>JALIZF010001936.1:735000-1247500 GCA_029948255.1 Telmatactis stephensoni
AAAGTGTTATTTTTACAATTCAGGCCTGCAGCTAGAGCAAAATTTTTATCGAGGCACACCTTAGGGTAATGGCAACAAAAGTGGCGATAACTCACACTCCTTGGTTTAATGGACTGAGAATGTGAATGAGAATGGCAAGAGATTGAGTGAACTGTAGGGAGGGGGGAGGGGCATTTACCAAGTCTTAGGCTGTCTGAGTGAGATGCCCTCCAGTCTGATCTTGACTTAAGACAAAATGTATATGAAACATACTGACAAATATACAATTTTAATTTATCCAGGTGGTGATGGTCAGCAAGAGGGATTAGCAGGGTACAGACTTGGTCTCGCTTATGAAGAAGTTGATGATCCTGAGACAGCAATCCTGGTACGAAAACAAGTATTTGCAATTTAGAAACTGACCAATCACAGCTGCTACCTAATGGACACCTGGTAGCCACTGATGCCTTGTGTGAGCTTGGGCAACCAAATATTCATTTGTTCTTGGAGCCGTTACAAATTTGCCTCTCACTGTAGCATAAACCTTAGCCAACATTCTTTCCAAGCTTCACAAGGGTGATGCTCATGGTAACATAAACCTTTGTCATCCATTTGCCTACTAGAGATCAATTGACCACCTTTTCAAAGGAACTTGTGAAAAGTTATTCTGGAAATGATTGGCTCATGTTTGAGTTAAAACAGTGACCAGCACCATAGCACAGATTGCTGTTGTACAATTCTAATAATCTATAACTTCTTACTTCCACAGTATTACAATGGCTATTTAGAAAAGTGTCAGCAGCTGTCAGATGATGTTGGAATGGGACGGGCATGCCAGGCACTTGCAGGGGCTTATGAAATGTAAGTGTGTTTGATTTCACCCATCAACAGCAAAGCTTTGTTTCACTAAGGTGTACTGTACATTTTAGGCAAGGGGATATAGAAAGTGCCATGAAATACCTTGAAATGTTTGTGGAATTGGCAGACAGAGCAGCACAACTTCCAGAACAACGAAGTGCCTGCACCTCATTAGGTGGCATGTACAATTCACTGGTAAGTGATTCAATCCTTGAATTTATGAAAAAGAGAGTAGAGATTAAAGATAACTGACATGCTTTGTCTTTTAAATCTACTTTAGGGAAAGTATCTTGATAGCGTCAGGATGTTCAAAAGAGCATACGAAATTGCACAAGACCTTGGGAATCCAGTAGTCACTGAAGATGCTCGTATTCAGCTAGGCATTGCTAGTAGTCATCTTATATTAAGTGGCTTCTGCTCTACTATGAATGTTATCAATAAACCAAATCTACAGAAGCTATTAGACTTCAAGAGTTCAAGAGCTGAATCCTTTTTTGGTGGTGAAGAAGATGGAACACCTGAGCAAGGAACTAGCTCAAGAGCTGAAGTTATTTCAGATCCTGACAGCCAAGGAAGTACTGCGCAAGATTCTGGTATTGCAGAAAATGAAGAAGCCAAAGCAGAAGTTGATGATGTGTCTAGTAAACAAGTGGGTGATGAGAAAAATGAAGCAACAGCAAAGGAAACTACAAATGAGACAACAGACTCTGGAGCGACCAGTGAGCAGGAAGGGGAAGCTAAAGAGAGTTCATAGGGTCATCCATAGATATTTCTAAGTAGTGTAAGTATGTGTTGAATGTATGGAAGATTACATAGCTACACATGCATGTATATAACTGAAAAGGCTGACCCTTATAGAGGAAGTATAGACATTGCACTTCTTTGTAAATAGTATGTATTAAAATTTTATTGCAAAACAAGTGCCAGTGATGACAGTACTGTACATGTCTAATGTAGGAAGATCCTCCTCGGTACAGTGTGAAATAAAAGTTATTTTTGAGATCAATAATATTGTAAAACTGCTATTGTGTTGGCTGGGATGGAAATAGTGAAGTTGGGAATATTGACAGGTTCACAGGGAGCAGAGGAGGGCCGCTTTTCTTGTTTACTTATGCACCTATATTTTATCTTCATCTGCGTGCCATCTTGTTTTTTATATTTACTGCTGTACATACAAATATGCTTGAGCCCATTCCCAACGGTTGTGCTGAGTGCGCATGCACAAGCTAGAGGATGAAAATTATTTGATAAATGTGATAAAATTTTATTACATTGATCAAATTTTATCCTCTCGTGCCCTCCTCTGCTCCCTGTGCAGGTTCTTGGCTGGGGTGGAAAATAGTAGAGTTGGGAATATTGACAGGTTCTTGAAGTTGCCTATGACAGGCAGAAACCCAGACAACTCAAAATGTCCAATATATTATCATCTTCAACTTTGGTGCTAATCATAATTCCAATTTCCACAAATCTGATTTTTTGAGAATGTCCTATTTTAGACAAGAGCCAATCATATTATGCCTTTTCTGTAAAATGTGCATGCTATCATCAAAAGCCATTGAGCACATGCTGAAGATGTTTTTCAATTTTTTTTACTTTTTCACCAAAAAGGTCGTCTTTGGTCATTATACTGGTTAGCATTGCTTATTACACAAGTCTTTAATACTTTGATCTTTGTTTGAGAGCAGCTTGAGAAATTGTATGGAAGGTACAAAATTATTTTGCACTAATGACATCCGTTTTTGGATAAAGGTAAACAACCTCTGAATGAAAACTGAGTTGGAATATATTTTAATACTACTGCATTCATGATGGAATAAAATTTAGTAAATGCATACAACTGGTTTGAATATATTAAATTTTATTAGGTATGATTAAGCATTACAATTATTGATACATAAAATTGATATTTAAAAGCAAATTGATTGATACCATATTTTTTCATATTTTTTGTTTTTTTCTTCTCATTTTTCATCACTTTTCAATGTTTTGTCTTACACGAATGAATCACCCTGATTAAAAAGCATGCTTATGAAATTGAACATAACACATTTTACTGCTGAGTCTAATAATTACTGATTGCCACTGTATTGAATGGCGTCCAGAACTTTTCCAATGTCATATTCCTTGGCAACAATGAGTCGAGATAGCCAGCCATCATGGTCTTCAAATCCCATGGCTTGCATCTGTGCAATGGCAACTTCTAAGGGATCTTCTGGAACACTGTCAGCACTTTTTTCAGCTGCACCATCTGTTTTCTCATTGGCTGCTGCTTCTTTCTGCTTTTCTTTGTCAATCATGACATAATCTGTTGGTGGGGTTGCTTCACCCTATCATGAGAAGAATTTTGAATTAGTCATTTTATGAAGAGAAGGGGGTTTTAGCACCAAAACTTTTAATTGACCTTGGGATACTGTCCTTTTCAAAATAGAGCAGATTTTGTATTGGCAGGAAACAGACTGCAATGTGCTGTGATCATGTCAGCACTGTGTTTTGTATACACTTATTTCAAAAAACATTGCGGTTCAGAACAACAAGCATCAAGCCAAGACCGAAATGAATACTGGTTTTGTTAATTGTAATGTATTCAAATCAGACTCGATTCTATTTAATTAATAATTACAAAATGTGAGCATTTTCAAGTCCTGGTTAGTATACAGCACTCAATTTTTTTGATAACAAGTCTGATTTGAATACATTATTGATTATTAGCAGCACAAGACCAGCATTCATTTCGGGCTTGCCTTGATACTTGATGCTCTGAACCATAATGTTTTTTGAAATATGTGTATATTTACATTCCTTTACTCAAAGTCACAGATTACCATGTGCAACGATGGCTAGTTTTGGAGAAATCATGTATCACCCAACAGTCCTTTATTATTTAATGTTACTCACATATACTCATTACAACAAAAATAGACAATTGACAATTTATTATTTACCTCTGAAGAACTTGAAGAGGTTGACTGACTACTGTCTGAGTCCATTTTTTCTGGAGACTCTGTTCCTTTTGCAGATGTTTCACCTGCTTCATTTGCCTTTTCTTCACTGTGATCACAATTACATTTCCCTTGGCAGCAATCTAGTAGTAAAATCATTGATGTAATATTTTATATTTTAGAAAATATACATTGTATTGAAAAAATATTGTGCCATGAAAATGCATGCATATATTCATGTCATACACGATGTTTGAATAAAATATCTAAGGTATCAGAGGGTGAGTCGGCAAAAAAATCTTACCTGGCTCATGATCAGCATATGTATGGACTTCAATTCCCATGGGACCAAGGAATGATGCAATGGCCTCACCCATGGCATGCAAGAATGGTGGTCCAACAGGCACATCTTGGTTATCAGATGTTGTCTCTGTATGTTGTCCACATTTGGCATCGGTTGATTTATCACAACGTCCTTTAGGGCCTCCACATCCCCCTCTTCCAAACCAACATCGTTCTCTTTCAAACCGAGGGTACCTCCAGTGGCCACCACGTCCTCGTCCACGTCCCCATGGTCCAAAGCCTGGTGGGTGATGTGGTCTAGATCCTGGGTGAGGTGATGGGCCAGCAAATGGGAAGGGACCAGGGAACCATGGATTGACTCTTGGGGTGCAGATCCTGAACATTTCATGGTGTTTGTGTTGACCTTTTGCTTCACATTTCATGCAGAGGTCATAGTCAGGACAAACAACACATTTGAACCGGTTCCTATGACACCAACATCACAGCCATCACAGACTACACCAGCGTGTTCTGCTTGAGGTTCAGAGGAACCATCTTGAGTTTCTGAAAAAAAGAATATCATTTTTAGCAAAAATGAAATTATAATGATATTTTAAGTGGGATTGAATATTATGTGGCAATTTCGTTTGTTTCTATTTGATTTGCCTAAGGATCAAATTGTAAAAATGCAGTTTCAGTTTTGTTTTGTTTTTTGCTGACTCACACTTTACTTCTACAATGCACACACGAAAAACAGTTCTTTTAACATCTTTTCTTAGTTAATTTAATGCGCTTTGGAGGTCTGACTACAGTTTCGAAAGGATTTTCTGAACGAGCTTACCTTTTTCGCTGTCTTCCTGTCCGTCAAGGATCTTGATGTACACACGAAATACGTCGCCTTGAATGCTGCCAAGAGCCTCGACCAGTTCTTCGTGACTGGAAAAGGTGATAAGTTCTCCATCTTGGTCTGAAATAAAAGAAATAACAAATATGAACTATATAACAGCAAATAGATGAAAATACTATTTGTGTCTTTAATAGAAATCCAGAGAACTTGATCAAACGCTAAGTGTGGGAAGGAGTACAAAATTTGCAAAGTCATCATCTCGCCAACTGACTGATGAGTCGATTAGAAGCAGAGAATAACCCAAAAAATCGCAAAATAATATTCCTTTATCAGGCCATGTTATCTGGAGAAAATGGATCAAAATCAACTATAAACTTAATGTAAAAATTATAGAATCTTTTGGCCTTCCAAGCAGCTAGATTCGCGCAAGTTTTAGAACCTGTACTGATCACGTTACCTTTCCAGAATAAACGCAGAGGTTTATTTTGTATCCTGGGAAAAACTGATCGAATCTTGGTCAACAAGTAGTCGTAATTAGACGAAGCTCCATCGTCGATAGAAAATCGTCGAATTTCTTGTTCTTCTGGAAGAATAAGTAGGTAAGCTTTCACTGAAAGAGCCATCTCAGCTGTGTAGATATTTTCTCGTTGCGCTGTCTTGACGTCTTATCTCAATTAGAGAGAATGCTGGTAATATGTACTCCGATTTTCGAGTCACTCTTTTATAGGGAGCTCAAAAACATCCAGAATGTTCCCGATTCTTCTCTAGAATCGACAACGTCACCGCGACGAAGCAAAATTTACTGCAAGTGTGTTGTTTTTGTTGGTCAAAATAGAAATATTTGTTTGGGTCTTACAGCGCAGACTCGATTTAGCATCTATTTTTAGACTAGATGATGTCATAGGCACTAAATATTAGTCAGCACATTTTGGGCCCATATTTGGTAAAGTGCTCAGCTAATAAGCTTGATCATGTGCCTCAAAGTGCTCAAACGAAGCCACTATTCGCGTTCCAAGGAATAACGAGTCCGTTTGGGTAAGATTTACTCACAAATTTATGTTTTACCAGTTTATTTCAGCTTTAAATCCATTTTTTGCAAAAGGAGCATTGAAAAATCTGATTTTTTTCAATAGATTTCGATTCAAACTACAAAGGCCGTTCAAGGACCTAAATTCAATATGGCGTCAAGTACGACGAGAAATGGTGTACTTCAGCAAACATTTGTAAGTTTTTAATTTTAAAACTATTTTTAATTCTTATTTGCAACTGTGACTAATATTTAAAACTTTGTATGACAGTTAGAATATTTTTTCTTTGAAATAAATAGCAAAAAAGATCAAATTCATTATGCTTTTGTTTCTTATACTATATTTAACTAGACGCACACGTGCGTTCACTCGTGCCCTGTGAGGCCCTTTTAGGAGAGGCTTCAATGACTGGCCCCAATCGTACTCTTCCCCGAGCCGTTTCACGCATTCTTCACTTAACCGTAACATAATAAAGACCTATTTTGACCTTTTCAAAGAATATCTGATTAGTCAATTTGTCTGTCAGCAGCTATTAATATTTGCCTTCAGTTTGTCGTATTAGATATCTCCAACATGCAAAAATATACCAGTTTATTCAACTTTTTATTTCACTATATATCTCAATTGTTTGCCGTAAAGACTTCTACAACGACGCTTTTGACACAATACCAAATCGTGTAATTTTTCGTTCATGTTTCAGATGTTTTATCCATTACGTGACCAAACGCATCAGGTCAAATAGAGCCTTGGTTCCATGAAAATATATAACTAAATAATTGTCTGGCCAGAATGTCGGTGTTAAAATTCAACACAAAAACCTCTCAAGATCTCTTGAATGCTTGAATGAAAAATATAATTGACTTGCCTCTATATGCGTTGGTTTAGCAACATGTAGGGTGAGAAATTCGTAGATTTGCAGCTCAAAGGAATTGCCCCGAGTCGCGAGAGTTTTATTTTCACGTACTCCATTGAGAGCTCGATATTTGGTCAAAGTATTGGAGATCAAGCTCAAAATAACAGCCCATTCTGAAGCTCTTATAAGTGTTTAGGTATATCTTGAGTTAAAAGCTCCATTTTCTATTGTCTCACTGCTGGAAAAGCCTGTCTCTGAAAGCTATTTTTTGGGCGGTCCGCCATCTTGCATTCCTAAAGTTCCTGACTGGCGTTCACTTCGAAGACCTTCGAAGAGTTCGCACTCGCTCAAAGGTGATGAATGAAGGGTATTGTTTCTTGCGCTCTGAACCAATCAGGAGCTTTAACACGTGACCGATTGCGCAAGAAAGGCCTGTTCTGGCGACGAACAGAGAAAAAAAAAAAAAAAAAAAAAAACATTTGCAGTTTATAACTCGTTCCCGGCCTAAAGGCCTGGGCACGAGTAACAATTAGACCTCGAGGCCGAATGGACTACGAGTCAATAGCCCATGAGGCCGTAGGCCGAATGGGCTATTCAAACTCGTAGTCCATGAGGCCGAGAGGTCTAATTGTTTTAGTATTCACCAACATATTGGGCCAAAGGAGAATGAGACTAAACAAAACAAAGAGAGAAAAATGTTTTATTGATATCAAAACTCGCGCTTCCTCTCAACTCGGGCTATCACCAATAGCCCGAGGTTAGGGAGCCAATCAGAATGCAGGATTTGTAATAGCCCTTATGTTGGTGAATACTAATTACTTATAGTATATACTTATAGTATATACTTAAAGTATATACTTTCTTTATTTTTCTCTATAATCAATTGATTTTGTTATCCATTTGTATAATATAAGTCAAAGTGCAAATAAAGAGAAATTGGAAATTGAAATTGAAACCGAAACTTTGTGCTTCTGCTAACAATTCTACTAGCTCCTCCCCCGACGGATAACATTTGGTGCTATTCTGTCACGTGATAATATTGCACATCCAAGATGGCGGAAGTTCGTAGAATTCTTGTCCAGAAAAAGATGTAAAAAGACACAAGCACCTTTATAAAAAGCTCATTGACGTGGTTTAAGTGTTAAAAGAAGAATCAAACTTACCAGGGGAAAAATTTGGAGTAACATTGATAATTCTGCATTGAGTTTATTTTGTTTATAAAAACATCAGCTAGTGGCAGTTCGTCGTCTTCGTGCCAGTTGGGCAAAAAGTCAAGACTTTAGATGTTGAATTCAACGAGAATTCTTTCTGCAACTTAATTCATATCTGATCATCATTCTTGAGTAACTGAGCTTGAATCCTGTGCGACATGGAGCCTAAGGTATTGACGTATTTTTGTTAGAAATATTCCGTCATGCTTCATTAATTAAGCTCGACTGTTGAAATTGATCTCTGACAATTTTTTAAAAAATATTGCTAATGCATTCGGGATATTGTGGTTGTACTCATTATCATAAGTTGTTGTCTTCCAATATTAAAATTATGGATGTTAAAATTCTTTTGTCTTTAGCTGTCAAAATGTCGGATATGTGTGATTAACGAACATGCGTACACCTATTTTGGAAGTCCTGAGTGAAACAGGAAAATTTGTATAATCTAAAATGAATAGTAGTAGGGGCATCAATTTTTAAAAATCCCTTTAGATTCGTCGTCTTTATTGAGTAACTTGACCCTTGCTCAGCTTCAGAGTATCAGATTATCTGGTGAGTTAATGAAATTATCATAATTACTGACTAATTTACAAATTCTAATCATTTTCGTTTGAGTGAAACATGATTAGAAAAAAACAAGCTTTTAAAAACACTTCACTTTTATAATTTTGTGGTGCAATTTTGTGTTATCTTTGATCGTACAACTTATTGAATATTTAAGATGGGGCTATGACCTGATCAACACTGCTTGCTATGTACAGTCCATTGCCTCCATCCAACAAGTATGGATGTCTGATTTTCATTTTTCTTTTCCAAAAGAACTATTTGCTTTCCCTTGCAATTCTCTTGGAAAATAAGGTTATTTGTTCAGTGATTCAAAATCAACATTCTTTGGTGTCGTCATGATTTAAAAAGGATTTCAAACAAAATGTATCTCTTGGGAGAATACATTTGGAATCATTGAGACAAGCAAAATAAGGTGATATTTTTTCTCTCTGTAATACATCCACATAATAATTATAGACACACAGCTCTTTATTACATTTTTTCTTATCATGTTTATAATATCATACTCAATAGTTTGTCTAGAGTTCAGAATGATTTTTGAGTTCTCATTATGTTGAAGGATCGGCATTTATTTATAATTTTTAAATATTGTACTGACTAATTTTATTAATTTAATAAGAAATTATATGATTTCTTGTGATGTCACCAAAATGACATGATTTCATATAATTTCTCTTTAGTATCACTGGCTACAAATTTAGTAAATTTAATGCTTTTTAATATGACAACTAGACCATGGCAGCGTTATGGCAAAGAACTTTAAACGTTTTGATAAACAAGTTGGTGTTGTCTATAGCTTAATATTCTCAGTTTTATGTATGAATTCTGTTAATTATATTTTGTATGTTATGTGTTGTGGTTTGAACAATACTTTTTGTGAAAATTTTCAAAACATTTGGATTTTAATCTCCTAAATGTTGTGCATCATGATATTGATTATCAGCTCCTGTTATTGAATAATGGCAACTAAAATCATACTGATTTGAAGGTTTCAAAGCGTAAAAAATCTCAATTCACAACATATATGACTAAACCTATAAATTCTTTTTATACAAGAATTCTTTCCATGTTAATGCGCAAAATACATTTTCTAGATGGTTATGGTATCTGGTTTTCTCAGCATGGCATAAATTAATTTTCATTCCTGATTTGAGGTGGATTTTAGGATTGAGTTTCTTTTAAAAGGATAATAATGTTATTGTGTTGGACTTAATTATCATTCATTTATACACCTAATACTAACCTAAACAATATATTTATTTATAAAGTGCCATTTTATAAAAGTCTCAAGGCAACACTTTGGAAAATGTAAATTTTTTAAGTGGTTATGTTTTTTTATTTTAAAGATTTTCTTTGGTCCATTAATGAACTATTATATTTTTCACTGAATATTACTTATTGTCACAACGTCCCTAAATTATATAATATGAATGAGTATTAATGTACAATACCTATGATAATGATATTTTTGTTGTTGTTGAGATACAAGTCTTCATTTTTTTCACCGTTCTCCACATGAAAAACCAAGTGAATGTATTTAAGACTTTTTCTCGCCTCATGGATATACATTATTAAAAGGTTTTCACATGAGTGGGTGTCAAATTTGCATGACTATACCAAAAGGAGTGAAGGTGCTCTTAATTTTTAACACCTATATTCAAAGACTTTCTTTGATGTCAAGAAAGCTATATTTGAGTTGTATTGATATTCATTTCTTTTCAGCCTATACTGTTCTGCTTAAATATTGACCAAACTAAGTGTATTCTTAATATGGCTCCAACAGGTTACCCTTTTAGTGAGTAGTTGTTGAAATAGATTCACTGTACACAATAACCCACATGCACTGTATGTGTTATGGTGATCATTTCAAAATTGCTTCATCGTTTCCAAAAAAATATTGTTTCCACTGGCTTAAATTTTTCTGATTTGTAAGGTTTGATGTACGGTTTATGATGGCTATGTTATGTATTTAAGTTTGTTTCAACTAAAGAAAGTGCAAGAAAAGGAAGCAAAACGATGGCCTAAAAATTCATATGAATAGAACATTTCAACCCACAATAATAGCTCTTTTAAAAATCTCTGAGATTGAGCAATCAGTCTGTAACAGTCTTTTTTCTTTAAATACTGGTCTTGAATTTTACTAATGGTTTTTGAACTTGTTTCTATAGAGATATCTTTTGTAAAACTTTAAACCTTGTCTTTTTCATTTTACATTCATAAGATCAAAGCCTATTATAATGTTTGCTATTCATACACCTTGAACCAAACACTGAATGACATCACAAAAAATTTGTTTAAACATGATTGTGAAACACTATCTCCAAGCTTTTTCAGTATTAGGTTTCTATGACTACCGTTAATGACCTTTGATATGTCTTAGTTGCCTTTGAAATGGCTCTTTTATAAATGAAGTTGATGTCAGAGAGTAGGCTCTACGTGTTCTAGATGTGAACAAGTTTAGAAGGGAGCAGTAAGGAGATTGGTATATTCTAGCTATTTAGGATTTAAAGAAGGTATTTCAAAATTAATGTAATTGCTCTCTTCAAACTACATTGTATATCATACTGTTATTTGTTAGAACCATTTATTAGTTTCTTTCTTTATTCTGAATATTCAATTCAAGTGAAATTTTGATTTTGATTAAGAGGAGATTTTTTCAATGACGAGCAATAATGGCGAAAAGTGCCAAAAACTAGACCTTCGTGCAAGTTTTAATCCAAATTTTCGTTCTGGATTAACACTCAAATCCTTTTTCTACCGGTTAAAAACTGATGTACCAAGATGAAATAACTGTTTAAAACAAAACTTTTTTGAATTGTACAAAGACTTTTTCTTGAATTTGTGTTGGGATTAAGCTTTTTCAAGCTGAATATATAAAGAAAACATACAGAAAATGAGCAAATGAAGGCCTAAACCTCATTTTCAATCCAAATTTTCGTTTTGGATTAACACTTTATTCAACTTTCATCGGCCAAAACTACTTACAAACAACTTAAACTTTCTGACAGAAATGATTTTAATTCCGTACAACAGCTATTCTTCAACTCAGGAGTTTTTGTCGTTCACTGCTCGAACTTGAAAAATCCCCTAATAAAAAATATTTATTGGTAAATTTTCGTCCATTCTTTTCTTTTTACATTCTTTCCTTATTTCTTGTTCTTTTATGGTCTAAAATTCTGTGCTACAGAATCTAAAATATTTCAAAATTTCGATTTTACAAAATTAACAAAATTTATTCTGCAACACTCAGCAACACACTATATTACTTGTAAACCATTAAACCGTATATTTGTAACTTTTTTTGTAACCTTTCTGTTTCTGTAAAAAAAATAATTCTGTTTGTCACTTTATTTTAAACAGAGCCCCATTCAAACCAGCTTTGCTGAACTGGGCACCTCTGTCTAAATATTGTTTAAAAAAAAAATTCTGTTGTGCCAAATTTTTTGATATTTCGTCAATAATTGACGAATCAATTATTGATGTAGCCCTGTATTAGAAAGTTGACAAATATTATGAAATGATTTTACTTTAGATTTGGAGATTTTTGCTTCAAAAGATCGACCGCACATGACGTCAGTAAAATAAAAATTCTGCAAGTTGCAGTGTTGCTCATGCTTATGATCTTGAGCGCGCATTTGCTAAATTATAGTGAGCTACCTAACTTACTAAAAGCATTGATTAGTTACTTATAATTTCATTATTTTCTGGGTTTTTATATCATAGGTTGTAATAAAAGACAAAGCTGGAGTCACAGAACTTGCTGCCCAAGAAGACATCGCTAAACTTGGAGAAAATGACTATTCACAACTTGCTGTTGTGGGAATAAATGGAATGACTTGTCAGTCTTGTGTTAAAAGTATTGAAACAGCAATGTCACAGAAAAACGGAGTGGGTCATATCATGGTTTCTCTAGAGGAAAAAGAGGGTGAAATCAAATTCAATCCAAAAGTTACAAATGGCAAAGAATTAGCATTGGCTATTGAGGAGATTGGTTTTGAAGCCACTCTGAGAAGAGTTGTGGACATTTTGACTAAAGAAGAGATTTATAGAAAGAAAGATTCAAATGATAATATCAGTGAAATACAAATCACTGTCCTTGGAATGACTTGTCAATCTTGTGTGAAGTCTATCCTAAAAGCATTAGATAGTGTTGATGGGGTAACAAATGCTAATGTTTCTCTTGAAGATGAAAAAGCTACAATTCAATATGATAGCTCAATAACAAACCCAGAGAAACTCAGAGAACTTATTGATGATATTGGGTTTGAAGCAATTCTTCCTAAATCAGATTCCCAACTTTGTAATGCCACAGTGAACATTGAAGGGATGACATGCATGTCTTGCGTTAACACAATTGAAGGGAACATCAAGAAAAAAAGTGGTGTACAAAGTATAAACGTGTCATTGGACAGAAAACAAGCTGAGATTTCATATTCCTCTGAAAAGACTACCCCAGAAGATCTAGTTGAGGCAATAGAAGACATGGGGTTTGAAGCAAAATTATTGCAAAATACCATTAGTAAGGCAGACAAAGATGTGCAAATGGCCATCATTGGAGTGGAAGGAATGACTTGCATGTCATGTGTCAAAACAATTGAAGGAAATTTATCCAGTGTACCAGGAGTCATTGGAATTAAAGTGTCCCTTGACTTAAAAAAGGCAGATATCAAGTTTGATCCCTCTGTGACGACGGTAGAAAAGTTATGTGATGCTATTGATGACATGGGATTTGAAGCCTCTATTCCACTTAATGGTATGTAACTTTGAAGATGAAATTGCTGACAATACTTTTTATGTTCAGACTTGTCACAAACATATATCAATGTGTTATTCACGTCATCTTCAGGGTGATTAAATTAATGGTAATCATGAACAATAGGCACCGTATGGTAAGTGGTCGGTAAGGTAACAGTAAGTGGTCGTTAAGTGGTTGATAAAACAAAAAGTGTCCTTAAGTATGTCGTGTAAACAAACTGAACCCAGTTGAAATCAGTAACTTGACAAAAACACGATTTTGTTGTTGAATATACAGCCAAATTTGAAATAAAATATTATACGGAAGCTGATGTCACGGTTGGTAAGGTAATGGCAAGGTAACGGTTAAAAGTGGTCACAGTAAGGTAACGGTAATGTAACGGTACAGTGAGTGGTTGACGAACCAAGTTACTGACCACTTACCGTACGGTGCAGATTGTTCACGATTACCAAATTAATGGTAATACATGTACATGTAGATCTTTCTAGTAAGAATAACCTCTAACTCTAGCAAAATGAATTATTACCCCTGTCTTAAAAATGTCCAGAATCTGTTGCTTAGCATGTATTGATGTTTTGTTAGACAGTACAGCATGTATAGGGTAGATTGTCAAGTGGGTTATTAATACAATAATTGTTTCAATATCCTTAATGGATACCCATCTTTGACTAATGGGTTGCCTCTTTTTAAATTCATAGAACACTCGTCACAGTCTTATTGACTGGTTTACATTATTTCTAACTAACCTAAATAATTATGCAACTTACTCACCGTAAAACTCTAACCACTTGACTTCCTTACAAAATCTTTTCACCCACAAATGTATACAGCATTTATCAGTGATTGTATCCATTATTTGGATTCACAGCAAAGCTTTATACCTCATTCTTTCATTCATTGTTTTTATCCACTTGTTCTTTCTTTATTATATTCTGAATTTCCATTTTACACAAGAGTTTATGTTGTGATGATGATGATGATGATGATGATGGCAATGAAAATGTTATTGATTTTATCTTCAAAGTATGACAGAGAAAACTCCTGCACAAAGATACTTCCCAATTTATTGTTTGTTGAATACACAAAGCACCTGTATACAGAGGTCTAAATCTCCCTTCAATCTGTTCAAACAATTGCTACATGTCTAAAAGCACATGATTCTCTTAAATTTGTAGATTTAAAAACTCAGTCTAAAGACAACTTTGTTGCAATGGCCAGCAAGGAAGGGACAGGCGATTGGGGGGTGAGGTTTAGCAGTACCACCCATTTAGATCATCCATCAAGAATGGAAGACATCAATAAAGTCTATTTACATATAGACGGAATGACTTGTGCATCATGTGTGGCTAGTATAGAACGGTCACTGATGAAGAAGAAAGGTAGGCCATTGTCAATAAGTTTTAAAAATTACAAGATATCTCTGAATGCTAGTCTGTCTGGCATTGGCTGCCAATAAAAATGATAATGCGAATATTATTCTTGACATTATACTTTGTATATTTTAAAGAGCACATCCCACTAAGATGTTGTTTGCCAGCGATGACCCCAGAGGGGGGCACTCTATCATTATGTCTCTTTCTTAAATGGTTCTGTGTACATTCTTCCCTCTTGGTCAATATTCTTTCTTTCTTCTTCTTTATCTCCTATAATTCCTTGATATTAAAAATCATGAACAAAACAAGATTTATGTCAATTCTGAATTCAACGTGAAACTCTTTCTGTTCTTATTACATCAAGAAAAATTTATTGAAACCCATTTTTATTTTTTAGCTTTATAAGTTTTTTTTATTGAAGATTGAGTTTCAAGGTGAAATTGAGTTTCAAGCCAAGGGCTTTTTTTATTTGAAAAAACAAATAGAAAATTCATTCATTTTTATTAAGTTTTTTGTCCACTTTCAAACATTTCTACAATCACAATAAAATTTAACATTTTCATACCTGTACACTTTTTCAAGAAAATTATTATTACTTTTTTAGTTTTCTTTTTCAAAAGAAACAACTCTTTGGTTCTTTGCATGTGAGATATATTTTGACATTCCAGCTGTGTCAATATAAATCCAAAAGACTGTCACCCACTCCTTAAACATACTGTTTGTTTCCAATACAGGTGTCAAATCTGTGCTGGTTGGGTTGCTAGCTCAAAAGGCTGAAGTAAAATATGACAAAGAAAGCATTGTACCAAATGAAATAGTTTACCATGTCAAGGAAATGGGTTTTGGATGTAATGTTATGGATAAACAGGGGCAGGGAGAGAATACAGTGGAAATTTTAGTAAGTCTATTTTTTAAATTTTACCTGTATGTATGGATCTCATATTCTTTGGTTCATTGGGATACCTGTGTTATAAGAAACTAATGGATCGGGAATCTGAAACGAAGAGAGATAATATATTTATTGTAAAGTTAAAGAGAGCCTCAGACTTGAAGGAGATATCAAAGCCTCCAACTTTCAATTGATAGTGTAACGACTTAATGAATGAATGAATGAAAAAAAATGAAAAAGTAAATGAATGAATGAATGAAAAAATGAATAAATGAATGAAAAAAACATCAGAAAAATGTGCTTCGTTTATAATGCATATGTCTGTAAACATTCTGCTGTTGCTGGGTCAAAATTTGCTAGTGTCCATGTTTCCATAGTTACCAAGTAACCATAGTTCCTCATTTCAACAGATCACTGGTATGACATGTTCCTCTTGTGTTCACCTAATTGAATCAACTCTAATAAAACAGCCAGGAATCCTTCAAGCTTCTGTTGCCTTAGCAACAAGTAGTGGTCGATTTGTTTATGACACTGAATTATCTGGTCCAAGGGATATCATTGAAGCAATAGAAGATCTTGGTTTCACTGCCGCAATGTCTTCAGATGATAAAAAGAAAGATAAAATTGACCACAGTATTGCTATTAAGAAGTGAGTTTTAAACCTCTTGCTCCTTTCCCTCATTATGTAATGTGTACAGAATGAGAGGGCACGTTATATTGGTAGATAAAGATCCGAGCTGAAAGTGAGGATCTTAAGATCCGATATAATGCTGTAGATTTCGTATAAGTGGAAAATTTACTGTGAAGTTATATGGCTATGACAGTGCTGACAAATTTAAAGTTCTTTCTATGTATTATTGTGGCATTTTTACATTCATACAGAAACTGCTCTAAATTATTCCTTGTGCTGCATCCTCGGGTACCCAGGAGTAATATTCTGTTGCTCGTTTTTTGCTGCCAGAAAAATTGCCCCTGGGAACGATGTCTGTTAGAACTTGTTCTGGAAGTTAAAGTTCAAAATGGCAGCTTTCAAAGAATCCAAGCAATCCGATTGGTCAATCTGCCGGGGTCAACCAATCAGAAACAAGATAAATCTGAGCAACAGAATATTACTCCTGGTTTCCCGAGGATGGGCAATATTTCCTATGCAATAAAAATGCTTTTACTTAGTTTTTTTCTGTTTTTCACAGGTGGAGAAGGTCATTCCTGTTCTCCCTCATATTTGGACTCCCTGTGTTTGCTATCTTCATTACCTACCATGTTATTTTTGAGGAGATGGGTAGGAAGAAACCTAGGATTTTTGTAATACCTGGATTGTCCTTAGAGAACCTGCTTATGTTTATTCTTTGCACCCCTGTACAGGTGAGTCCTTACTTCTTCAAACAGGACATTGTATTGAACACAGTTCTGATGTTAATAGATAAATAGTAAATATATCTTTTAATTGACACTCCCCTGAAAGGGCTATTCAGTGACAATCGCTCCACACTCACTACCACTACATTCAATATACTCTGTATACAACACTCAACTCACAAGTTGATTTTTGCTGTGGGAGGAAAAATTGGAGAACACGGAGAAAAAACCCTTGTGGCATGGAAGAGAACAACACATCAAACAAACTCAATTCATGTATGGCCCAAGCCGAGAATTGAACTCAGACCACAGTGGTGAAAGGCGAGCGGCGAACCAACCATCTTGATATATTTAAATGAAGGAGTGCTAACAAAAATGGCTTTAGTGAGGTTTAATTGTTTTCTCAAGTGGTGTAAAATGGTATTAGTGGTCTTTCCTGTAGCAAAATATCTGGCTGTACATTAAAAATTTGCTTACGCCATTTTTTCTTGGCATCAATTCAGTTATACGTTTATTACTGATCTGCATTTTTATATGCAATTTACAACAAAAAAACACGAGGACATAGATGTATCCACAACACTGTATTCTCATTGTATAATTCATCACACATTGTTTTTTCTCTTGACAGTTTCTGGGTGGTAGGCATTTTTATGTTACAGCTTACAAAGCTCTAAAACATGGCAGCACAAATATGGATGTACTTATTATGTTAGCCACTACCATAGCATATGTGTACTCGGTATGTTGGACATTTATTACTGTATATTTATATTAACCTAATTCTGATTCGAACTACATGTAGATCATATTTCAAGTTTCATTCATTTGTTTGTTTTTGTTTGTTTGTTTGTTTGTTTGTTTGTTTGTTTGTTTATTCCATCCTCCCTTCCTCCCTCCCTTCCCTTCCTCCCTCCTTCTTTCCTTCCTTCCTTTCTTTCTTTCCTCCCTCCCTCCCTCCCTCCTTCCTTCCATAATTTCATCCATCCATCCATTTATTGACAATATGTATTTATCTATGATTATTTTAGATTGTCATAGTTGCTGTAGCAATATCTGAGCAAAGTCCACACAGTCCCATGACCTTCTTCGACACCCCTCCCATGTTACTTGTCTTCATCTCACTTGGACGTTGGATGGAGTATGTAGCCAAAGGAAAGACTTCAGAGGCACTTGCCAAGTTGCTATCCTTGCAGCCTTCAGATGCTGTGATGGTGAAACTAAGCCCAGGGACAAACACTGTAATTGAGGAGAAAGTGTTGAATGTTGACCTAGTCCAAAGAGGGGATGTCTTGAAGGTAAAAGCACAGTTAGAGTCGTTTTCGTATGAGTGGGAACACTGTACGGTTACGATATGATACGGTTACGGCATGAATTTCGAATGTTTTTATAGACATTACCGCACTGACACGGTCACGGTACGGCGCGGTAAGTTTCCCACTCATACGAAAACGACTCTATGATTTATCCTACTGTATCTTTCTGCTTGAATGGGAGTTCCAGATTATGGCAATAGAGAGACTGCAACAGCAGCGACTTCAGCAGTAATAACATAATTATGTACTAACTGGTTTATCACTAGTTTCCCAAAAACAGCTGCACCAACTGAGGCAGGCATCAGTTTAGTTTTGGGAGCATTAGATGTGCATGCAGGGTTGAAATAAATTGTTTGTCATTTATTTTTTGTATTTTGGTGACTACAGTACCATCAATGTTTGTAAAAAATGATTATTTTTGTCCATCTTTTTTCAAATGGACTAAAATGGCATCACCATTATCAATACTTTCAAAAAGGTCACTTCAGCCATTTTTGTGGGTGGCCCTTCAATTGTTCTAAAAATATTTTCATAATTTTTTTCCCTAGGTGGTACCTGGTGCCAAGATCCCTGTTGATGGGCGTGTCATCCATGGTACATCCATGGCAGATGAGTCTCTCATAACTGGAGAATCCATGCCTGTCCCTAAGAAGGTTGGAGACTCGGTGATTGGTGGTACTATGAACCAGAATGGCTCTATACTCATAGAGGCAACACATGTGGGACAGGATACAACTCTGTCACAAATTGTCAAACTTGTTCAGGAAGCACAGACCTCAAAGGTACAAAATGGCTTGAATTTACTTCTGTCTTGTGCACATGTGGGAGTAAATGTAACTAAGGGTGTTTTCCATTTAGTGGAACCAACCGGCCAGAACGGCCTGATTTCTTAGGACTGATTCCAGCCAGAGCTAGGAATTAACATGTACCATTTAAGAACTGGCCATTCTGGCCGGTTGGTTCCACTAAATGGAAAACACCCTTAGTTGGTTAGTACATGGTCTTCTTAAGCAAGAGATCTGGAATTATTCCAGTGATTTTGCACCCTTGTTTTGACATCTATCTCATCTTTGTAACTTTTATTAATTTTCTTATGCTTAAAATGGTAGATTATGGAGAGAGAGAGGTTAATTGGGAAAATATGTGCCACCTTGTTCATAAAGATTGTATCCCAGGGAGTTTGTGTTGTAACTGTAATGTAAAATTTAGGGGTTCAACTTATGATTCTGGAGAAATGTTGAGTGGAATCTCTTACTGGCTTCAGCAGGATAGGAAAAAGTAACCATATTTATTTAATAGACTGCTGAAGCAAAAGTGCTTCTTTTGCAGAGAATATAAGCATAAGGTTTTGTTATGATAGGACAAAAACTGTCTACATTAACTGTCTAAATCATGAATATTTAATTCCCATATAATCTTTTTGTTTATTTGTCAGACAAATTAACATACATTGTACTAAACTTTAACATTTACTTTCAGGCTCCAATTCAGAAGTTTGCTGACAAGTTGTCTGGGTACTTCGTTCCTACAGTAGTCAGTCTGTCTGTTTTGACCTTAATTGTGTGGCTGATTATTGGATATGTCAATATGAAACTACTACACAAGAAATATGATGTGAGTAGGCTATAGCTTCTTCATCAACAAATGATGAGAAATTTTGGGCTTTTGTGTGTAAGATATGAAATAAGTTAACCTGATTGCTAGAGGTGATTTACTTTCTGGTGATGGTAATATCTGGCTACAGTTTGTGATAAATGAGGTGCAACAACTTTTTTGACATTGTATTCATTTAATGTTGCATGCAGTATTGCTATACAAGATTACGATATTTACTATTACAAGTAGTACTTTGGTTTGACTAGGTTTGGCATATGTGTGTGATGGAATCAGCATCTCACAGTCCTTTGCAAGCAAAATAATATTTTCCTGAATTTTTATCTTGTTCTGTATTCCATTAACAAAATTATTTCTTTACTTTTGCAGCCTAAAACAGACAAAAAAGATGAGTTCATTATAGGTTTTGCATTCCAAGTATCCATAACTGTGCTAGCAATTGCCTGTCCTTGTGCACTTGGCCTGGCCACGCCTACTGCCGTGATGGTGGGTACAGGGGTTGGAGCCCAGAATGGAATCCTTATTAAAGGTGGAGAACCCTTGGAAACTGCACACAAGGTCAGTTACTCTCCATGAATTTAATTGCATGACTTATTTAACATTGTCACGCTATCCACTTCATTTCCGTCTTTGGTCACGCCATTTTTTGTAATGCCCTTTTTTCATTTTTATTTTGCCTTGTCGTGCGATCCTTTCCGCCTTGTCACGCAGTCCTTACCTTTAAGCCTTGTCACGCAATCCTTTCTTACAGCTTGTTTTGTTTTCAGGTCACGGCAGTAGTGTTTGATAAGACAGGAACCATAACTCACGGTACACCAGAAGTAGTAAAGACAGCTCTGTTTGTAAGTCCAGAAGTTTGTAGTCTACGTAAGTTGTTAGCTGTTGCTGGGACGGCAGAAAACAACAGTGAACACCCTTTGGGCGTGGCTGTCACCAAATATGCCAAGAAGGTAGGATATATCATATTTCCGCGCTTATGCCAGAAGAGTGACAATTTAGAAGTAACGAAATTCGTTATTTTTTTATTTGTGTGTGTTTACAGGAATTGAACATAGAAAACCTTGGTCAAGTCACCGATTTCCAGGCAGTGCCTGGATTTGGTCTATCGTGTACTGTGTCAGGTGTGGAAAACCTTTTGGACAATAGAAAAAATGACAAGAATCAAAAAGTGAAAGTCGTGGTAAGTGGAGAGGTGGTTGACAGCATTCAGGACTCAAAATCCGACGATAAAGGTAAGAATCTTTGAGACATAAAAAACAGTAATGGTGTATGCCGATGCCTAAAGGAGACTAGGTCTAGGGGATTAAAACAGGATCTGCTTATAACGTAACAGACGCCCTCAAGGATGACCAGCTAAAAATAATGTTCAAAATATAGTTGGGAATTCATTTGGGAGGGTGAGATGAAAGAAAGATATTCCACAATTATGTTGAATCATAACATTTTTATACTTTGCTTTAATGGCATAATCACCTGCAAACAATAAGGAAGGCTTAGCTAGGTATCGTCAGTTTCAGCCAAAATGAATAAGGTGTTAAACTAAACGCCCATATGGCCGTTCACTCGGCGGCTTGTGTGCCGCTGTTCAGTCAGCCGATTTCGGCAAAGAAGCGTTAAATTTCCTACTATCGCCGAGTAAACGAAGCTGATATTTTAAAATCTTTTACTCCAGAAACGATAAAAAAAGAACCCGCTGAGACTTACAAGGTTCTAATTGGTAACCGAGACTGGATGCAGCAAAATGACATGATTGTAACAGACGAAATGGAAGACGCCATGCGTGCGCATGAAGAAAAGGGACAAACAGCTGTACTCATAGGCATTGATGGTAAGCTATAGTTGCGTGACTTCACTGTAACGCTCGAGTCTTCGAACTGTAACGCGTAGTTTCTAGGCATTATTGGTGGGCATGGTGTCGTGACTTCTCGGGTACTGCACACAAGTTGTGAGATTTTACAGAATTATCACGCGTGATAACTTTGGCATTGACACTGAGCTATTACATGTTTCCACGTTGGTATTTGTGTCTTCGGAGCATTGGACAGGGAAAGGCTGAAGGTATCCTGGCATACAGGGCCTGCTAAGAGTGGTGTCTTATCCAATAGGCGATTTGCATGATGGCGTCATTTGACTACAACTACCAGAATGCTTTACGAATTTTCTTTCTTATTTAGATTTGTTTTCCCTCTTGAGGATAGTTAAACAATTGGTACTAATAACTTTACAAAAGAAAGTGGGCAAAGCATTCTGGTAGCTGTAGTCAAATGACGGCATCATGCAAATGGCCTATTAAAACTCTTATACCCGACACAGTTCCAATTTTTCATAGTCAAAAGAAAACCGCTCTATGGTGGTGTGACCTTATCCTGTAGTAATGGCAATGCGTGATTGTTCAGGGTAGCGTTGGTAACGCTTAACGCACGACACTGATCAGTCCTGTCACGCAACACTTACTCTTTATTCGACTTGTTTCTAGGCAACCTAGTAGCAATGATGGCAGTAGCAGACACTGTAAAGAACGAAGCTCAAGCGACTGTAGCGACATTAAAGAGAATGGGAATACGTGTTGTACTGCTGACCGGTGATAACAAGAAAACCGCAATGGCCATTGCTAAGCAGGTAAAACAACAACGAAACGGAAAAATGTTTTGAACGCAAAAGTTACCTATCTTATTCTTTGCCTTCTCTTCCATCTGGTTTTATCTCTTGGTGGAGCTTGTAATTTCGAATTCTTTAATAAGTTGTGCCAAGTTGTGCCCTGCTTTAAATTTGGCCCCTCTTTCTTTACTGTCTTTCTCAGGGGAGATGACCTAGAAACTCACACCCTCTCTTTAATTTCCCAATTTTCTCAATTCATTGCTAACCAAAATTTATTGGCTTTGTAATATATACCTCTCTCTTTCTGTCCTTCCTTTCCCTTCACTTCCCTTCGGTTCCGCTTTACACCGTTTTTGTCTCATTTTCAGTCCTAAAACTATCTTTCTGTCTACCTGTTATATCTTTTGTCTCAAGGTTGGCATTGAGCAGGTTTTCGCCGAAGTATTACCTTCACACAAAGTAGAAAAGATCAAGTCTTTACAAGAACGTGGCTTCACTACAGCCATGGTTGGTGATGGTATAAATGACTCGCCTGCTCTAGCTCAGGCACACGTAGGGATTGCCATAGGAACAGGGACTGACGTAGCTGTCGAGGCAGCGGATATTGTACTTATTAAGGTAAGCGACATAGTATGATTATAGTTTGCCTTAGCCCCCTCCGCAGGCATCTCTATTTTCTCTTTCTTTGGGATTCCTGTGGGATTCTTGTTCGAGAAGAGGGGGACTGAGGAGAGGGGAAGGGAAGAACTAGTGCCTAGTCCCTCTCTATCAACAACACAGGAAACCCAAGATATAAAAATTCAAATTTTTAGATTATAGAGACGCCTGTGGAGGAGGCTAAGTTTAGCTAAGAGATTGAGATACAGGTGATATGACATGTTGCCCCACTTATGGGCTATTTATGGAATACTTTGCGGCAGACTGCAACTTGAACGCGCTGAAAGTATTTGATATCACCATGCATTTGCCAGCGCGAGGAATCTCGGTCTTCTGGTTATCGTGCTCTCTTAATTGTGAAGCCTTGTTACGACTTGACTGGTTTTTACTAGAAACGCAAGTATAAAATATTAGTGTGGTCTTGGAGAGGCGAAACTCTAGCAGTTAACACAGAACAGTGATTGTGAATCAAAGTTGTCGACGATGATGGTGATGATGATGGTGATGATGATGATGATGATGGTGATGATGTTAATGATGATGATGGTGATGGTGATGATGGTGGTGGTGCTGGTGATGATGATGATGATGGTGATGATGGTGGTGGTGCTGATGGTGCTAGTGGTGGTAATCAGATGATGATGATGATGGTGATGATGATGATGATGATGATGGTGATGATAGTGATGATGGTGGTGGTGCTGGTGGTGGTAATCAGATGATGTTGGTGATTATGTAACGAATCCATCTAATTCATTCACTATTATGTTTACTTCCAGAATGACCTCATGGACGTGGCAGCAGCCATTGATTTATCACGTGTCACAGTGCGTCGTATTCGTATTAACTTCGTATTCGCCTTGTTGTACAACATGATTGGTATACCTCTAGCAGCAGGCGTGTTTGAACCCCTGGGGGTGGTACTCAAACCATGGATGGCTAGTGCTGCAATGGCTATGTCTTCTGTATCAGTCGTCGCTTCGTCGTTGTTTCTAAAATTGTAAGTTTACGACAAGCTTTTCTCCTCTCTTTGTTGTACTTCTGTCTTGGTTGAGGGCAATGTAAGCTGAGATTGTAAACTGTTTGACGTGTTATACTCTCTAAACTATCTTAAGGACGGGGGCCACAAATTCCAGCGCGCACTGTGTTCTGCGCATGTTACTCAATAGCGGCGCGCGAACGTCACAACAAATTTTGATTAATAAACAGTTTTTTGAAGATTGTCGTTTCTCACAAAAACCATCGTGAAAACAAACTAGTTTTACGAATTTTGGAGAAGAAAATTCCTGGATTTGGAGAAGAAAAACACACATGGCTTCTGTATATGCGTAAAATTAAATTCAGTGCTGAATAATTAAAAGTGCATAAAAACAGGTTCTTTTGAACCACCGTGGGACTAACGAATAGCCAGTTAGGCCGGCCATCTTGAAAAATGTCCCATACTGCATTGGTACTTACTTGCACTCTCTAGGGAAGGGCTGGGAATTTTGTGGTTTAATATCAGGCAGATTCTAATAAGTTTTCGTTGCGTTTATTCAGCCAATAACTTTTAAAACGCGTGATACCCCAGTAATTATATTTTCGTCATTTGCTTTCAGGAATTAACTAGGCTAGCATGTATAAAAAAAAAATTACCAGGGTAAAAAAATTATTCGCGATATATTATTTTGCGAAATTAGTCGTTGGATGTCCCGGCTTCTCAATTAGTTCAAAGGAGGCAATGAAATCGAAAAAAAATGTGTCATTACCTTAAAAACATATGAGTTTTTTACTTTTATCTTAAGGGATTCGACCTTTCAAGTTCTTATGATTTCATTCGGACTTTTATGAACGAGGCGTTTCAAAAATAATAATTTTATTGGAAATGCCAAAATCGACTGGTCAGCGGGTATTGGCTACAATTTAGCATTAATTAATCTCCGTTAAATGCATGGATACCTCCCAATTTTTTTCATAAATCAAAAGCCCTATACACAGTCTATAAGAAAAATGTAGAGAAATTGAATTAAAATTAGGTCTCCATTAGTGGCCCCCGTCCTTAAAAGTAAAGTAACATCTCAAACGGCATCTCGAATACTCAGAAGGGTCATTTATACGAGCAAAAACAGGACGCGTCTTGTCTTGTATTTCGACCCAAAAAAACGTTGTTTGTAAGGGAATAGACCTTTTTCGAGTTTGATGTCACCGCTGCAAAATTAGGCGCACAAACACAGGGTTAGCCTCGAGTCAACGTAAGTTATTCAAAAATATCAGTGAGAGAAAAGCATAGAGAACAACACAAAAATCGAGTTTACTCCCATGGGTCTTTCTTGAAAAGGATGCTAACCCTGCATAAATGCGCCTTTTGCCAAGAAGCTCAGCAGTCTCTAGTAATTGGAAACTGGACTATTCACGTCATCCTGGTCGCGTTTAAGACATACGTCTTATTTGCGCTCATATATATGGATCTATATTGCACCCCAGAAGTCCCGATTCACTGCCGTCGTCGTAGTGCAGATCAGTAATCTTGACGTGCGTGTGAGAGTGAAAATTTAAGTAAGGTTTATGTAGCAACGTGAAGGGACATAAAACTGGGTTAAAACTATTTATTACGACGTGAATGGGTAGATCAAATGTTCACTAGCCAGATTATAATGGTATGAGAGTAAAGGGATAAAAGGGATAAAGAGGATAAGTAAAGAATTACAAAGATAAGTGTAAGCCAGGAAAAAAGATAAGGCGGAAAGTAATGCAAACAAACAAACAGACGAATAAGTAAACGAAGGACGCACATAAGGGCTCTGCAATGTTCATTTGGTGATAGATGGATAGGAAAGAGCTAGCCGACCTACTCTGTTACTTGTAACTCACCTTCAAGTGAAACTCAACTTTCTTTCTTCTTTACGCCAACTTTCTACAGCGCCTACTTGTGTACCACGTCCACTGATATAACACCCTCGCTTCAATTATCACTTCTTGACAACGCGCACATCTTTCTACAGCGACCACTTAGTTCTTAACCACAACTGTGCAAGCACTGACAGTCTCTTTTTAAACCTCTTGCATTGCGCTTACCTAGAGTTTCTTTTCGGTCTCTCTCTGATCCGTACAGACACCTCTTTAACGAACACTTTATCCTCTCATGTCAACTGACAACACGCCACAGCTAACACTGGCCTCTCATTTTCACTTCCATTCATTTGTGACTTTAGTACTTGTGAATGAGTTGATTTTCAATCTTGCTTATGAACCTAACATATCAACAAACGAAACTGGAAACTGTTTATTAACAGATACCGATTACCAAGACCGACCGACACTCTCGACTACGACCAAAACCAATGTTTAGGTTATTCGACATTAGCTGGCGACCCCAGACATCGACCAGGTCGATCGTATAAGTGAGTGAGAACTGTGGTGCTGGTGTGGTATTACTTAGGGGGATAGTAGTTCATTTCTTGTTAGCAACTTGGAAGTGTAGCTCATCGTAGCCTTTCTTAGGGAGAGGAAAATCGCTGCTAGGAGAATAAATCCGACCAACCTGCGTTCCCCTTCCCTTTCTCCTTCCCCGAGTGGGCAGGGGAAGGGATGGGAAGGATTTCCTTTCCTTCCCCCCTCCCCTCCCCCTCCCCTCCCCCCTCCCCCCTCCCCTCCCCCCTCCCCTCACAGCCGATCACGTAGGTTATCTCAGTCAGTCATTTTGATCATACAGCCTCTGTTACCTACGAAACTGTAAGCTGAGAAAGGTATCAGTAGAGCTCCCTAGAACAATTTAGACTGATAAAAAGGGACCCTCAAGAGCGTTGTCTACTAGAGATGACCTACACTACCAAAGTCATTACTAACTGCTCCCACAAGCTCACACCCTTCTTACGAAGTCTACTGATCTTATTTTAGGTATAAAAAGCCAGAACCTGAGGAGGGAGAGATGGGTTTACGACTACCATTCTCTTCAGGCTACAAACCTATTTCTACAAGTGATTCTTCTGATGGTCACATCGCTGGGAGTGGTGTCGTTGGGACGTACTCTAAACGAGACAACGATTTCATCGTGGAAGATTTTTAGGGAGATTCTTTGTTGAGGGTGGATATAGATGTAGATGTAGAACAGGGCTCAGATGTTCGAAACTAGATTAGCACAGGAGACCATACTACTATTATGCTATCATGGTTAGTGTTAACCCAGAATTAAATCTAAACGGAAAATCATTGATTTTAACCCTATTAGCGTTAACCCACTTTCTAACAGCTCAGTCCTGGTCTAAAGTTTTACAAATAACATCAAGGTTTAGTCCATAGCAAATTATTACAAACTTGATTATTGGGACAAATCAAGACTTTGTGATATGACTGCTTAGTAAAGTTAGATTTGTCTTCAAAATGTAAATGTATTAAAACGCGTAAGCTTACGATAATCAGACATACCATGAAATCATGAAATAAGGGAGGACGGAGGTCGTGGGGGGGGGGGGGGGGAAGGGAACACTACAAAGACTGAGGGTAGAGGGCTGTACTATAAAATATAGGAATGATCGGAAAAGACGTAAACAAATAGGGAGTATACTGGGAGAAGTAAAAGAAATACTTCGCTTTGTAGTAACCCTTTCCTTTCTTGATAAATTATAACTAAAAATGGCACTATAAAAAAAGCTCAAGGGGGGTTAATTACATAGTGAAAACTACTCGATATTTCAATAAATGGGGGACCGTTTAATATTCATTTTCCAATAGATTTATTACGTTTTTGGACATATACGGTAATTGATCTTTGGTTGATGTTATTTCTATTGTAATCTTTTTTATATAAGCTTAAATTAATACACAATTTCTTTTAAGATAATGATACTTCGCAGCGCTAGGTATCAGATAATTTTTTATATAATGAGAGAGAAGTCAGCATTTGTTTAATCATAGTGACAACACCCAAGTGATTATGGATACCGATATAGCTAATCATTAGATTAGATTGAGTCAATTTAACGTTGTCGCTGAAAAAAGCCTAAAGCCTAAAGCTTTGAGAGCGGAATCATGAAAAATTTTTATCACCGTGACATCATTACAATAAAAAAACTCACTGTATAATGTTTGCAAATTCTACACTACTTGGACACACATTCCTAAATTTTTCAGATTGCCTACAGAGACGTTTGTTAGTACACAAATGATATTGAAAAGCTTTAGCCTTTAGGCTTTTTTTCAGCGACAACGTTAATTGAAATAGCTATATCGTGACTCTTTCAACGATGGGCACCGTAGAAGACTTGTTAAGAGACATTGTCGTCCCGTGGGTATTTAGAGCCGGCTCATATTTTTTCCTTGATTGAGAAGTGTCCGTCAAATCGAGCTGGCTGCCTTCTTTTCTCGAATTTTTTTTGTTAACCACGTAACATTTTTACATTAAGTTTCGTAGTTTTATATTCTAGAAAAATGTTGATTTTGTACGTGAACACTGATATCAATTTTGGTAAAAACGCGCTCCAAAATGCTGTAGTTTCACAAATTATTGAAATTCCAATATATTCGAATAGTTTTGATAATTAATTCAAAAAGAAGGAGAGATAGGGTTCCTCGACCATGTACTTGAGTCGAGAACCACTTAATACTAACAAGTAAATAATTAGTAATTATATATCACTTCCAACTGATTGATACCAAAGCAAAGTCATTGACACCCAAATAATAGATTACATCAAATGTAACTGTACCAAATTCACGATTAAAAACGTATTTTTATAAAGTAACCTTGTTTCATTCCTGTATTGTCTACCTGTTAAGGTAATTCCGTAGTTTTGCACTGTGCATCTTTAGTGCGCATAGCATAGTTCAGCCTATTTTGATTTGTTCGATTGTAAAAGATGCAAGCTTTTAAGTTTTTAACAGTAGACACGCTCTAAGAGGCGCTATAGTGGTTACTCGCCTTAGTCCTCCTCGGTCGCAGGCTGTTTACGACGTCTTGTTTCACACTAGCGCGTCGTAGCGAGCACGGGCACCTATTCTTTTTATTTTTGCAAATCAGCGGTAATGATAAGGTTCTCTATCATACATATAATTATAGTCAAGATTCCATGTCCAGTTTTTTAAATATTTTCCAAAACGTGCGGTCGGAAGGTGCTTTCACGCTGCTTCAAGGGCACGTCCTATCAACCAATTTTACCTTCTTTCTTGTAGCAAACGCATTTTTACAATAATTTATTGCATTATGATACTAGGCTATTGCTCAAAGAGAGAAAATGAGCTCATGTTAGTCAGCTCAGTAGCACGGCTCAGATTCAAGAAATTCAATATTTTTGACGCGATTTTGATTTTCGAATCTTGAGCCCTCAAGACATGCACAAAAGATGGTGTACTTTAACGACGTTCGCGGGCAATTGAATTTGTGATGTCATTTTAATGAAATTTCGCATACTGATACTTTATGATATACACTTTGAATAAACGAAATAAAAAAGAGGGGGTACCGTATTCGTTTTCGAGCTATGAGCCGTACAATTTTGTCGAAATTGCCAAAGAAAAGCGCGCGAAATACGCTATACACGTAGGGCGAGAAAATAGGTACTAAAAATATAAAACGCACCTTAAACGACCAGAAATTTCATCTGCAGTTGTATGAGACTATTGTTGACAACAATGTTTGGTCATTTAAGCATGAATGGATCTCTCTGAGTTTTGACGAGTGTTTTTTTCCGTGCGCTGCTGTTGAAATCGGCAGTGTTCGATGAGACGAAGGGGTGTAATTTTTAGCGAAAAAACGTTGTCATTATGTCCCTTGTGATGAGAATTTTTTCTTTTTCAGAATGTTGTATTACTCCAAAATACCTTCCTTTTAAGACTAAAAAAAGTGGGGGTCACCGTATTCGTTTCCGAGATATCGAGCCGTAAAGTTTGAAAATTTCCCCGCCATCTTGAATACCGAGAGGAGACTGGGTCTACTAAAATCTTTTTTCATCCTTTTTTCTGGAGTTTTTCAATCTGAATGTTTTTTTTTCCTCATTCAAATTCCTTGTTTTTATTTTTTCTTCTTATAAAAGTAAGTTCCATTTGAAAAGATCGAAATTTAATAATTACCGGAAAAAATATTTTTAGGCCGCCATCTTGGATTTATTGAGGTAGCGCGTGCTAGCGTGCGCAGTAAAAGTGCGCGTGAACAATGCCCGCGAACGTCCTTAAAGCAATCTAGCGGAAAAACGGCTACAGTGACCCCCATTTTTTATTTCATTTTTGGGATAAGCAACTCAAAAATTATTACTGTGCCGGTGAAGTTTTATGAGAACTCCATGCCTTTAGTTTTATTTCTACGGAATTGCCTTAAGTTAAAGACCAGCATGTATAGGGCTGTCAAGGAAAGAACATAGAAGTCAGTTCCACTACTGAAGAATATCGGGTGCATAAAAATCACCATATCACTAGCAAGACCATAATACTGGTCTCTTGATACTAGTAAATCTCGATTTCTAGAGAATATCTACATAACTGACGTTTGAAATTACCGAGGAAACCCCAACTAGTTTCAGCACGCTTGTTTCTGAGTGAATAATATTGGGGTTTGTCGGGCTCGGTGCCTAAGATATTCAGTGCTTCAGTCTTTGGACTGCCTTTTTCAAGCATGGTTCATTATGTAGCAGGAGGCGGGAAACACGTGTTCAGTAGATATTCAAATAGATCAACTGACTCTGTATTTTAATTCCTAGTGACTATGTCTAATCTTTTTTGTACTTTTAACAAGCATCCAAGCTCTAGACTTCCCACTGGACCCCCAACAAAATTAATGTAATCACATTTTGCCGCGCGACGCTCTTTTTGGTCGCGAAGAACCTGGACCAACGCGGTTCTGATTATGCGCAGTAGCGTAATCACCCAACACAAAACAAGCAACGAACATGGCGGCCCACTGTAAACGAGGAGACGTTCTTTGATCCATGGTTTAGCCCGCGTAGTTTATTTAGATCCCACCGATGTTCTAGTAATGAATTCTTCTGGACCCGGTGGAGGTTTTAGACCAGTGAAGTCTACGTTATGTCGGTATTTTAGTGCAAATGGATATTGTTTTTATGGCGATCAATGCCAATTCATGCACGCGAAACCTGCCAGTGATAACAGGCAAGGTACGTAGTAATTACTTCATTTTGCTGCGATTTAGGAACCTGTATGGCTTGTAGCTGCATTTGGGCTTGCTTTGTGGTGTCTGATTTTTAAACATTAAGGCGATCGTGCGTTTTGACTGGTCTACATCAAGCGAAATAGTTTGTTTTACCAGACTGAGGTCAAAATTTTACGGTCATGTACCCTCAACACAAAGTCTTACTATAAATCTCAACTTTTCAACGCAAAAAGACAATTTACTCATAAAAGTACTCTTTTGTTGTCTTCCTTTTCTCTCCAACTTGAATTCTCGGAATTGATTCTTTAAACTTTGTCGTTGATTTTCAATTTTTTTCGAAGAGTAAGAATTTTTTTTCTGGTGTTTGCTCGAGGCGCTAAAGAACTTGTTTACCTGAGAAAAGGTTATTCTTTTTCCAAAACAAATAGATTCGAGTGACTGCTGTTGTCGATTTTTTCTTCATTTAGCAGTTTGTTATCCTTCAAACACATCGAGTTGAAGTCTTTCGGAGGAAATAAAGTGCTTTTCATCAAAGAAATACGAACTGTTCAAACTGTAACTACAATATTGAAAAATAAATACAAATTACTTGAGTTATAAATCAACACCTTTTTTTACATCATTTTCATGGAAATGGTTGACCATTAGACTATGTCTCCTAATACATTTTTTTATTGCTAACTGTCTTTGCTCTTTGCTCTCTCACATAATAAGTTTTTTTTAATTTTGAGCAAAAAATGTAGAATGTGTTCGTTTCTGAAAAAAAAGGAAATATTCTTCAACTTTTCTAGTTAGACAACATACTGAGACAATTAATTTTTGATAAATTTCAAATATTAAATGTATAGATTACTACCTTCTGACTTTGTTTGTAAGGATTAAAGATTCAAAAAGCTAAAATAGGAAACACATTATGGAGGTCTTTCATTAAGCAACATATGTAGGTCACTAAACTTAAAAACTTCCTTTACTATTTATAGAACACTTGAAGTGATTTCCTCTTCATTTTAATTTAGTGCACAAAACAATTTCTCCTGAAAATTAAGAAAAAAATCTTTTTGTGCACATAATTTTGTTTTGTTTTAATCTCCAAATTGTACCAGAGGGGAAAATGATTGCAAGGGGCCTGTGATATTCCATTAGCAGATCTATTTTTGTAGCATTTCCCTAAGGCTGTCAGATGAATACCGAGCTGAATACCATCTAGTTCATCATAACATTTAGTTGTTGTTTGTGTCCTAGGAAATGCATCATTCCATAGAAGTTCTTCTACACCAGTTTTCACTAGTAATGGACCTATTGGACCACAGGGTCATAGAAGCTATAAGAGTAGCAATCCTATGAACCAAGAAAATATGATTCACAACTTTGCTGGACTTTCATTCACAGCAAAGGTATTGTTTTTTGTTTGTTTGTTTGTTTGTTTGCTCTTTTGTTTTGTTTTGTTTTTGTTTGTTTGTTTGTTTTTTTCACTAATGTGCAATATTACTTGCATATTTAAATAACTCTTCTATTGCCAGATTTCAAGCCATGAGGGGAATGGGCACAAGTCCCTAACTTTGTGATAATCAACATGAGACCCACATAGCCAGATAGAACATATTGAGCTTTACAAAATCCCAAAGTTTGGTGTTAATCAGGTCAATATTGAATGACTTATAGCCATTTAAAAATGCTAAATTTACACGTCAAATGTATGGTTACTGGACAGTTTGTCTGGACAACAAACATTTCTGTGTAAATTTAGCATTTTGAAGTAGCTGTAAGTCATTTTCTGTAATAAAGATGGCATTGCCACACATTGTGATGGGGTTCATTTCTTAATTAGATTAATTCTAAAAACTCGTTCCCAGTCCTCCACTCGTTTCTAAAGTGGCTAATATTGACCCAATTAACACCAAACTTTGAGATTTTGTAAACGTTGATGTACTCGTGTAAGTGTAAGTCTCGTGTTGATTGTCACAAATTTAGGGACTCTACCAATTCCCCTCATGGCTTGAAATCCAGCAATACAAATTTTTATTGCAACTGGAATAGCATTTATTACAGTGTACTCTGGAGTGCCCAGTTAACCAATGTTAATCCAAGGTTAAATCTTAAGAAAACCATTCATTGTAACCCAGGATTAATGCTAATCTTTTAAGTAAGGGGTTATAGGTAGTTTACAAGATGATCATGTAAGCTTCCCAGGTTAGGTAGCCATCTACATTGGGTCAATGGCCTGAGACCCATCTCTTGTCTAGCTCAAATACTGCTTTTCTGAGCAGTCAGTGTTGATTTTGTCTTTGGACAAAAACAGTCATTTAATTACAAAGTTACTCTTGCTCCAATACAGAATCAAATTCCACAAAGTGTCAGTGCTATGTCTTCTGGACCAATGCATAATAGTCATCAGTCACCACTTTCTCCCACAAAGAAATCATTTGGTTCATCGTTAGCACCAGGTGGACCTGTATCACCTATGCATTCACCCAAACCAGCCAATCCGTCCAAGCCAAAACCAATGGTTCAAACAACTTCAGCACAATATGAATTTCTTCCAAATGCAACAGTAAGTAATATGATAGTCAGACCATTTTAAACAGATTCACTGTGCTGCCTTTTCTCTGCCTCCCCCAATTCCCCCTCAAAAAAGGCCAGATTTGCTACTAGCATTTTGCAAATGAAGTCATCTTATGAATGTAGCTTGTTCTGGAATAGTTAATCAAATAGTGGAACAATAATAATTATTATTACACATAAGAAGTGATCCAGATGATGAGTTGAATAGTACAAAAGGTACAACAAATGAGTGCAACCTAATGGTTAAATACATGGTAAATATGTATCTACGAGAGACAGGGGAAGCAATCCCTGACTCAAGTGGGACTCAAACCAACATACCCTGGGATATATGTCCCTGGGAGGAGTGATCGTGGGTATTGACACTCTATATTGGGAAATGGCATTGAATATAAGCTAGATAGAATAATGAAAGCTGCTTGGCAATATGAGAAATATATGAGAAATATTCTATCTGGTTAATATATAGATGATTTGCAAATGTTTACATTTCTCTCTTGTTGCATGCTTACAAGTATGCACATGCATACTTATAGGCAATATTACTGCAAAAATGGTATTGTTGCTTCCGTGCAATTCATGAGAGAGGAAAGCCAAATATAGTTTACTAAGTTAAAAACTATGGAAATATTTGATAATTTTAAGCTTCTATCAATCATACTCATGTTTTACATCTACAAAAGTTTGTTTACAAAATGATGAAAACAATGGGTGATGTAGCAGTGTAACTCATCTATTGGATAATGTGGGATCAAAACATTGAGATTTTCAAGATCTTGGTTGATCATAGCTAAAATAAATTCTTGTCTACTGATCTTGCAGGATCTTGTCTTCATGCAGGTATAATATATTGCACTACTGTAAATAGCCCACTTTTATTGTTTTGGATATGAGCTGGGAAAATGCAGTAAGTTGTAAAATGATAATAAACAAGGTTTCTCCGTGTTATTTCAAGAGCCTCATTTTGAATTGCTTCATGTGTAATCACAAAACCGAAATATTGAAAGTGGGCTATTGATTGAGATATTTGTCTTATGTAAACTGTGAATTTCTTTGATATGCAGAGATTCCCTGTCAATAGAAAATCTTGTGTTTTGTGATTCTACATTTATAGTTAATTGAGAACATCATTATTCTCATCTTTAGAATCATCCTACTCCACAGCAACAACAGGCATTCAACCCAGAATCTATTGATGGCACTATGTACTTTTATCCTCAGCAAAACCATAATCAACCATCAGTGGTACGAACAAGACCAATTCTATTTTTTGACAAAAATATAAGCAAAATACCCTCAAAAGTCATGCATAATGATGTTATCACCATTTCAGCACTGTGAATGCTCCAGAAAACAGTCAAGAATATCTGCATCCCATGTGTATACACCTCCATGTATTGATATAATTTCACACTGAGACATTATTTTGAATGCCCTGTTTTGTTCAGGTTGTACCATCGTATCATGCTGTAGTTAGTGAACCTGCCCACCTTGCTCACCTACAAAACAACCAGACAAGAAACAATGCATTCTCTATGTCAGCACAATTACGACAGGTTGGTAGAGCATACTATGCATTTAATGTTGAGAAATGTGACCACTAACTTGCTCCCTGTCACACTGGATGTTATAAATAGTTTTCTAGAATATAATTGTAAGACTCTTGTGCTAGATACATGTAATTTTCAGAGAATCCTAGCCTAGGAGACGAAACAAAAGTTGATCTCTCTCTCCTGAGATTTAAAACATTTTTTATAGAATATGTCTTAGCTGTGAATAACATATTCCAAAAACTCATTTCTGGGCACCAAAACACAATCCCAAATAATACAATATATGTTTGTTGTACTGCAAAATGTAAATTTAGTTCTAATACTGGGTGTTACTAATTAGGAACTTATGAATCAACATGCTTTGAGTATGGCACAACTTGATCCCGATGACCCTAGTAAGTAACAAAATAATAATTTCATTAATAAAAATGATGATCTTTATGATTATATATGTGTATATGCAGTTGATTAAATCTCTTGTTCTCTTGCGTTTTTGTAATTGTTTAGGTGTTCCTAAAGAAGTAGACAACTACCATTCTCTCTGTCCATTGGAACCACTAGATACACCTACAGATCAGGTAAGACTGGCTGTCAAAGTGTCTCCATTGGTAAGAAAACAAGGCACTGTATCTTGCAATGTGGTGTTTAAACATCACATGCTTCAAGGGTTTTATTAGGATTTGTATCTGAAAGGTAGGTGTATGATTGGTATCTCTTGCTGGCTATAAGTGGCTTCAGGAGAGATTAAAATCAGATAGGCCTTGCACATTAATTTTTGTTTCCAGATGTTCAGTTGGACTGGTGTCAATTCTGTAAAACTTTTACATTATTAAATTATACACTTGAAATTACAAGTGTATCTATTGTATTTAGCAATTAAAACAATAGGTATGCTTGTAAATTACAATAATAATAACTATTAATAATTATTGTTGCAAAACTTTAATTTAATTAACACCTGATGCCAATCCCTTAATTATTGTCAAGATATTGTAGAGACAGTAATATTGTTGTATTTCTTTAAAAAGTCATTTTCAATGTAAATTTTCATCAACTGAATGACAAGTTTTCGATAGAATATTCTCTGGCTGAGAGCACATGTTAGTCAATCTTTGACTACCATTTGAGTCAGATAATAAGATTGCAGGGCTTTCATCAGCTCAGTGAAACCTGGAAATAATTTTCTGAGACATTTTCATGATATCAAATTTATGATGTAGATCACTGACTTAACCTTCCTACTTTCACTATCTGGTTAATTTTCTGATCACTGTGTCATCACTCTAATCAACAGGGACAAAGGACATTTGGTTACATGACCACATGTTACAAGGCTGTCAGTAGCAAGGATGGACTCCTCTACGTACTAAGAAGAGTGCATGGTCTGTTGATGTTTAACTTATTTTTTTAGTGAATCAATCATTGAAAATCAGACTGGTAGGCCAGTAGAACATGGTGGTGTGATGTTGGCAAGCTTGAAATAATGCTATCTAAGAAAACAGTGCATTCCACAGGGCTAGAGTACATTATGCATTCATCTTGCAAAAGTCTTGTTCATTCATAAGGCCCTGATCAAACAAGAATGCAAGTCAATGCAATGTTCAGCTTGTGTCTTCTTTGACTGCTAACTTGCAGCCCTTGCCTTGACATGGGGGGGGGGGGGGGGCTTGTAAGCTTCTTCTGAAGCTGATACAAGATTTGAATCATTTGAACAGTCACCACACAAAACTTTTTCAAGTTCCTTTTTTTCTTTTTCTTTTTCTTTTTCTTTTCTTTTTTGTACAAATTTCTTATTATTATATGGGTAATAGCATTTTACCAGAAACTAAAACACTCATATTTTCCATATTTTCCCTAGTAAAGATATGAAAAAGTTATGTACCAATGATGTAGATAACACCTGTTAGCTGCATCATTGTTATAGATTGTATCGTACATGTTACCAGTTCATGATCAACAATTCTAGAACACTTTAAATTTGAACCTTTTTAACTTATAAATGTTATTTCTTCAGGTTTTCGACTTGTGAATACCAAGCCCATGGTACTAGGAGACCAGTGGAAAAAGATCACCCATTCAAACATTGTTAGTTTACGGCAAGTCTTTACAACTAAAGCCTTTGGTGATAGCTGTAAGTCAACTTATTCATTTTTCCATATTTTCTTTGGCTAAAATATTGTTTAGTCTTGCTATGACAAGCAGTAACTTCTATCATGGGTTATGCTTCACTTCATCAGAATATGTATTTTTATTATAAGATATAAATTATGATAAACTCATGAATGGATATGTATTATAAGATATTTGGTAAACTCATGGCTAATTGGCTAGCTGCCATGTTTATGTCAAGTACAGAGATATGACTTCAATTAAAACACTGATAATATTTTGCAAAAGCAATTATACAAAATGATTACTTATGTCTCTGTACACACACTGGAAGATGTAGAGCACTCGAAAAGCAAGTGATACTAAGCTTGCTTTTCTTGTGCTCTTTGTACATCTCTCATTGTGTTTACATCACAGTACAGAGATGTACTCATGTTTTATATTGCTTAAATTTGTTGTAGGTTGGTCATATGGGTCTAATATGTAATTTTAGAAACTGCAATTTATTGATAATTGATGCAATATTTTGTTTATCTTAAGCTCTTATATTTGTCTATGACTACCACGCTGGTGCAGAAACTCTTCTCAGTCGACATTTCTCAGGTCCTGACTCAACCCTTCCTCTAAACCCTGATGGGTCCTTAGCCTTCCCTAGGGCAGGAATGCCAGGCCCTAGTGGGAGATCAAGACATGGAGGACTAATGCCTGAGAAACTCATCTGGAGCTATATCATCCAGCTATCCTCAGCATTACGGGTTGTCCACACTGCTGGATTAGCTTGTCGGATGATTGATCCTTCAAAGATCCTTTTGATAGGGAATTCAAGGTATTTCTATTAGTGAATTATTGTTTCAAAAAATTCAGTTGACTTAGATTTGCATATTAATTTTTGTATATTGTTTTTTAGACTAAGAATAAATGGATGTGGAATTTTCGACATTCTCAGTTTTGATCCCAGCAATAGCCCAAATGCAATGACTCCACACTTCCAAGTAAGACTTTAATATTCACATTTTTGTTGTTATGCATTGGACAACTTTTGACAAGCGGGTTTGTTCCAGTCAATAGTTTTGAAGTTCAAATAATACTTGTGAAGTTGACAATAAACTTTGTTGGCAAACTTCAATATTACTTTCCATGTAAATTTGGAAAAAAGAATCAACGTTGGCACTGTCAGAGCTTCATTCCAAAGCAAGGTAGTGCTCTACGTACAAAAGTTTGCAATTTTATCATCAACATGGAATCTTCCATGGCTACATGTGCTTGAATCAAGCTCAATTCTAGCAAATTTGCTTGGGAAGTACATGTAAGTTTGAAGTTTGCCAACAAAGTTTCTTGTGAACTTCCAAAGCACAGTTTGAACTTTGGAACTTCTGATTGTACTTTGGAACCAACTTGTCAAAAGTTAGGTGAAACACACTTTAATCAAGAAGTAACTCTTTGAAGAACACTTGGTTCCCAACCCTGAGTGTCATTAAATTGTACAAAGCCTTCCCCAAGGATCATACATGCAGTTGATTAGGCAATGAAATTTTTCCCATATAAATTCAGAGAGTCACAGTTCAACTGGATGACCAAGCATTGGCAGGATCCCATAGCACCACTGTTGAGAAGAGAGACTGTTGTCCTCATTTGCATTTATATGTAGTTTATAAATAATAATATGTGAATTATTATTATATTGTTTATATTTCAGCAAGAAGACTTGACATCATTAGGTAAGCTGGTTCTTGCCTTGGCTAGCTGCTATTCCCTCCAATCGATACAACGTGAGCACATACAACAGTCCCTGGAATATGTTGCCATGAACTATTCATCAGATCTTAAAAACCTGATCATGTGAGTATATGTAGCATTCTACTGTACTATGTAAATTTAGGTGCGTACCCAGGGGAGGGTTCCAGGAGTTCTGGAACCCCCTTTGCAACCAAACTTTTTACAAATGAGTTTGTAATCGTTGAATAAATAAATAAGTAAACACATCATTCACAGATCTATAGCCCCCCCTTAGAACCCGCTTTACAAAACTCTTGGTTACCCCCCTGACATTACATACCTGCATGTACATTCATACCACAGATGGGACACAGGAACACCAAGTAGTAATAAAATTATTTAATAAGTGCATGATTTGCCTTCTTTACCTTCACACTCCTCCCCCCTTCAACATTGCTGTCATGGAAACCATCCCTCCAACACCATTAAACCCATTGTTGACTAGAAACATTAAATGGAGGAGCAGACTGACTGTGAACATGTCATTTTTGTGGTATTGAGTTTATATCAATTTTTTCAGTATTAGACGTTCACAGAGTTCTCTGTTGTTTTCTTTCCTTTTGATAAATCAAGATTTATATGAAAAACCTATTTTGACATTATCCTTGTCCATAGTTATCTTCTTGGAAGCCCACCTCCATCAGTAATGAAAAGTGTAAATGACATCATGCCCATGATAGGAGCACGGTTCTATACCCAGTTAGAGGCAGCACAGGTTAAATGTGATGTTCTTGAAGGAGAGCTGGCAAAGGAAATGGAAAATGGAAGAGTTCTAAGGATACTTTCAAAACTTGGAACCATAAATGAGAGACCAGAGTAAGATATATTAAAGTCATACAGTACAGTAAATGTTATATTGTCATCATTGGAGATCTGTGCTGTCTTTGTGTTGTTGACGTACATGTATCTCCTGTCGCAAAGTCCTGTCAGGTTCCAAATCCAACTCCATAAGCATCTCTCTCAGCTATCTCACACAGTAACACTACCATAGGAATGTGATTTCAGTGACCTTGGTATTGTACACAAAAAGTCAAATTTTCTAATATAAACTTTTTTTGTGATTATAGGTTAGGAATGGATCAAGGCTGGTCTGAAACAGGAGACAGATATCTGTTAAAGTTATTTAGAGATTATCTGTTCCACAATGTGACAGATAATGGAATACCCATTGTTGATCTGTCACATGTTGTAACATGTCTGAATAAGGTAACCACAAACTATGAATTGGTATTGTCCTTACCTATACTAAAGAAGACACTAATTTTGTTTTTCACAGCTTGATTCAGGATCAGCCGAAAAAGTGTGCCTCATGTCCAGAGATGAGCAATCAGTTTTAGTAGTCTCATATCGGGACCTCCGAAACTGTTTTGAAGGAGCCTTCAATGAAATCTTGGCCCCTTCGCTATCGTAGTCCTAGCTATTACCTGGTATGAAGGTCTCCAAGTAATCTGTACATACAAGATCTACATGTGTACATTTGTGTCGATATACAAGAAAATCATGGAAGAGGGAAATTTTTATCTTGTTAAAAACATTTGTAAATTGTTAGATAGGAAACAGTCCCATTCAAATATCTGCTTACACTCGCTGTTACATCCGAACCTCAATTCCTGCAATACTAAAATCACTTGTACAAACTTTCTGGAGCTGATAAAAGCATCACCATTGACAAGGAAGTATGATTTGGCTTCTAAATTATTTAGAATTGGATGTATTAAGTTTAAGTATTCTTTTAAGATATATAATGTAGCTATAATAATAATATAATGTCAAATAATTAATTTCTTTTCTATTTTGAGGTTTATTATTATTTTCAAGATATTTGTCATATAGAGCTCTATAAACATTCGCCATCATCCTTGTAAAGCTTTTCTAGGTAAGATTTTTACAAATTCATGTTATATTATAGAAAGTCTAAAATGTAATTTTCCAAAACCTTGCCAATAAGTCTGGATATTGTACAAAATTGTACTCAAAAAGACATTTAAAGTACATGTGAATTTCATAAGTTATTGATAAATCAAGAATGGTTACTCTCTACACACTAAGCGCTATTCAACTTTCCAATCAGTTCAATTGCAGGAGAAATGTTTCTAATAATTAAAACAATTGATCTTTCCTGCATATTCCTATGGATACCTAATTCAATACACTTTATAATCTACTTTATATTTTCTCAAAGTAATGGAAACTAAAATTGAAAATGCTATGTGCATATGATTGCATGTAGAATATGCCACAAGAATGTAAATCCTAGTTTTGAAATAATAATTATTGTTATTCTAAATAATTGGTAAACATTGCAAAATAATATCCTACTGCAATCAAATTGCAACTATACATTGTTCGCAGTGTTAGATCTGGTATGTGTTAGAACACAATTCCTAAGTTCTAAAATAATGTGAACAACAAATTTATAGAATTTGCAATTATGGCATTTAGTTACAGTTTGCAGTATCTGTTCTGAATTCATGTACTTTAGAAATAACAAATGCTAGAAAACTAAATATTAGATATATAGTTATTGTCTAGCTTTAGCAAAGGATACTATATTAAGCATTTCTTGTACTCAAAGTAGGCTTAATTATCAAATACATCAAAATAGTATATTTATATCGATTTTTTCTTAAAACTGTCCTTACAAACTAAGCATCTGTTGTTGCTATTTGTGAGATGACATTGCACACCAGTTTTATCAAACATCCAAAAGTGAACAAGATGTTAAGTTTGTTTGGACATGTATTATAAAACCATCCTAATAATACATTCCTTTACTGTCTTGTAGCTGTAGATGTACCTTGATTTTCATTGAGTAACTTCTATGACAGATCAAATTGATACTCTTACAGTGCTGCGCTTTGAACTGTGGCTACTACCACAAAGTTTTTGAATACTTTATAGCACCTTTTGACAACTTTGAATACCACTTATCAATTAGATATCAACACTTCACTTGGATTAATATGATAAGAGGAGTTTGTACATTGATGTAACAATTATGATGTACAAACTCCACCTATCGATACATCAAAATAAAAAGCTGATATATAATTTGTTGGTGGTACTCAAAGTTATCAAAAAGATGTCAAAAAGTAATCAAAAACTTTGTGGTAGTGGCCATGGTTAGAAGTGCAGCACTGTAATGTGTAATAATTATAATTTTGAGAAAGAATCCTGTTTCTCTGTGTAATCTTTAGTCAATGGGACACTGTTGTTTGAAGTGTGATCAGCACTAATCCTGGATTAAAATGAATGGTTTTCTTTATATTTAATCCTGGGTTAATGATAATCCTTCCAACAACCAGGCCATGGCTAGATCACAAAAGTTTGTTTTTTTCAGTTAAATTTTTTTAATTATTATTATTATTCACTTTACTATATAGTTTGGATGATATGAATTTGTGGAAGTCTTTTATATGCTTTTGTTTCTAAAGTTAGTTATTGTTTTTTTTTTAGTTTTTTTTTTGTATTTTTGTTCAATATAAAATAATTTCTCATTAGGGAAAAGAGAATTAAGTGCTTTGAAAACTCATGCCTTGAAAACGAGAAATTTTAAAGCCTGGTTTTCACAAGTAACAGATGCATAAGCACAAGCAACAGTTTATTTACGTTCAATGATTTTTCATCCTGTGGTATGGTCTATTTTGCTAAGTAATCTAATTCGTTTTAAAAGCAGAAAGAAAGTGCTAACCCTGGGTTAAAACAAATAGATTCATTTAGATTTAATCCTGGGTTATAGATAATAACCTTTCAAACAACTGGGCAAGGCCAATGTGTGTTCTAGAAAAGACAAGCATGCATTGGGATGCCAGCTCAGAACATTTAACTCTAATTATCTCATTCTTAAGAATGGTTGACCATGACCATTACAATAGTCTGTAACTGAAATCTGTTACTCTTGTTATACTAATGTTACACGTGTTAACTGGGCTTTAAAAACCATTTTGTGGATATTAGAGTGTGACTATACAGTGCTGTGTGACATACCTTGTTCAGTGACATTTTTGGGCGTCATTTGGATATTTTGATTTTTTAAGAGTTTTTAAAACAAGTCAAAAAAGAACATGATTGTTAAGGTCTATTATCTATTAAACATAGGTTGAGTGCTAAAATGTAAATGAGTGGTGAATTTAGCTTGTGTGGCCATGCAGCACTGAAAAGCAAACCTGTTCTTATTTTAAAAAGCAATTATCTCATCAAAAGTTTCATTAATCAACCAGTTTTCCTCTTTCCTCCATTCTTCCAAACATGAAATTATCTTAGTATCCCACTCAAGAATAAGAAGTCTTGATCAAGTTCCAAAATCTTTCTACTAGACACCACCCTTGGGAGTACTTAGAATTTGATCAGTTCATTCTCTTGAGTGTCGATTACTGATTTATGATGTATAAACAAATGTACAGGAAGGTTTCCAAACTCTGGGTATATTTTCAGTATTTATAGCAATGTAGTTATCATTTTTAAGGAATTATTTTCAAGATATATCAGGTATAATCTAGTACTGAATTATATCGCAAAGAAAGTAAGTAGAAAAATAAGTGTGAAAACTATTTACTAAATATATACAAATCTACTCGAGTATCCATACAAGTCAGAGTTAAAATAGTTAAGATACCTTTTTTAAAGTTCTGAAGTATTGCAAATCAATAAAGAAACATACAGCTTACCTGTTTGTGTTTGGTTGGTTGCCTGTTAGACTTCAATGCTTCCCTTTTCTGTGTTATTTGGTACACATACACTGTATACAGGGGCTGGTGAGCAAGCTGAAAAGTGGTGGGAGCTTAAAAACAAGCCAGGTTTATCACATACAAGAGCCACGGCATCCTTAATGATTAGACCTTTTTTTTCTGAGAATTTTACCCACCCCTAGTTTGTAGTTTCTTTAGCAAAATATGTCAGAAAAAAATGGATCCTACTTGGTGCTATAAAGATGTGAAGTTGATATCCAAATGGCCAAAATCATTTCATGGTGGAGGGGGGCAGTGTTTCGTAAGTCTTCAGAGTCAGTTATAGGATTTGAGATTCTCTAACTTAGTCATATTGCAGCTACTGCTAGACTTCAAAGAAGAAGCAGTGTTGATGTTTGTCAGCAAACACAGTGTCCACCCAGCTGGGAATTGAACCCAGTCCTCTGTAAAACAACAGTGTGCACCAATACACCAATAGGTGTTTAAAGACAATGTTTGCCTGAACAACCTCACTGTAACTCCTGCTTGACTATTATGATGAATGCAGCTAGTACTATAGTAGTCAGGAAGCTCCAATATAAAATATATTTGGAGGTATTCTTAGAGGATGCTTATAGAAATATTTTTGGACTGGATTTGTAAACTGATGAATAAGTAACAAGCAACATGCAAACTGTGTGATGCACTGCCTATCGTCTTCTCATGAAATGCAACACAATGGAAACCAGGCATAATGTTGGGTCTTGCAAGACTTGCTCACCTGCGGGCTTTTATTCACATACCTCTCAACTCATGTTTAAAAGAGTGTTCTTCCATCCAACTATATGTTTCTCCCATCCAACTATCCTGTTCTTTATTAGTGTATTGTACTTATTTGCTGTTACTAATAAATCATGTCAATAATTGTGTTGTCAGAGTACATGGAGAAGTCATTAGGAACACCAGCAATATTACAGCATAATGCATGTATGTATATCATTATGCCTGTATGATATGCAGGCTAGCTAGTGGAAGGGTGAAAAGCTATTGAAGAGATAGGGAGCAGTGCCTATAGCAAGGAGGGGGGCAGCTTGTGTTGACCTTAACTATGGGAAAATTAAACGTGGGGGAGCAAGGCCGGGGGGATCAGCTTATGTTGAGAACAAGGGCAGAGAGGGGCCTAAGGTACAAAGAGGAAAGGAGGGGCAATAATGATTTGTCTATTTCCTATCCATGGGTTAAGAGGGGCATGTCACCTCCATTACTGGCAGTCATCAATTTTTGGTGGCAGCGAGAAAAAACAAAAATATCATAGTGGTCAGTCCTTTTTTTTTCCACTCCCCAAAAATCTGCAGATGGCCAGCAGTGCAGACTAAGAGGGGTGTAGTAAAACATACACAGCCAGTGTGATTATAAGACTGTATATATATATATGAGAGTGGGGAAATTTCCAAAGGATAAGTTAAGAGAAGGGGTAACTATATTTGGAAAAAAAGATTTCTAAAAGGAGGAAAGAAGATTTAATTAATTCATTAGGTATAGCTAGTCTCATTAACTTAGTCAGGAGGGGTAGGGATGAGGGCAAGGGGGCTGTGATAGAATGGGTTGGAGATTAGCTAATGCAAGGGGATTCATCCTTATATACTAATAAACACAAGGTAAATTAGATATTTTATAATTTTTTATTTTCTATTTTTTTGGAAGCATGAAGCCAATTTGCTTAGTTCTCTAAATTATAGTTATTTTTGGTAACTATCTACTGTTCTATTTTCTGGGTTTTTTTTTTTTTTCTTTTTTTTTCAGTCTGTTCTTTTTTTTTCTGTTATTTTTTCTTTCACTTTCTTTATTATAAGTTTTCTTTTCTTTTTTCTTTTCTTTTTATCCACTCTAGTTTTTTGATGTGTTCATCATGAGGAATGGTATCATCATTTAAATGCAGGGTACCATATATCTTGGGCATCTAAACCCATGACCCTCCATACCTACTTCAGGATGATTGAAGTTTGAGGCCATTTCTTCATCTTGTTGACCCATCTGCATTCCCATTGGACCCATCATACCTGCTCTGGGAACCATCATTTCTTCTCTTGGATCTAAAATGCCATCTCTTTGATCAGTTGAATTTCCTCTTGGATGAATGGGAACATCTCTTGGACCCATCGTACCACCCCTTGGTGGCATCATACCACCTCTTGAAGGCATGAGGCCACCTCTTGGAGGCATCACTCCACCTCTTACACCCATCATTCCTCCTCTGGGATGCATCATTCCACCTCTTGGGCACATTGGCATACATCCTCTTGGTCCCATCATACCAGCTCTTGGGTCCATCCTGTCCCTGGGACACACACCTCTTCTTGGACAGGCTCTGCTTCTTGAACAAAACGGGAATCGTCCTCGTGGACCCATCATTCGGCCTCTTGGACCAGCCATCAATCCATGTCTAGGGCGCATCATTCCTCTTCCTGCAGGATCCATCATATCTCTTGGAAAATGAGGACGGTGATCATCAAATTCGACGTCGTCAATTCCCATCCTTATTACTTGATGTTCATCATGAAAGCCAGCTACTGCACAATCTCCACACAGCATAAGGTCAGCACAAACTGAACACTTAAACATGACTTCTTCGCTATCGCATCCTTTGCAGGAACCCTGGCGTTCTTCGTCCACAGTTTTCACGACCATTTTCAACACCTCACCAGATGCGTTTCGCAAGGCTTCAAGAAGTTCTTCGTCACTTGATAATTTCACCTGATCTTCTTCGTCGTCGATCCAAAAGACCTCAATGCCTTTGCACTTCCGGCGCCTACCATGGCGGCCACACATTCTGTTCTCTTAGTGTTTATTTCGTATTTATCTTTTTTCCATGGTTTTAATTATTTCTTTTATGTCAAGAATCACTCATTTTCTGTTTGTGATGAGAAAAAGCTGAATTTTCTTGGTGGATCTTTGGTTATCAATGATTTCAAGACTTTATTTTTGTGGAATGTTTGTCCGTTGGTCAGTGTTAAACGTCGTATCACATTATGTGCAAGTTTCTTCTCATCGTGCTTCTCTTCTGCTAAACTTACAAAGCATGGATTCACATCTTTATCAATTCCTGGTCATGATCCCCCTACTGACATAACTGTATACATGGATGTTCATTCAAATCCTGGACCTGTGTTAAATGGTGACCCTGCTTTTCCGCTTGAAAGATTTGATCCTCATGAATTTCAAATTTCCCGCTTGGCCAAGTCTGTTTATAGCTGTTCTGAACTATTTAATTTACGACACAACTCACTGCATTATTCCCCCTCCTGTCTGTCAACTACACTCAAAGAGCTTGGTATTTTTCGTTTCAGAGGCAAACGTGGTGGTAAAAAGTCGGTCACCAATTATCAAAGGTCACCTACTGACATAGTGGCCCGCAAACCGCCAGTTAAACAATCTAGCCAACTACTAAATTTTTGTCTTCTAAACGCAAGATCCATTAATAATAAATCTCTTCAGATTAAAGACTATGTGGTTGATAGTGACATTGATATCTTGGCAATTACTGAAACATGGTTAAAGTCTAATGATTTTAGTTGTGACTATATTACTCGTGACATTTGTCCTACTGGCTATCTGTTCTCACATGTACCTCGCCTTAACCGTACCGGTGGTGGCATTGGTATCTTGTTCAGGAACACTCTAAAAATTGAAATCCTAAAGAACACATCTTTTAAGTCATTTGAATACATGGAGGCAGTTTTTCGTTCGAGTACCTGTTTATTCCGAATTGTTATTGTTTATCGTCCACCTCGTTCAACTATTAATGGTTCAAATTACAACGTCTTTTTTGCTGAATTCCCCACTTTATTGGAACGTATTATTACTTTGCCTGGTAAATTACTTATCACTGGTGATTTCAATTTTCACATTGAAAATCCAACAGAAAGTAATGCTAAACGATTTTTAGATGTGTTAGACTGCTTCAACTTAAGTAAGCACGTTCTTGATGTTATCATTACTCGTTCTGATGAGTCGTCAGTTAGAAATATTCAAATACATGACCCTGTCATATCTGATCATTATGCTGTTCACTGCAACCTCTCTGTATCCAAATCAAAGTTATGTACTAAAGTTGTATCATATAGAAAACTTCGCCTTGTGGATAAAGACGTATTTCGTTCCGATCTTGCTGATTCACCATTAGTTAAATCTCCTGCGACTGATTTAACTGAACTCTGCAATCAATATGACTCTGTTTTATCTACACTTCTTGACAGACATGCTCCTTTACGATCAAAACTGATATCTCAACGTCCTAGAGCGCCTTGGTATACTGATGATATCAAAGATAATAAAACCAAACGTCGCAATCTTGAAAGACGTTGGCGTCGTTCCCGTCTCACGATTGATTGGCACATGTATGTTACGCAATGCAATGTAGTTAAAAATATGATTTTTGAAGCTAAAATGAACTACTATTCTAAATTAATCTCTGATGCTGGTTCTGATAGTAATGCCCTTTTTCGTGCAATTGATCGTCTTCTACACAGGTCACCTGAAAAACAATTACCGTCATCTCAATCACCTAAAGTTCTTGCCGACAACTTTATACACTTTTTCAAAAACAAGATAATAAATATACGCGACCATCTACCTTCTTTTGTTTCCGAACCAAATCGTTTTTCTGCACTGGATCATCCCACAAGGCTTAGCTGTTGTTTAGAATCGTTCAATCCAACTACCTGTGATGAATTGTTACTAATCTCTAAGAAGCTGTCATCGAAATCCTGCTGTTTAGATCCTATTCCTTCAAGTCTTTTAATTGATCATTATGGCACCCTGCTACCTGTCATCTGCAATATTATTAACTTATCGCTTGAAAATGGCTATGTTCCTCCTTCTTTGAAGGTTGCTGTTTTAAAACCGCTTCTCAAGAAATCATCCCTTAATCACGAAATCCTTGCTAATTATCGTCCCATTTCAAATCTGAAAGCTGTTTCCAAGATGATCGAAAAGATTGTTGCTGTACAACTTAACACCTACCTGTCAATAAATGATCTCCATGAACCCTTTCAATCTGCCTACAAATGTCTCCACAGCTGTGAAACTGCTCTTGTACGTGTTCAAAATGATATCCTTCATGCAATAGATAATCGAAATTGTGTTGTACTTCTACTCCTTGATCTGTCAGCTGCCTTTGACACTGTTGATCATGGTATCTTGTTGAATCGACTTAAATCTAAATTTGGTATACGTGGTAATGCGCTCCAGTGGTTTGAGTCTTATCTTTCTGACCGTTCACAGTATGTTGCCTTGGATGGTGGTTCGTCTGATTCTGCTAAATTGGATTGTGGTGTTCCCCAGGGATCTGTTCTTGGACCTGTGCTGTATCTTCTGTACACCTCTCCTGTGGCTGATATTCTACGTAATCATAATATGTCATTCCATCTATATGCCGATGACACCCAACTCTACATACCCTTTACATGTAATGACGATGCTGCTATGGACCAAACAATGGCTATGATTGAGAACTGCTTATCTGATATTGATCAATGGATGACGATAAATAAACTAAAACTGAACAAAGATAAAACTGAATTCCTTTTGCTATTTTCCAAGCATAACCCTCAAAAATCTATTCCTACTTTGAATTTTGGTAATGATCAAATAAAACCCTCTGAATCAGCTAGGAACATTGGTGTCATCTTTGACTCTACTTTGTCGATGGTTCCACATGTCAATTCTGTTTGCAAGTCTGCGTTCTACCATCTTCGGAACATTGCTAAAATTAGAAAGTACCTGTCTGCCAAAACTGCTGAAACACTTATCCATGCTTTTGTCACATCCAAGATTGATCAGTATAATTGTCTTCTATATGGTCTTCCCAGTCATCTCATCTCTAAACTTCAATCAGTACAAAATGCTGCAGCTCGCCTCATTACGTACACTCACAAATATGATCACATTTCTCCTGTTCTAATCAAATTACACTGGCTTCCTGTTGCTGACCGTATCAAATTCAAGATTCTTCTTATCACATATAAATTACTCTACGACTTGGCTCCATCATACATTTCTGAAATGATTTCTCGTTATCATCCACCAAGACGTCTACGTTCTTCTTCTTCTCTTCTTCTTGAACATAAAAAGTATCAACTAAAATCTTATGGCTATCGTTCTTTCTCCGTATCTGCACCTGAGCTCTGGAATGCTCTTCCATCGTCAATCAGGAACAGTGATAGCTTGTCTTCGTTTAAAACATCTTTAAAAACTCACTTATTTAAAATAGCCTTTAATTTGTAATTTCTGTCTTTTATATATTATTTTCAGAGCGCTTAGAGCAGCACTGGATAAGCGCTTTATAAATTGTATTATTATTATTATTATTATTTGCCTTGGATATCGGTGAAAAGATTCTCAATTCTTTCCTTCAAAGCGACGTATGTAGGTTCTTCGTCGATGGTGAAGCGACGAATTTCTGGTTCCACGTTGCCATTCAAAAACTTGACTTGGAAAGTAACCATTCTCGCCGTATCTTCTCTCGATCTCTTGAACTGTATTTTGTCTTGTATTACTCGCTATTGAGTTGCAATTGTGCAGGGAGTTCGCCGTGCTTGAATTTATGTAGAACGTTACGTAATTTACTATAAATGGAAACTATATAATTTGTTTGAAAGTATCAATTTTTGACCGTGATGTAATCTTTTCTAAATACAGATGCGGCATTGGGCAATCCAATTGGTAACGCCATCTATACAAATCTGCATGTATTTTTTTTTATTTCCTTTGTCCAAGAATTATCACAAATAAGATTTTCTTTTCTCGAATTACGTGCTAGTTACAATTTTAAAAACCTTTTGAGTACTTCCTTTGGTTCTTTCTGAGTGCCGGATTAAATTAAGCGCCGTGTGGCGGAAAAAATTTGCGCTGTCATGCAGTCACGGCATTTCAGTGATGCGTGACCAAGGACTTTTCGATCGCGTGATCGCGTGTATTTCAACTTTTCTATTTTTATTCATAATCTTTCGTTTGCGTAAAAATTGCGCAATTTTAATTTAAGCAATTTAATTCATTTTTAGTTCTTCATGCAATGTCTAAAAATAAACTTAAAATACCCAAGATTATTTTTCAGCATTAGAAAACAAAAAGCACTCAGTATTTTCATATGATTTTATTGTTTACAACAACGACTGGGATTTCTTTACAATAAACCTATGTTATAACATCTATATATATAATATATGCAGGGGTGGATCCAGGTTCCTGGGCACCCTTTCTCATCCTAAAAATAAAACATTTTTTTATGTCAAGAAAGAAAAATATCAAGAACAAGATAAATATGAAGTGAACCCCCGCAGTCTGAGTCCTGGATCTGCCCCTGATATATGGCTGCTTAGAGATAGAAATTTATCTTCTTGTGTTCAACTCAAAAGTCTTACTTATTTACTGTTCTCACTTATGAGACTTGTAAATCATGTGAAACACTTGAAGATCTCCATGTATCTCCATGTGTTCATATCTTCTTGTCTATTTATATATGCATATTTCTTACCTTTGAGGTGAAAAAGTTGTCTACTATTTTATATCTATATACTTTTTCTTCAAAATCCAAAAATACCTATGAAATAATCCTACAATAAAATTTTAGCTTTAATTGCAATGTCACAGAGATTACTTGCATACAACAAAGTAAAACCTAGATACATGTATTAGCTTTCACATTATCAAAAAGTGAATGGAAAAGGTTTTTCACTTTCTTCAATTATGAGTTGATAAAGTGAAAGCAAGGACCTCTCATAACTTAAATTAATTATTATTGAAGAAACTAAAACATCCCATTTGATTAACCAATGTACAATCAGGTGTTTAAAAGTTATAGACTTCCTAAGTCTTCAAATAAATCTTAAAAGTAAAAAGTAAAGTTCATTATAACTAGAATCCATAATAACTTTTAAAGCTACCAGTGATTAATTGAAGAAACTACACATTATATTTATAGTTTGTTGTACAATAATGAATTGTAGCTTGCTTAGAGCATTGGATGCTCAGTTTTTTCTTCAAAAGTACACTCTTAGATGGAAAATAGAGATATGTGGCATATAGTTTCCACTTGCATAGACTTTCTCAGACAACATTTTGAGTACCATCAATCTTTGCTTTGATATTTGATGTTAATGGACATGAGATTGTTTTGTGGTAGCTGCCATAGCTATGTGTGCTGGATGATGGCTACTTGATGGACAAACTGAACTGTTTATCAAGAAACCTTTTTCAGCTGTTCTACATAGCTATAGCTTGTGCACCTGCTGCTCTAGAGGTTCTTGCCCTTGGAGCACTTGGCCTTGGAGCCCATTCATCAATATCAGACTGCTGAGCAGAAATAGGAATATCCATTGTCATATTGGTAGAGCCTCGTCCAAAACAGACTTTGAGAATAATGAATAAAATTGGTGTTGCCAGGAAAGCTGCATGGTATACTACATAGGTGGTATAAGCATTTGAAAAGCTTACAAAGTATACTACCAGGCTGATTAATGGAAGAACACACAATTTTGTAGCCAAATAGTTGTGAGATCTAGGTGACATTCTTGGACTTGCTTCTGTAGCAAAGTGAGTTGCTCCTTTGATTAATGCGACCACAAAAACTAAAACCTGTGCAATACTTGCACCAAATACAACTACTGCACTGATTTGCACAGCAAGTGTTTCATTGGAATCAGCGTTGTTGCCATAATTGTTAATGATAGCAGAAAGCAATGGGGTCAGACCCATAAATGCAAGTGAAATATTGTTAAACACTAGCATCACTTGATTCATGTTTTTGATGTAGTGAAACAAGGAATGATGGGTAAACCACAACAACGCCACAATAAAGTATGTCCCGCCAAAAGTCATGAATTGTCTCCACATGTGCAGCAAACTCCTCTCAATTCCATCTCTTTTTACTTCATCTTCAGTTGGGAAATCATCTGCAGTTATGTCTAGCACAAGAAGTGTAGCAACAATGGCAAATGCTCCATCACTGAAACACTCCACACGCTCAGTATCAATATGATTCCCAAACATATGATCAAAGTCTGCTCTATCCATGCGTATTCCCATGATGTTACGGAAAAGGAAACCCAGGAAGCGGTGAATGCAAGGTGAGATGATAACTATTCCCAGAAGGACCCATGCAGCTTCTTTGCTAACAAGACTCAGCCCTGCGGACAGGATGAACAAACATGGATTTACAGTTTTCTTCATAAGCATGTAGTTTCTCTGCTCTCGCTGTTGCTCTTCTGGTAACTCAAGTATCTGGTGTGTAAGCAGCTCTGCATTGCTAAAGCTATAGAAGATTATGATAACCTCCAAGAGCTCCAAGATCAAAAGGTCGATGCAAATGAGTATGATAGGTGTGTATTTGGTGTAAAAAGTTCCTTCAAGATTGACTGTGAACGGGAGAAAGCACACAAACAGCAACGAAGCCAGATTCAACCAGACCAAAATGTCATCCACGTGAGAAAGGATACGAAATCGATTGACATGGGATTCCCACACAGAGCAAATCACCAGAAAGGCGAGGAAGTACACAAGTACATTACCCCATCTCTCGTCCATCAGGTCTTCCAGGGAGCCTTTCTTGTCTTCGATCTCAAGCTTTCGTATCGGTAGAATGAGAATAGTAGCCACGATTGGAAATACTGCATCATTGAAGCCTTTAAGACGATTTAGGTGGAAGAAATCACGTTCATCAGCCATTTTGACTACTCAGAGGACAGAATGAAACCAAAGTAAATCATGTGATTATCATCTGTCGTCTCTGAATGATTGGAAGTCCAACGAGGAAGGCACGAAGATTTTTATTTGCTTCGGGAATATTTCGGAAGCTGTCGGCTTGAATTCGTTTACGAGCGAGTTAAAAAAACAGCAACTTTTTTTTCATTCTTCTTTCCTTCATTTTTTCCTCAAAAGTGCTTTCCTTCTATTTGAAAAGTGTGGATTATGAGCTATAAATCTATAAGAGAGTTTTGGATAATGTTTTGGATGAGACCGAGAAGTTTGTGTTTTTGAAAAACCTTTGTTTGGGCTTCCTGTTTAGCTAGCTGAAATAAAGGCAACATGGCTGACTGTAAAGAAGAATGCTGTTCAGACGATAAAAAACCTTCCAAGGAGCTTACAATATTTGAAGCGGCACAAGTCGGGTAAGAAATTATATTTATCTATCTAAGGAGTCAAATTTCATTTTTTAGGCTACATAATTTTGGGGAATTCTAAGTTTGCTAATTTCCTGGTAATTTAGGCACTGATTTCTGCCTATTCTTTTCACATTTGTGCAATTTAAGCTTATTCACTAGCTGCTCAAATTTTATCTTGCTATATAATATTTAGCCCTTTTTCAAGAAGTACTAGTTGTTCGTAAAGGAGAGGGCTATTAAAGGCTCATCAGGCAGTTTTGATATCATGACTTTTGTTTATTCTCAAATCTATAAAATCTTAATTTCAATAATGAAAATTATAGAACGCCTCCTTGTTGATGTTTCATTAAAACCAAATCCTCTTCCCTATAGCTTGCAAAATTTAGGTTACTCTTATAAACTCATGGAGTTAAGTTAAATAATGTATTGTGAATCCCTAAATAGGAATATCCAGGCATGTAGAAACCTCATCAGTCAACATGGTGTCAAGATTTTGAATGAACATGACGAAAAAGGCCACACCCCACTTCACTGGGCAGCACTTGGTGGTCAAATAGAAGTTATAAAATTCTTTTTAAACTGTGGATCAGACGTCAATCGACAGAGTAAAGCAGATTATGGACCATATCCAATTCACTGGGCATGTGTTAGTGGTCATATAATGGCAGTAGATTTGTTGTTACAAAATGGAGCTAATGTTGACTGTGCTGATAACAAAGGTTGTACACCATTGATCATCAGTGCCCAGTATGGTAGAACTATGCAGGCAGGGTATTTGATTGGCAAGGGAGCTAAGGTGTACTTGACTGATTGTGAGGGAGATAATGCATTACACTGGTCTGCTTTTAAAGGTAATATTTAAGAAATAACGCTTTCCTTGTTTGATATAGCCTGGTTAAAGCATGTGTGATGTTGAGAGAACACGTGTGAGTGTCGTGGAAACAAGAGCTGTAGGCGAGTGCTTTCATAGTTCTTGAGTGTTCCCAACATCACAAGTGTTGTGATCAGGCTATCAAACTCGGAAAAATAATTTTCTACTTCTTTTATAAAATAAGAAGCACACAAATTTACGAAAAATCCGAAAAGGTGACGTGAGCGTGTTTGATACTCTCATCAAACACGGTTTTTGGCCAATCAGAATGTGCCTTATATAAAAGTTATTTTATAAATATGTGTGTTGATGGTACTGGAAGATCTCACAGAAATAATAATTGTTAATTATCTTAATTGTTTTCCTTTTTTTACTTTCAGGTCACAGTGAAACAGTTCAACTTCTTTTATACTCAGGATTTGATCCAAAACAAAAAGATAAGTTTGGTCAGGTAGGATGTACAGTTTTTTTTACTTATTGAATAATGTATAATTTTTTGTTATCTCCATTTTCCCCAGTCCATTCTTCCATTTTTCATCTCTTTTCCATGCCCTTTTAATACCATCACTGTTTTTATTGAAGAAGTAGAAAACGTGCTCACATGCTAGCTGTGTGCAGATTTAGAACATGTGGGGATTGATGAGAACATGAGAGAAGTGTTAAAAGAAGCACAAGGCATAGCTGAGTGCCTCTCAACACTTCTCGAGTGTTCTGATCAATCCCCAAGTGCTCTAAATCTGCTCACAACACAGTGGGCAAGTTTTCTATTTTTTTTATAAAATACAAATTATTTGGAACACATTTTGTATTTGGTTATGATACCAAAAATTCAAAATGAGCGCACAAGTGTGCTGTGCACATATTTAGAGTTCTTAGTATCCATGCATCCTTAACTTCAGCCAATGACAGGACACGTTATATAATGGTTATTTTATAATTTATTTTCATTTATTTCCCACCACTCTTTTCAATGTCATTCATTTTCATTTGTTTTCTTGTTTTCCTTTCCTTAATTACCATCTTTCCTTAATTCTGTCCCTTTATTAAAATTGCTTTCTCCCTGTGCAAGTTTTTTTCATTTTATTCCATTCCATTCCATTTCTCTTTACTTCAAACATGTTGCTAATGTGAATACATTTTGTTTTCAACTTTGAATTTTAGACACCACTGCATTTAGCATGTCTGAGTGGAGATTTATTAACAGTTGAACATATTGTAGACATGGTAAGGAAATTGTACTTACATGTATAAAGTAGACTCTCCACTCATCGCAGAAATCACTCGCAGCAATCATTTTTACTGGCAGCAAAATTTCGAACAATAGATTTTATTCCCAACAGGTACTCGTTAGCTTGCTGCGAGTGCTTTCAATGAGAACTGGAGAATGGCCTTAAGGCCCTGATCAAACAAGAATGCAAGGAGGTGCAAGTCAATGCAAGTTTTGACTTGTGCCTTCGTTTGACCACCAACTTGCATTGACTTGTGGCTACTTGCATTGACTTGCGAAGACTTGTGAGCAGTTTGAGCATGCTCAAATTTGATTGCAAGTCAATGCAAGTTTTGGCTCATTTGAATGGGGGAGAACCTACGTAGCACGCAGTTGATGTAATGTATTCATAAAAATATAATGACTAAGTAACGTGCACAAAACAATAGATAGAATGACAATAGAATACAATAGATTTTATGAATATATTACATCAACTGAATGCTATGTAGGTTTTCCCATTTGAATGGCCACCACGCTAGAGTTCACAAGTTGTTTTTTCTTTTTTCTTTTTCTTTTTTCTTTTTGAAAGTTGTTGAAAAACTTGTGTTGACTTGCATTGAGCAGTGTTCAAACAAGACAAGCAAGTCATAGTTCAAAACTTGTATTGACTTGCACATTTCTTGTGTTCTCATTTGATCAGTGCCTAGTAATAGTCCTGTTTCAAGATATGCTTTACCTGTCACATGCAAAGGAATTAGAATGTCAGTGCCATGTCGTAAATAAAAACATTATTTTGAAATTCGTACTATTATTGCAGTGTGGTGATCATGTCTATTTATCCAGTTATATGAACTGAAGTGCTTTAAATGATGAGATACCTCCCCCGTGTACCAGCCACAATTATATTTTTCCACGTTTTCTACAAAATTCACCTGGTGTCAAAACTCATGTAAAAGATTTCAAGTAATAATTATTACGTTCCTTGTTTGTAGGATATAGAATTGAATGCTGTAGATGGTAATGGCAAGACACCAGTCATGCTAGCTGTTGGTCGGGAACATCATGAAGTTATACATTTTATGCAAAACAAGCTAAATAGATTTGTCAAATGTAGCTTAAGGTGAATGCAAGAAAATAATCATTATCATCATCATAAATATCATCATAAGCAGTCTGATATTGCTAATGCATGCATGGCTATTCAATTGATGATTCAATTAATTTAATTGGTATCATTGTTCAATATCATCATCATCATCATCATAGGAGCAAGGATGGCACAGTTGGTTAGTGCACGGCCTTTGGTGCAAGAGGTCCAGAGTTTGATCCGCGGATCTCACATCCTTGTTTCAACTTCTTTCTATTCTACGTGTAGCTTTAAGTAGCTTTAAACACCCTTAAAATGGAGCACTGATGGAAAGAGGGGAGTAAAATGAGTGACCATCGACATCAAGAGTAACTCAATTACTGTCACGAGTTATCGACGTAAAATATGGTCACTTTACTTTGCTTTACTTTACTTTACTTTATCATCATCATCATTTTCATCACTATCATCCTGCAGGTTTCTGAGTAGAATTCATCAGCCAGCAGAACCTGTTGGGTGAGATGATGGACCCCCTGTTCTAGCCATGAAGTGATATATCACACGAAGTGACATTTTTGTCCCATATTTGAGCTATTTCTAGAACTGCTTTCTGAAAGCAACCACTTAATTGTAGGTACTGAAAGTTTTTAGAACTTACTGTGCATTCACTGTCAGTGTGAGCTGAAGTCATTTTAAATCACTGAAAAAGGATGTGCAAAACACAGGGATCCATATGTTTTCTTAACCTGACATCCGCTGGGCAGCTACTTCAGAAAATATCTCAATAAAAGGCTTTTCCTATTTTTGTCTTGAATAACATAATTGATATAAATATGGAACCATGACAACATGTCCCGAATGTGGGGCATCATATGTCACATGGCTGTCAAAGGAATTTATAAGGAGGGGGTAGGGTCTCAGTCTTCTAAAATAATGCCCTTCTAAAGTTGACAATGTCAATTGTCCCTAATTGTATAATTTCTATTTCATTTGTAGAGATATTATATTTGGTCCTCCTGGTCGTTCAAGAGGTGCTATGTTGTTTTTTCTAGGCAATTTGTTCCTTTGGGGATATCCATTGTACTTTTATGATGTAAGTGTTACTTCATCTTTCAAAATTTATTTTGTCATAGTCCCAACCCAGGTATCGTTTTAGTCCACTTTGCTAATGTCAATGGTAGCAGGGCATAGTCAAGAGTTCAGTAGAACTTGTATGTGCATTAAGCTTTACATGCACCAATCAGATGTGTTCTAGTTGAACGAGAAGTACTTACAGGTTTGTACTGACAGCAAAAATTTTTGTATCATGACCCATATTTGTATTAACTTTAGGTTTTTGTCTTTATGGATCCATCCATCACCTTAATAGTGGAGCTGATGTGAATTTGTTCAATTATTGGTTGATATGAAATGAGCTCTGCCACCAAGGATATATAATCAACAGATCAGAAAAGACAAAATTCTAACTGAAGTTGGAAAAATACAGTTATGTTGCAACAATTTTTCCTGTAATCTTTCCAAGCTTCCATTCTGCACAAAGCATTGAAATCTGGATTTTTTGGGGTTGTAATTTTGCATAAACACAGCTGACTGCTTGTCATCAGTGCAAAGTATTGTATTGATTTGTGTAATTTAGACCATTGTTTTATGTATATTCCAGTTGTCATCATCATGCATGATTGCTATGACAAACAAAGCCATCACAAAGCTTGGCGGCCTTGTAGACACCATATTTTACAGTGTCTGCCTGTTTACAAATCTAACATATGCACATGGAAGTTCTTCTGGACTCTTTTTGCCCATGCACCAGTGACATTAGCTGAGACTCTAAGTTTTTCTTCTTTCCCTTAGGTTCTTCCCAAGACATGGGAAACACATTATGGTGTGCACATAGTGTTTTTAATTCTCAATGTATCTATGTGGGTGTGTCTGTACTTTGCTAACACAAGAGATCCTGGATTTCTGAGGTGCAATACAGAAGATTATGATATGGCTTTGAGACAGGTAAAGGGTGGCATCAAATATCCCTCTTTCATTTCTTGTAATTGCTGGCCAATGCTTAGCATTATATATACTCTCTACATCCATTAGTTAAAGGTCTTGTGGACATGTGGGGCTGATATCATCTTGCTGGAAAGATTTCCATTAACCAACTTATCCACCCTTGCATTTGATATAATACACAGTGAATCCCGGTCTCTATATATGCAGTCACTCTTGTAAGGTGGACACCTTAAAACCACTTGCAATTACTGCTGGCCTTTTCTGCCAGAGAAAGCTAATTAAGCAAAAAGAGGAATAAAAAGAAAAGAGAAATAGTTATTTAAGACAGGAAAATGAAAATCTGATCAGGAAATTCCTAAAATTTTGTTTACATTTTGTCATAAAAAATCTGCATCAGTTGATGTTGTGGAAACATGTTTCTTCACAGTTTTACCACCCAGGAAACAATTTATGAAAACATGTCATGTTTCTGGAAACACCTTTCCTTGTTTAGCCAGGGCCTAATAATACAATTTATTTCCCTAAAAAGGTACCATTTTTTGATGAGTGGCAAGCAAAGACTGGTCAGAATCCTCTAGAGAATCTTTGTCATACTTGTCGACTGGTACGACCTCTACGTGCTAAACACTGCAGGATCTGTAATCGCTGTGTACTGCATTTTGATCATCATTGTCCTTATATTAACAACTGTGTAGGACTACAGAATAGGTAAGAAAATATTTTGGTATATCAGCCAGTCAGTCTGTCTGTCTGTCCCTTCTGTCTATCTAATAGTATCTGTCATACAGACTGTCATACTCAGCCTATTCTGACTGGTGCCCTTGTTCTAAATTGATTCTATTTATTTATACCTGAAAGAGACCCTTTATCCCAGGGGGGGGGGACTCCATTGTAAAAGGATCGGGTATGCTTGTCGGAAATTTTCAAAAATACCCTAAAAGAGATACCTGAAGTTTTTTAAAAGGGTGTGGCCGGACGATTTTGTTAGCCTCTAAGAGACACCAGCGATAACAAACTAACAAACATCATTATATTATGAACACAAAATTGGATGGTCGACGATCTTTTGTTGGGCAAATTTCTTCCATTTGAGAACTAGTTGATAAGCAAAGGGCTCTTTTGATACGCTAAAAGATACCTGGAAATGCTAAAACTCTAAGCTTCAATTTTAACACCCTAAAAGATGCCAAATTGCCTATTTTTACCCCTAAGAGATACGACGAGCATACCCAATCCTTTTACAATGGAGTCCCCCTCCCCCCCCTCCCCTGGGCCCTTTAGGTATATAGAATATCCCAACTCTGCCTTATAGTGGTGGATTCTTTTATGTCCCCCCAATGCAGGGTTAATGTGTACTTTTGAGAGGTGGGTCTATGGTTTATTGTCCTTATCTGAGAAGAAATGAAGGTCTAACCATTTGAAGATATATAATTACAAAAGCAGCACCTTTTCCTTTAAGATCCTGAGTGTTGGCCTGGCTGGAAATGAAACCCTGACCCTAGAGCTGCACTAAAAACATATTCAGCACTCAACCAATTAAGCCAAATGGTGGGCAGAAACAAACTCTTAAATTTTCCTGCAGCTACACTGAATTATATCTATAAAAACAGAGAGTTCTTCTTGATTGATTGCATTCCTAGTACCATTTAGTACAAGTAAAGTAAGAACTTTGGTAGTAATTTTACATTGTATATATTTTTTGTCTTTCAGGGCTCCATTCTTCTTGTTTACAGTTTGTGTAAATATTCTTTCTGTGATTACACTATATTATGCTGTAACAATGCTTCGTATGTATGGCTTTAGTGTCATGTATCTCCTAGGGTTTCTCGAGTTTATTGTTGTCACTCTTCTTGTCCTTGCACTGGTATTGTTCCAGGTAAGAGTTAATGGCTGGCTGGTTACAATTTAAGATCTATAGTATTTTCCTCTGTGTACAGAACCGTAGCAAGCCTTGAAAAACTGGGGGACACAAGGTCATAATTTAACATTTTTTCCTTGCTCCGTTCTTCATTTTTAATATTTTCAGAATAACTGGGGGGGGGGGGGGGGGCATGTGCTCCCAAGCCCCTTTGGGCGCTATGGCCAGTTTTCATATGACTACACAGTACTTATATAAACAGTCATAGCATGACATGGTGCATTTCTTACTCAGAACTGTTCTATGTCTTCTTAGTAGAGGGGGACGTAAGGGTTTGCTGTGATGCGGTTTTACGTTATTTTTGATGCGGTTTTGCGGTTATTTGTTATTTTAACCTGCGGTTTTGCGGTTTTTGACTCCAGATTTTGTACGCGGTTTTGCGGATTTTGACGATTTTTGTTGCGTTTTTTTCTCAATTTTGTTTGCGGTTTTGCAGTTTCCATACACCTCTTACGACCTCCTCTTAGTAGGTGAGAAAAGAGGATGAGGAAGGGGGGCTGAAGTGGAGGGGAAAAGAAAGGAGGGCTTACCATTTCTTTGCACTCCTCCCCATCAAGTCAGCTGGAGTGACCCAATATATAGCACCACTGCTCACTCCAGCTAAGTGTTCACTTGATGGAGCACTGGACGTCTATCCCAGGGCCAGTGGGTTCAACTTAAGGCGCGCAGAGATTATTCACTTTAACTTCCTTCGGGCCTGCACTCAGGCACTTTCAACGTTCCTTATTTTACACTGTATTGCACAATCATTTCTCTTTTCCACGACATTACATTATTTTATATACAGTAATGCACCCCATACTGGATCAATACAGTTGGTGATTATTTTCCAGTCTTATTTGATACTTTCCTAACTCTTTCTCATTTGTTTTGTTTAGGCTCATCAAATTACTATTAACCTCACAACAAATGAGAGAATGAACCGTAAAAGATACAGATACCTCATTGGACCTTCAGGAATCTTCTCCAATCCCTTCGACCGTGGCACACTTAAAAATTGTATGGAATTTTTTCATTTGATAGATGTACCAAAGACTAAACAAAACCTGATGTATAATGTATGAGAGCACAGGCCAAGAAACGTCACAGCTTGTGCGCTGTCACAGGGTTTTCACTGTCACAGGGTACTGCATTGTCACAGGATACTGCACTGTCATGAGGTTTGCTTTGTCACAGGGTTTGCAGCATCCGTGGTATCCCAGGGATGAATTCATTCTCTTAAAATTCAGCACCGTGGTATTCACACCATGGCGTGAATGCTGGATTTATGTTGCTAAAGGTAGTGTTACACGAGACTTGCAAGAACGATTTTCCGCGCAACAATGTTGCCGGTAAAGTTTATGCCGTTTAACATACAAAACTGAACGAATTTTTTAGCGCAATTTTTGCTTAGGCAACACGTTGCAATTGTTTGGTTTGAATTGTAAAAACTTTTATCGCAAAAGTTTGTATTTGACGAAGTGTTACGCGAAAAAAACGTTGCAAATCGTCTTGTGTAACATCACATTAAGGCCATTCTCCACTTGCTCGCAGCGAGTACTCGCTCAAATTCAACCAATCATGAATTGTGTAGATATCACGTGATCAACAATACTCGTCAACATGGCAGTATGGGCTAAAATAAAATTGGAGACTAAGGGGAGTGGAGACTGAACGATTAGAAAAGTACCAACTAGTTTGCTGGGAGTGCTGTCAGCGAGGAGTGGAGAATAGCCTTAACGCTGGGTTTGGCGGCGAATCCGAATGGCGGTTATTTTCAGATAGACGTCTTTTTCAGTCAGACAAAGAAGTTTAAAATGATGGAATCCTAGGGCGTTGCTTAGGATACCAACGTTGCTATGGAAACCCTGTACAGGGAAAACCAATACAAAAAATATCTGTTGTATTAAGTAGCTATTTTCTTCTAGTTTATTGTGCTAGCTGGGGTGTTAAATTATCTTTTTTACTTATAACAATAAACTGTAAGAAAACAGCAAAAAGAAAAAAAAAAACGTACTAAAACATCTAAAATAGATCCTCGAAAAACAATTTAGAGAAATATATATACACCTATTTCAAAAAAGGTTGTCACCGCTAAGAGCGATAGGCGATAGGTAATAGGTCATTCCAAGACCGCAAAGCACTATTGATTTCTAACTGATTTACATATGAATAGCCAAATATTTGATGGAGAGTGTAAAGAAAGATTTAGGATGGCTTAGGATGGCTTAATTAAGAAATCAATAGTGCTTTGCGGTCTTGGAATGACCTATTACCTATCGCCTATCGCTCTTAGCGCTGACAACCTTTTTTGAAATAGGTGTATATGGAAAATCGATTACTGAATGAGTTCTTAACCAGAGCTGGACACTCTCTATAAGAGTTGCTAAGTCATTAGAAAAACCTTAGTAGGGTCTAAGGGCAGCAAGAAAATTGAAACCAAAGAGTGCATCAGTCAGCCTGAATTTATTACAGACTGACAGTTAAGAATTTAAAGTGTTTGTCCGACTTTAGTAGGGTTTAAGGGCAGCAAAAAATTGCAACCAAAGAGTGCATCAGTCAGCCTGAATTTATTACAGACTGACAGTTAAGAATTAAAAGTGTTCGACTTTAGTATTTTTAACAGTAAAAGTATAGGAGATTTACAAACAATTTGATGTCACAGACTGCAAGAAATAGATACCAATAGGCCATATGCACTAACAGGTCACGTGACCCTATCTCTCCTAAATCAAGCAGAACCATCAAAATGAACTCCAAAAAATGAAAGATCACCTCGACTTTAGTAAAAGTTCAAAGTTTCAGCTCAAAAGATGTAATACAGGAGAAATGACAGTATATTAAGATTAGATATTTAAGCTTCGTTAGGAAAAACGCGTTGGATGGCAAACTCGTGCCATCCAACGCACTTTTCCGAACGAATCTTAAAAAAATATTTAATCTTAAATTTACTATCATTTTTTCTCTTATTCATCTTATATACTGAAACTTTGCACTTTTACTAATATCGAGGTGATCTTTCATTTTTTGGAGTTCATTTTGATGGTTCTGCTTGATTTAGGAGAGATAGGGTCACGTGACCTGTTAGTGCATATGGCCTATTGTCTATGATTCCTGGGTCCAACTTTGTGTTACATGTAATGGGGACTAGGTAAAGCCCTGTCTACTCCTGCAATACCATTTGTATAATCGATTATAATCAAGACACACTACGCAATTTTTCTTGCAACGTTGAGCGCAACGTTCCAGAACAAGAAGCAGGAAAAGTTACATCGTGAGTCTGGATCTTAAAAGGAGAGCTCATTTGATACACGGGGCCACCCTAATCAAACAGAATTTTTTTTAATCAAGGTAATAAAAAGGTACCTAAATCGTCGTTGTTTAGTCTTGTTATTTGCGCGTGCATGTGTAATATTCTACTTGGGCTTCCTGTGGAAAGAGCGCGTGCTCTGCTTTTTATAAATTAGTGTTGTCAAGGCAAATGGCGCACAAAGACATCAACGGTCCCTAGCTTGTTAGGCGCCTTACAACATTTTCCTGTGACATGTCACAGGAAGCTTACACAGGATACCCACGAAGCCTGTGCACGGTGAAGCATCACAGGAAGCCCAATGCAAAAAGAATATCCCGTATATGCGCGCGCGCAAAAGACTAATTAAAACATTTATGAATGATTAGGGGGCCCTGTGTTGATACCTATTGATATAATGTGATGATGATGATGATGAATCTCGCATAAATTTTCTACGAAAATCATAAAGAATATCGGTTCTACCGAGTATAAAATATAACATAACTTAGGAATATATTATTAATCTAACTGTAAGTCTATATAAAACGTACCGAGTAACAAATGTAAACTAGCGTAAATTATTTTTAGATTTATAATTAACGCCCTGATTAGACGAGAACGCGCGCAAGTCGATGCAAACTTATGGCTTGTATGTGAATACACTGTAAATAGATAATTTGTTTATTTACACCTCTTGCAGCTAAACAGCTGAATTTCAGGCAGGGTCAGTTAATTACAACAAAAATATATTGATATCTGTATATTAATTAAACGGTATATATCGGCTAACGTGTTGCTATGTAGTTTCCACCCAATTAAAGACCTCTGAGAATAAGATTCTTTGTCCTTTGTATTTCGATATCATGTAAAAACAAAAGTTCTTATTCCCAGAGGTTTTGAATTGGGTGGAGACGCACACGGCAACGTGTTAGCCGATTTGGTCTGTTGGAACAAGTGGCAACCATGGGTAGGTCCTTCATATATGGTACATTATAATGGGTCCTATTGTATATAATGAAATACTATTATTATTATTATTATATTATATACAATAGGACCCATTATAATGTACCATATATGAAGGACCTACCCAACCATGTTGATTCCGCTGACCAGGAGGTGTCGTTTCTCCTTGTTCTCGAGCTGGCTGATTTTCGTCAAGAGTTCTGAAAAAAACTTACGTTCGCTTGCGTGGAGTGGTGTTTAAAATGAAAAGAGCACTCACAAGTCAAAACTTGCATCGACTTCATTTACGTGTGGCTTGATCACGGCCTAAAAGTCCGGTTGATCATGAAATTTTACGCGCAAATTGTTTCAATGTTGCAACAGATTCAGTCCATACGGAAACGGTACGTTTTCGTTTTATGCGAATGTAAACGACTAAAAAGTTCTTCGTCCACAAGATCGTTTTCACTTCGTTTTTGTCCGTCCATACGAGAACCACAGCCTCATGGATACTTGCCACTAATGAACATGCGCAAACGTTTGTTTTTCCTGCTTAAGAAGGACTGGAAATGAGTCACGTGGTCCAGCGGTTTCGAAAAGAAGCGTACACGGAAACGATAGATGAGCGTTTTCGAAAATAGTCACTTTGAAAAGCGTCAGTTTCAAAAAGAAGCGTTTAAAGTGAAAACGATAAGCGTTTACAAATGAAAATGTTTTCGTGTGGACGGGGCCTCAGTTTTAACCACGAGAAGGAGTAAATTACAACATGTTTTTGTAGGAAGATGTAATATTTGAACAAACAATTAGGAAAAGGTGTCAGTCGGGTTTGTTCAAGATTATAGTTTGAATTCAGATTCAATGATTTGACATTTGTCTACATCATTTGAGTGAGTTTACATAATCCTTCAAGCAGTAGACTAACAGACACTAATAGACATTATGTTTTTCTGTGGGTTTGTCTATAGTTCATTTGTTTTATACTGTACAGCACAGTCTTTCTACCTGAAGGGTTGAGAAAATTGAGCCTGCTTGACTGCAGAGTCAATCAGTGAAAAATATTATATTATGGTACAGAAAATGAAATTAAAAGTAAAATAACGAGTGTTTGTATGGTCATTTTTAGTGGAGCTAATATCTGATATATCTGATATTTATAAGAAATAAATGAGGAGGCAATCGATAAAAAAAATGAAAGCAAGCAAGAAGGCAGGTATCAGTGCAAGGAAGCTTTAATAACGACTGTCGGAAGTAATAAAAAGTGATAAAAAAAAACCCCTGAAACCCCGAAGTTCCTTAGTTGGTTTCACTGTGTATTTACTAAATATGCACAAGAAAGAATAAAACTTGATACACCAACGACTGAAGTGACGTTATGATAACGTATCACATCGTTGGTGTATCTGAGGTAAGCGTCTTGAAAGTTTTGACCTCTGATGATTTTTTTCCAACAATGTAACGACTGGTTAAATTAATTCTTATGCTGTACATATATTTCACAGGGTGATCGCTGGTCCTCGTCATTGCTTAGTCTATAGTTAGGATCGACTTGAGGTACGAGGCCGAATACTGTTTAATTTGCTTCATTGTTTTCTTGTGATTCCGTCTGCGTCCATTTCATTTATTCCATTCATTTCATGCCATCAAAGTATAGGCTCGATGTCCTTTTGGATAGGTGAAAGGTTGGCACACAGGATTGTCAATTAGATTGAAATCTAATCAAGCATAGCTAAATTAACATGTGGCCATACGGTTTTTGACATGGGTTCTCTATTAACGCCTTGACCCATGTACACATACAAGCCACCTGTAAACGAGTTATCTCTTCATTGATCTTAATTGAGAGAGAAAAGGAGAGAACAGCTCACTTTGTCTTCCATTTAACAGTGCCCAAGTCTTAGCAAAATCTGTAAAACGTTGTTTAAGTGGGTCACTTACTTTACGTAATAAACTATGACAAAATGCAAGGGCGATCCATATTGAAGAACCTGTTCATCTCTCTATTCTTATGCCTCAGTAACTGTTAGAGTTCGCTAAACACTATCAATGAGCAAGACAAGCGTTGCCGATCCATGAATAATTTGACATCAAATCGAAAACTCATCCGTCGACGAATATTGTGTCTGGTTTTAACTCAATTCATGCTTTCTACGTTTTTGAGGAAAATGTGAAGTTATTTATGTGGGGTTGATTTGAAACCCTCTCCAATGGCGAGAGATGATTTTGTCACAGGGGAAAATAGGCGTTCTTTGGTATCTGGTGGCGTTGTTGTCACAGGCGAAAGGAAGAGCTTTTATAGGAGAGGAGAATTTCTTGAATTCTTACGAAAGTGTAAGTATGTTGTTCTTTGTTTCATAAACATTATCCTATCACTAGAATTTTGGCGCTCAAAACTAATCAGTGAAAGAAATATGTTGACACGTTATAAAACAATATTAGACAAATTTTTAATCAAAGTGAAAGAACTGTCTTTGAAGCGTTTCGTCAGTTCACGCCTTCTGAACCAAATCAAATTTAAATTGAGTGTTCAGATTGAAAACATTTCCTTGTATACAAAAATGGCCAATTTAGTCAAAATTAATGTCATCATTACAAAAAATCCTCCCAAAATAAGTTCAAAATACATTACTAATTGTACAAGTTAGTATATCGTACATTTGAAAATTGATCATTTATTTTGTCCTTGTACCTCGCTTTAGACTTGCTGGCCTACCATGGGTTGGGTTTTGATTTGAATTTTGACTGGAAATTGAGTATTTAGACGAAACAAGAGAAATAGCCTTCGCGCGGCTTAGAACTAAATATATCTAAATATAACTTTGCTGTGATCTTGGTGAAATCGATTTTAAAATATGCCGTGGTTCATGAATTGACGGAACTGGTTGAAGCGTGATTCGTGAACTGACTGAATTAAAGCGTGATTCCTGATCAAGACCAATCCCTTCCAGCCCCTGTTGAAAGCTAGACTGTGTGACTACATGAGAGCGGAAATCTGGTATACAACACCCATAGTAGAGGGATATATAGTCCCCGTAAATGACATGATATTCAGAGTTGTTGTAGAAACTGTTTCTTTGTTTCAAACACACGCAAAAAATGTGTTGTTGCGGGCAGATTTTGTTTTCAAAGAGAATGTAGAAAAAAGGTTGTGCTTCAAAAATATTTTGCTTTTATATCCGATGACCACGTGGGACCAAAGTTTGGCATGGCGCGCAAAGCGACGTCGAAAACCAAATGTTTCCGTAATAATTCACCTCCTTTGGCGACGCAACGATTGTGGGGAAAGTTGATTCGTGTTCTACTCTTCCTTCGATCACTCAGATTACATTTCGTAAACCATTCTTGATATCTAAACTTATAGTAAGTGTGAACGTTTGAATTCTTTTTCAGGGTAGTGGTAGTGGCCATGAACTGGTGTCAACTAAAAACATAATTCAAGCAAGTAACGCACACACTCCACTGATTACATTTGTAACCAGCCAAAATCCAAGCAAACGTGTCAAACCATTTTTCGAGTTTTTGTCCTACTACAAGAGAAAAGTCTACCCAGATAAACTCGACAAGCAACTGCTTAAAGCCATCGAGTACCACATTGAAGAAATTGAACCACAATTTCGTTCTGGTTCTTTTGCGCAGCTGTGGAACGCCCTAAGAGAGCCTCTCACAGAGTTCTTTCGTCCTAAAAGCCCCGCCGTCCTTATTCAAGAACTAGAAAACTGCCTCTTTGGGAATATCACACGCTTAAATCGATCAGAGATATCACATTTTATCGAAGATATCCGGCGCGATTTAGTAATATGCAAAATTGGACAAATACTTGATGGGAGTAAAGGTAAAGGACAGAGCTTTTCTACGAGGCCTACTCTAAAACAACTATGGGACTTACTACGAGGTCCCATGACCCCACTGTTGGTTGCTGACTTGAGAACGATGGTCAAAGAGTTGGCTCAGTACACCTCAAGGTTTGAAATGGCTGGGATTCAGTATCAGTTGCCAGGGAAAATGTCTGAAATTCGACGCGATGTTGTGATTTGCAAAGTGGATGATGTGTTCAATGCTCTTTATGATACAAACGTGAAGGAACTTGAAAAAGAGTTGTGAAGAGGAGAATTCGCGCATGCGGTTGTATATATACTAGCATTTAACTACCCCCTCTCTCTCCTTGTCTAGTGAATATAGATGTTTCAAAAAAGGTCGACGGGGCGAATGGCGAATGGCAATCGCGCGCGGTGATTGGTCATTGCACGACTGAAAGGAAATTTGGGATAACAAGAATTGCTTCATTTTCATTAATTAAATGCCCAAGCAATACTGGTACCATACAGTAAAGACATTATTGGACAAAGTGATCGATAGGCGATTCATATCTCCGCGTCGGATAGCAGTCTAATAGCGTAACCACAGTTCCTTTCGATCGTGCAATCACCAATCGCCGATCGCCATTCGCCGTTCGCCCCGTCAACCTTTTTTGAAATAGCTAGTATACATGTGGTAAAGGGGGAATGGGAAAGTAGGGTTCATCCATCTACCTAATACTTTGTCCTACGAAGTAGGGCGAACTGTGCAAAAGGGTGCAAAGTCGTGAAAGAAAACATGAATGAATATTTATAGGTATCGTTGAGGTGGTATATCGTTGTTACATTTTAGTAATAAAATTATAAAGAAATAAAACATATTATAGGCTTACAGTGGTCAGTCATGATCAATAGTTTTAAAGGATCTCAAGGATAACCAAGAATCATGCAGAATGAATTTGAGAATGATACAGAATTTGATCTTTGTTGCTGCAAAGCTGATGATGTGTGTTTCAATGTCAGTTTTAAGTAATACGTGCAAAAATTACTGCGCAAGCACACTTCATACGAAAACAAAGAGAAGACGGATTGACACGTTTTTAAGTGTTTTTGTTAAGAAATTCCCTGACTATCTAATACACATCTTTGATTAAAGTGCAGCACTTTGTCTGCTTCAAATATCTTTAGTTTACATTTTCACAATTTTTCTTACACGCCGTGAAAAACAGCATGAAGGCCCAACATTTCCATAATTCACTGTCGGTACCACAGGTAGCCCAAGCTGCAGTACATTTCTTAGCCTGCGTAGCTGGCGGTTTAGGATTTTACCAATAATCTAATTTTGTAGAATTTGTGAATAGAGCAACAATTTCAGCTCATTATGCTGTTTTGTTTGATTTCCTGTGCAACTTTGTTTTGGAAAATCTACGTATGCGCAGTCGTTTTGCATGTGTGCGACATGCGTGCTGTTTCCAGTCAACTTTTCCACCAATATATAGCCGTCGAATTGAATGAAGACGGAAATGTTGCATGATGTTGTCTTTAGTACCCAAAAGTGCTCGATTTCCTCTATCTATCAGCTGTGTTTGAATACAAGTCAACTTAAGTGTAGCGTGTCCAAAAATGACTATACTGTTTTATGGTCGAAGTAGAAGAGCTGCAAAAAAGAAAGATTCTTCCGCATTGGGACAGATTGTAGCTACGAGGGCGACTAGAACAGCATATACAACATATCTCATGAGTTAAAAGAAATATAATCATGATCGATGATAACAAACAAATCAAATTAACACCAACTACGCTTCTGAACTGATTAGCACAAAGGGCGTGGGACACTTTTCATTATTTCAAGATATCGACATACAATCGACTTAATTACTTTCTAATTACTTCCGGATAATTATTTTAAGCAGGACTGTCCTGGAATCGAATGGATTTCGGAGCGCGTCTTGATCGTTGACCTCCTGTTTTGTACAATGTACAAGAGTTTGTATCTACATTTCTTCGCCCCTCAGCTATCTTTCCTCCTAGGTATCGTCAATCGATCAATAGCGAACATACGTCTATAGGGAGGGCTCACATTATTACTGCATGACCTTTCGAGCGAGAGGTTGTAGGTTGTTTTGACCTCCGGCTTTGTTTTGACTTCTCGAATCCAGAATTTGTGAAGTTTTGATGGAAAAAAGCGATGAAAGCGCAACATATGCTCAGTCCAATATGTGCGATATATAAACAAAATACTTCAGATTCATTATCATGTTGTTTATCAGTGTTTAAAGGGGTTTATCACAGTTGATAGTGGATCCATATCATTGCAATGTTGATCTCACATTGGAGACTTATTAGCGCCATCTATCGAGATACATCTATAGATATACACGCCAGTGGCTTTATTCCTTTGATACACTAATGATGAACCAACGGGCATAAAACTTATTGGAGCGCTTCTTTTGAAACATCGTCTTCAGACATCATCTCTTTTGATAAAAATTGCAAAGGGAAGACTTTAGGGATAAATACTGAGTTAAAGCTAGATTCGTGTTAAAAATGGGAATAGCCTATTGGTGCGCTCAATGTATTTGAGATATCTTCTTTAGATTTCGTCTCTTTTGATAAAGATATGCTAAAGGAAAGACTTTTGGGATAAATACTGAGTTAAAGCTAGATTCGTGTTAAAAATGGGAATAGCCTATTGGTGCGCTCTATATATTTGAGATATCTTCTTTAGATTTCGTCTCTTTTGATAAAGATATGCTAAAGGAAAGACTTTTGGGATAAATACAGTTAACTGAGCTAGTTCGTGTTAAAAAAGGGGAATAGCCTATTGGTGCGCTCTATTTGAGACATCTTCTTTAGAACCTTTTTTGTCAACCTTTTTAGAAATAGCTATATACATGTGGTAAAGGGGGGATGGGAAAGTAGGGTTCATCCATCTACCTAACACTTTGTCCATCGAAGTAGGGCGAACTGTGCAAAAGGGTGCAACAAAGAAAATATGAATGAAAATTTATAGGTATCGTTGAAGTGGCCGGTATCGTTGTTACATTTTAGTAATAAAATTATAAAGAAATAAAACACATATTATAGGCTTACAGTGGTCAGTCATGATCAATAGTTTTAAAGGATCTCAAGGATAACCAAGAATCAGAATGAATTTGAGAATGATACAGAATTTGATCTTTGTTGCTGTAAAGCTGATGATGTATGTTTCAATGTCAGTTTTAAGTAACACGTGCAAAATCACTGCGCAAGCACACTTCATACGAAAACAAAGAGAAGACGGATTGACACGTTTTAAAGTGTTTTTGTTAAGAAATTCCCTGAGTATCTAATACACATCTTTGATTAAAGTGCAGCACTTTGTCTGCTTCAAATATCTTTAGTTTACATTTTCACAATTTTTCTTACACGCCGAGAAAAGCAGCATGAAAGACCATGAAACCCAACATTTCCATACGGGGGTGATTCACTGTCGGTATATATAGTACCGCAGGTAGCCCAAGCTGCAGTACATTTCTATATACGAAATATATACCTGATATAGGATTTTACGAATAATCTAATTTTGTAGAAATAGTGAATAGAGCAACAATTTTAACTCATTATGCTGTTTTGTTTGATTTTTTGGAAAATCAACGCATGCGCAGTCGTTTTGCATGTGTGCGACATGCGTGCTGTTTCCAGTCAACTTTTCCACCAATATATAGCCGTCGAATTGAATGAAGAAATGTTGCATGATGTTGTCTGTAGTACCTAAAAATGCTAGCTTTCCTGTATCTATCAGCTGTGCTTGAATACAAGTCAACTTAAGTGTAGCGTGTCCAAAAATGACTATACTGTTTTATGGTCGAAGTAGAAGAGCTGCAGAAAAGGAAGATTCTTCCGCATTGGGACAGATTGTAGCTACGAGGGCGACTAGAACAGCATATACAACATATCTCATGAGTTAAAAGAAATATAATCATGATCGATGATAACAAACAAATCAAATTAACACCAACTACGCTTCTGAACTGATTAGCACAAAGGGCGTGGGACACTTTTCATTATTTCAAGATATTGACATACAATCGACTTAATTACTTTCTAATTACTTCCGGATAATTATTTTAAGCAGGACTGTCCTGCAGAGAATCGAATGGATTTCGGAACGCGTCTTGATCGTTGACCTCCTGTTTTGTACAATGTACAAGAGTTTGTATCTACATTTCTCGCCCCTCGGCTATCTTTCCTCCTAGCCAGGTATCTTCTATCGATCAATAGCTAACATACGTCTATAGGGAGGGCTCACATTATTACTGCATGACCTTTCGAGCGAGAGGTTGTAGGTTGTTTTGACCTCCGGCTTTGTTTTGACTTCTCGAATCCGGAATTTGTGAAGTTTTGATGAAAAAAAGCGATGAAAGCGCAACATATGCTCAGTCCAATATGTGCGATATATAAACAAAATACTTCAGATTCATTATCATGTTGTTTATCAGTGTTTAAAGGGGTTTATCAGTTGATAGTGGATCCATATCATTGCAATGTTGATCTCACATTGGAGACTTATTAGCGCCATCTATCGAGATACATCTATAGATATACACGGCAGTGGCTTTATTCCTTTGGTATACTAATGATGAACCAACGGGCATAAAACTTATTGGAGCGCTTCTTTTGAAACATCGTCTTCAGACATCATCTCTTTTGATAAAAATTTGCAAAGGGAAGACTTTAGGGATAAATACAGTTAAAGCTAGATCGTGTTAAAAATGGGAATAGCCTATTGGTGCGCTCAATGTATTTGAGATATCTTCTTTAGATTTCGTCTCTTTTGATAAAGATATGCTAAAGGAAAGACTTTTGGGATAAATACAGTTAACTGAGCTAGTTCGTGTTAAAAATGGGAATAGCCTATTGGTGCGCTCTATTTGAGACATCTTCTTTAGATGTCGTCTCTTTTGATAAAGATATGCTAAAGGAAAGACTTTAGGGATAAATACAGTTAAAGCCGGCTATAGCTAGTCCGAACTAAAAGGGGATTAGCCTATTGGTGTGTTTTTCTAGAAACATATACCTTTTGCGTGAAACGTGAATGGCTGATTTATTTTGACGTGAAACGTGATTTAAGGTCTAAAATCTTTTTGCATGCATGTGAAAGCAACTTTTGATTTTTTGTGAACGCGAAAGAGATTTTTTAATTATCCGTGACGCGTGAAAAGACTAAATATTTTTGCGTGATTTTATTTTGCAAAGGGATAGAGGACCCTGTTATAAGGATATTGCAATAGTAGCTAAGAGTTGATTGTAAAGGGAAAAAATTGGGGTATCTAGTAATCATAAGATTAGAAAATATATAGAGTATAAGGCAGTTCGTGCTAAAAGGGGATAAGGATCTTGCTCCGCCCAGTTGCTCATGTCCCAAATCCTTGTGAGAATTTAGGGTGTCTGTAGATGAAAAGTGATAATTCTTGTAAACATGTATTTGGCATGAGATTGAGCAGATCAAAGTATTACTTTGTTAGGTCTTTTGTACAGAAATGTCACTTGTGATCAATAACTATTTTGCGATCAAGAACTATTTCGTTGATCAATCTATACTAGTCAGTAGAGCTCCCATAAAAAAGGAGAAATATGCAAACCATGATTGTTCAGCGGTAATCCGTTTTGCATGTGCAAATTTAATACGAAAAGTGGTAAGATTGGCAGGCGCTAGGACTTTAATACGGTGGGGCTTTACACGTCGTAAAAGTAAATCTTGTGCGCATTTTGCAGAAATACATGCACGCACAGCTGGTTGTTGGTAGTTTTCCTGTTTGTATATTTTCTGATTGATACTATGTGGAGGGACTAGCGATTGCTTTCTCTTATAAGCCCTCTGCTGTAGAATAACTCATTGCCTAGTTCGAATTTGCAATCTACCCTTCGGCAATTCTAGAGGATTCAGTTTAGAAGCGGCGACACGGGTTGATTTATTTCTCATGGCCCCAAACCAAATATGCAAGTTTGACATTTGTTTCTTTAAGAATCTCTCTTCTAGTAATCAATGCTAACTTTTTTGTTGATTTTGACTTTGAATAACAATCTTGTTGGAAGATTGTTTGTTCGTAAGAGTCTTAAACAATGAAAGGATTAAGAAGGGTTTATCGCGGCCAGAACTTTAAGTCAGATATTAAGTACACGTCTTATGTAATATCGCGCACTTAGTCCATTGATTTCACCTCGGAACCAAATTTAATTAATCATTTTGCAAAGAAAAATGCCGCCGTAAAAACAAAAGATAAGCAAGTTAATTCGAAAAATTCAGGTTTGATTAGATTATTGATTGTACAGATGGTGGCTGCAAGATAGCCAATAGAATTCCCACTTTTGCCATCAAATTTTCCGTCACTTTATGGTCATATATTTTCGTTCTTTCGAATGGTCATTAAGTGGAAAATTGCTTTCAAAATGGTCTCCGAACTCTTTATGAATTATGATGGTTTTCGAGATAATTCAAAGCAAGAATGCCATTCGTGGAATGATGAACATTTGGTCAAAAACGTAAATTTAAACCACCGCAGATTTGACCACACATAATTTGCACTGACCCCAAGCTTACGAAAGGGCTAGCTTTATTTTTCGTTAACTGGCTTTCCGCTAACTTAAGAATGACTACGTGAATTCAGAGTGCAAAACTAACAAAGACGTACAGTACTTCTGTTGTATTTTGATGTCTAATGGTGATTTTATTGTAGAGGAATTCAATCAATTCAAACACCTCTTCTCGCCACGTTATTTGTATTCGAAACAAAAAGAAGTAATCATTTGTCTTCCGGCACAAACTTCCTTTTTTTGTCTTGAAAGATCAATAAAGAGCAATTCATTAAAAAGTTAATATTACAAGATTAACTTTTAATGAACTATAAAAAATTCCCTTTTTTCGTAGGAAAAAAATTCTCACTTAAAATCAAAATTTAGGTTTTCGAAATCGCGTAAAACGTTTATTGAAATGTAAGTTATCTTGTCGTTTCATCTTCACCTGTCAAAGGATATTCAGATGTTGATGGTCAATCCTTGTAATGACCAAACTACAAAGTCCGTGATTAAGTCACCTTATCGTATACTAATCCCTCAAAAGCATCACTAAGCATCGTTCACCTATGACGTTATTTATCTGTGTTTTCCTGGCTAAATTTAATTCAAACGAAACAAACTTTCTCCTGGAAGACATGTTGGCTGATTCAGTGACACGGCCAATCAAATATTTCTCAACTCTGCGACCAAATCTCCACCAATATCAAGCAATTGAAAAAGGAAAAGCTTCGCGACAGTTCAGGAAATGAGTTCATCCGAGTAAGACAATGTTTTGGAAGGTATAATCCTTTCAATTAACTATAGCCTGTCCAAACGCGGTTTGTCTATCAAATTCAGCTGCAGACGTTGTAGAAATGGCAAAGGTCTTGCAGTTGGCACGTTCTCTCTACGATATGCTCAATAAAGTCGCGTGCTTTGCTGTATGCGCGGTTAGCTATCTATAATAGCGACTATGACACCTCAGCTCATTCCATTCACAATTTTAGTTATTTCAGCCCCTGCTTTTATTAGATAAGCAGCACAGTCAAACTGCCCTCCACGAACTGCAAAATCCAACGGTGAGCATCCCTTTGAGTCGTGAACATCGATTTCGGCGCCATTTTCGATCAGAAGTTTCAAGCATTCAAGGCTTCCTTCTAACGCTCCATAATGTAAAGCCGAAAGCCCTGAGGGGCTTCGATAATTGACATTTACATGGTGTTTGTTTATTAGCTCTTTGAGTTCTGAAATATCATTTTCTGCAACAGCATTGAAGAGAAGAACTTCTGGTTCAAACGATACGCTCCTTACTCGTTTGACAGGAGGACGGCTAGGGTTTGACGCTTTCCTTGTCGTTGTAAATAGAACCGTCATTTCGTTGCAATCCGGTAAAGACAGAGTTCTTCGTAGTGTTTCTCGCTGTTGAGTTGGACACTTGGGGGATTCCGAATAATAGATAAAAGCCTCGGAACATTTCCTTGCCTTAACGTGACCACAGCGCTCGTCTTTGAGACGATCCAAAGACGGTGGAGTCCCTGAGAAAGACTTGGAAACTGGACGTCGAGCTGATAACATAGTTTGTAGCGAATGTTGGTTCCTGGCCCAAGTTGTATTAATTAAATGCACAACGTGAACATTCAAACAAACCAATGAGTCTTAGATATAAATAAATACCGTCAGTCACCAATGACTCTTTGATCTAAATAAATGGGGTCAGTCATTCACTTACAAACTCCACGCCATTTATCCATCGTCTCAATAGCTCTTTTGTAACCTCAAAACCACTGGTTCCGCTAGCGCTGTAGTCTTTGTTTTCAACACAAATCGAAATTCTTTGAGATAAGAAAGGATATGTCTTTGGCTTGGACGTCCACACGATGCTGACTGGTGCTGATCAATCCTTGACAGCTTCCTATTACTGAGTTAGAGGGCTAATGTATGACGTCACATTGCAGAAAAGACAATGGATTTTAAAATAAACATCTTATAACCGCTCGCCACCCACGAATATAAACCATTTTTGCATTGCTACCTTCATATGGAATATCAGAGCGACAACGATAAATAATATTCTGTTTCTCCGAGGAGAGTAGTTTATTGCCTGATATGCGCATAGGGTCAGCTGATTGAATGTTATTGGAAATGGTTATAAATAACAGCACCTCATTAGCTGACCAAACCATTCGATGACCTCTAGTTTAGCTGTGTTTTTGCTTGTACAGAACAAATATTGATGAGCTCTGCTGAGTAATAGATCAAAACATGACAGTTGGAAAATAACGAAAAGCAATAGCGTTTTTTTAATTTAATGTACCAAAAGCGACAAAAGAAATGGAAAAAAATAAAGTGGCTGGAAACAGCTGCTCAAGCTTGTCTCAGACAGGAATACTTTTCGAAGTGAGAACTACTAAGAATCGGCGTCTGATCACATCGAAGAGATTCTTGATAAAATAAAAATATCGCACAGTTTTATTGTACAAATAAGGGCAATATAATCCATCACTAGCTTCCGTTTTGCAAGTAGAATGTAAACAAAAGTGGGGAAAAAATAGAGGAATTAGGATAAATTCTACCGGTGCGGGGGCGACTAAACGATTTTCTTTGTGGCTGGTCGCACATTATATTATTATGATTGCTGAGTTCACGGATGGAAAATACTGGCAAGCGGGAAGCTGAAAACGGAATATGACCAAAATTGGTGTTATAGGAAGCTTGATGGTATTGAATGAAGGGGAAAAGAGAATTGAACAGAAGGACTGAACTAGAAGAAAGTGAAGTTACACCTGAAAGCTATTAAAATGCCACCCGTGGCATGTCTATGGCTTTTATGGCCATTTTTAACTTAAAGTGAAAACCAATAAAATTTATAAATGGCTTTTTACTATTAAACACTTCAGCAAAACTTAAGGTATATGCACAGTAGAGAATTAGAAGAACAATGACTATATTTATATTATTGGCAAGATGTATTAACGAGAAAGAGAAAATATCATTAAAAAAAATATTAAGAAAAAAGGCACATGACATTGAAAACTATCTTTATTAAATATTTTGTTAAAAAGCTCTAAAATGACTAAAATTCGTGAAAGGGTTATGTTTTCAAACGTACGGTTTCTCTTTTTGAATTTTTGCAATTTTACTTTCGATCAGTAATGAGTTCTTATGTTTGGTCTTCGTGGGAGATTATCGGGTGACGCAAAACCTCGTAAATTATTTGCGATGGGTATTTATGCGTCACAATTAATAAATCATTCTATGTGCTTCCCCTAGACTTAAATGAATTGCGAAATTACTGTAAAGCTTTTAAAAGATTAAGGAAGTAGGCACCATACGTAATACTGGATTTGTGGGCTTATCTTCGGATAATAATTGTTAAGATTTTCTACTAAATTTATAAAAGTTATCGAGAAAAATCTGTGATTAGTTGATTTTATATTTATATGTGTGTTTTTGATATTACCGAGTGAGCGTATATGTAAAAGCGAAAGATTATTTTAAAAGATTTATCTATGATTTATCTAGTTTATCTCAGAATAGCTTCTTCGCTTTCTTTAATTCAAGTTGTTTCCACTTCGGCTTGGCGTGAAATTCGTGTTTGTCCATTCCAAAGACTTGAAAGAATTCCTCGTCTGAAAGATATTTCTGAAACAAAAGTATCAGTCGTTGTCATGGTAACAATGTTCATGAATGTCTAAGCTGTTGTCATAGAAACAATGAAAAATGTTTTTAGGGATTGTCATAGCAATAGTGTCATTTTTGTATAAGGGGTTTGTTGGTTCTAAACTGGGGGTGCGACGTATTACAGAGAAATGACTCACAACCGGTTACCGTTGCTTTATATAGACTTAGTAAGAATTGACCTTTAATAGGCCATATGCACTAACAGGTCACGTGACCCTATCACCCCTAAATCAAGCAGCACCATCAAAATGAACGCCAGAAATAGAAAGAGCACCTCGATATTAGTAAAAGTGCAAATTTTCAGCTCCTAAGATGTAATACAGGAGAAATGACAGTAAATTTAAGATTGGATTTTTTCTTAAGATTCGTTCGAAAAAGCGCGTTGGATGGCACGAGCTTGCCATCCAACGCGCTTTTCCGAACGAATCTTAAGAAAATATCCAATCTTAAATTGACTGTCATTTTTTCTCTTATTCACCTTATAAACTGAAACTTTGCACTTTTACTAATATCGAGGTGCTCTTTCACTTTTTGGAGTTCATTTTGATGGTGCTGCTTGATTTAGGGGAGATTGGGTCACGTGACCTGTTAGTGCATATGGCCTATTAAACCCTTTTTACCACATACATGGCCACACCTATACAACAGAGCTGGGGGGAATTCAAGCTGAGTTAATGTGTGTGTGTAATGTGAAGAGATGGGCAGTACTGATCAGCTTTATCCGAGAAGACGCGAAGGTCTAACCATTTGTTAGATGTAATCTGAAGCTGAGTCATAAACCAATTGATAGGGTTTATCTAATATGTTTTTTATACAAACGAGTCTCTTTGTCTTGTCGGATTACGTCAGCGACGGGAAGATAATTTTTTATTTACATTCATAAAATATTTGAGATTTAACGCGCGCGCTGATTGGCTGGCTACAATGTTTATATCAGAGGACAGAGACATAGACGACTTTCAAAAATGGCGGGCTCATTGTTCACGATAACGAGGCCAGAAAGGCCTCCAAAATCAACATCGCATCAAATGATTCTAAATATATAAAAATTATCCTGTAAATGCACATGAAATAGGTATTTTAAAAGGAAAAGGAACACATCGTCTTTGATAGCAATAGAAGTGTCGCCACGCATATTTTCTGGTAACAAGGCCTTTGTGGCCTCGTTCTCATGTACTAGGCCGCCATTTTTGAAAGTCGTCTATGGCTCGCTCAAAAAGCGTCGAAAATATTTTATATATAAAATATTTTCGACGCTTTTTGAGCGAGCCATGTCTCTAAAAGCAATATAGAACGATCGCTTATGTAACTGTACTGTGATATAAACACTCTGGAAGATATAGATCGAGCACTCGAAAAGCAAGAGAAACGCTCGGTTACGCCTCGTGTTCCTAAGCTTGTTTTTCTCTTGAACTAGTACATCTTTAATTCCATCGTGTTTATATCACAGTACAGAGACATGCGCGCGCGTTTATATTGCTTAGGCAAAAATTAAAAGTGAAGAGAAATATCTACCATTTCTATACAACAACAGAGACAAGAAGGTCGTTGACATCACCCACTGAATCCGATTTGCATACGTTAACGGGAAGTTTGAATTAGTCTAAAGGCCTCACCTCTCTAATTTTGACATCCACATCCCTTGGTAACAAACACAATGGCCTGGTCAACTGTTCGTACGTGTAGTTCTTGTCTGGTACGAACGTGTCTGGATTGTAATTGATGATTTTCAAAGCTTCCTGGAAAACGACATTTGAGTGAGTTCACACTAATTCAAATCAATTTGAAACCCATCTCTTTTTTCGAGGGGAAGAGGGAGGGCAAGGAGAGGGAAAGGGGAGACTTCAGGTGTTGTTATACTCAGTGCCATTGGTCACATTCCAAAAATTCTACCCGGCGAAATATCAAAAATTCTTGAAGATAAATATATGTGGAACGGAATGGAAAGACGATAGAAATATAAGATTACCTTTTCGGTAATACGCATTTCGGAAAACTCTGAGATTTTGTCTCCCATATCCGTTTTCATTTCTTCAAAAGTTCTTCCTTTCTGTATGGAGATAAAAACATTCATTACATTTCGTTTGATTAATGTCAGTTTAATGTTTCAAGTGATGACAAAGGCTGAATTACCGCCGTCTCCTCTGGAGATAGCTTTACTCCTCGAGGGAGTAAGGCGAACCTTCTGAGTCGGCTGAAATTCAGGCAAGTGATGACAATCCCCCCAACGAGATACATGTTTTGGACGTCGTACCTTTCACGGGTCAAATCACGGGACCTTTTAGTGTAGGGTACGGTACTCTCAGTCCGGGACGGTAATCGGTACTACACCGAGATTTTGTATGTTATAATTGATACTTTTTAGCGGTAAAAATAGCTTGAATCACACAAATTTGGTGCCTTATTTTAGGGATGGTAACAAAAATTCCTTACGACATGTTCGACCATCCCCCTGGGAGTCAAGTTCCCCGGCAGTTATTTATTCACAAATTGCCCTATCGCATAATGACGTCACAGTATGTTTACATTGGGGATAGATGCTCAGAAACAGTCGAAATTGGGACCTATTTATATTCCTTTTCGAAGTAGAACTTCAATGTATCGAGTTTTGATATATATCATGTATCAGTGATTGCTCATCTGCATTTTATTTGATATGCAATCACTCTGATCCCCTCTGGCGACCATAATCCTTAGCGTCAAAACAATAAAATGTTTTGGTGTGACGTCATTATGCGATAGGGCAATTCTGCCTTTGAGAGCAAAGTCGCCATAATGAATGACGTCACAGTGTTACCGTGTTTATATATAGCTAATTCAATTAACGTTGTCGCTGTAAAAAGCCTAATAAGATTTGAGAGCGAAATCAGGAAAAACTGTTTTCATCGTGACATCATTAAAAAGAAACTCGATGTAGGCTTGCAAATTCTAAACCTTGGACACATATTCCTTAATTTCTTAGATAGCCTACAGCGAACTTTGTTAGGAAACAAAAAATAGTTGAAGAGCTTTAGGGTTTTTCAGCGACAACGTTAATTGAAATAGCTATATTGTGAAAGCTTCGCCACCTTTTCCATCATTGTACAGTCAGATTAAAGTAAATATTTCAATAAGATAATCAGTAACCAACTTACGCTCCATTTTTCTGCGTCCCAAGCCTGGAATTGTCCAGTAAAATTAAGCGGTTCGTAGCCTTGTTTGACTTGTAGAATTACTGTATCATCGAGTGTTCGTCCTGTTGTGTCTGATTTGATGTAATCCTGAATAAATAACCATTATTGTTTCAGTTTATAGATACTAATCGTGCACGCTCGTTGACGTGAATTTGGTTGAATTTCTTGAATATTTCTTCATTTTTATTGAATTCCACTGATTTTCCGGTTCGTGTAGAGTGATTCTTATTAATGAATCTTGTTCATTCCAAAAATACAGGGAAGAAAGAAAGAAAGAAGGAAAGAAAGAAAGAAAGAAAGAAAGAAAGAAAGAAAGGAGGAAAGGAAGGAAGGAAGAAAGGAAGGAAGAAAGGAAGGAAGAAAGGAAGGAAGAAAGATAGAAAGAAAGAAAAGAAGGATGAAAGGAAGAAAGAAAGAAATTATAAGAAAGAAAGAAAGAAAGAAAGAAAAAGAAACGCAAAGAAAGGGAAATATTTCACTTGTGTAAGGAGGAACGTACCATGGCAGTTCTCAGCGATTCTCTTCTTTCTTCATCGTTAGCACCTTCGCCAATCCACACGAACACCTATGAATGGAAACAACTACAACTAAACACTCTTCAGTCGGTTACTGATTTAGTTAATTTCTCTAACGCACTGTGCGTAAATTGTATTGGATTACAACAATTCCATGGTTGTAAATAGGAGCTTTGAGAGTGAGGGAGATTTAGGTCGCTTGCTCGATTCCACCACCCACCCAGATCAATTTGAATATAGACCCCTTTAAAAATGACGTCACAACCTACTGAATGCCATTAAGCCGCCATCTTGGGCAACTAGGCAGTGGATTCACACGCTGATATGCAAAAAGTACAGTTTAATTTGTTAGGACTGTTTTTGACTCTTTGCAAGAGTCCAAACCTTTGAAATACGAAAAATGTCAAAATTGGGTTCAATAACACTAAAAATGCCCCATGTTGTCCATCAACATAGGCACCGAGGCAATTGCTATGGGATACGTGACGTCATTACATGAAGTCCATACAGTGCGTCTCACATCTAAGCGGTACACCCCTGTGTAACCCCACCCTTGTATCACGCACCTCATCGTAAGTATCCAAGAGCATCACATCGTCTTCAATGAGATCCTGTAAAAACAACCACGAAATACAATAAATGAACTTTATACAGTTTTTATACCACCTCAAAGTGCAATCCGGTTAACGGGTTTTGTAAGTTTTGTACAGTCCAACTATATATATGTAGGTAAAGTTTACCTCTTGTGTGAACTCTAAAATTTCTTCAATTTTGAAAGCACCAGAAGCATTAGAAAACTGGAACAGCCTTGGTGGGTAGGACGGCTTTTCTTCCTGATGAACACAATATCAAAGTAAAACACGAATATTCCCCATGTGTCACCTCTAGTGTTTCTGTCTTAACTTCACTATATATGCTATACCGTGGATGAATATAAAAACGGATGCGTAAAAATGCCAGCTCTTTCTTATACCTCAAGTCTCTTTCCTTTTGCGTACGGTTCACGACCTCCAATGTCTTCCCAGAAGTATTCAGGCTCATGGTCCTCACGGATAACTTCGGGCTCCCTGTGGTTTAATATAAAGATCAATACAAATAGCTCAAATAGATTGCACGATCAATCCGCGCGCGCGTCAAATGGACGTAAATCTGAGTATAATCTTGGCATAACTTTGGATCACCAATCACCGCAGGAATCCCAGCGGCTGATTTAACTTACTGCAGGAGCTCCTGCGTACTGACATACCTTCCTGGAGTTAGGAAGTCAATTACTAGGCGGCCAATTCTCCTCTCAGCTGCGCATGCACCCTACAGTGTAATGATATTTTATTTTAGTACAAGTGAGAGACAAAAGAACTAGTTTCCGAAAACTAGTTTGCCAACGATGAATGTCTGCAATATTGTGTGCCAATTGTGTGCAATTGAGATGCAATATGTATGCGTCTCTTGATGGCGTAGAATTGGTGACGTGCAACACTGACAAATGCAAGTGATTGATATAAACCCCTGTTTTACCCTCTCGATACCCTCACTGTACCCTATTGTGTGTCTTTCATGACTGAGGCTCAAAGATCACAGGAGCTTCCTCAATGTATTTCCTCCATGTTCGTCTCTCATGTACGATCTTATGGCAATAGAGTAGATTTCACATGAGTGTGAAAACGGCACCGCACGGTCACGGCACGGTTACGGCAGAAATTTTGAATGGTTTTATAGACAACACGGCACTGAGACAGTCACGGCACGGCTCGGTCCGTTTCACACGCATACGAAATCTGCTCTACGGGAGCAGTCGTCCTATCCCCGAGTCCTATCTATGTTATGTCATCTATGAGGGCCACAAGTTTATCAGTTTACTGTCACGTGTTACCCTCGTGAAAATAAAGTTGATTATTATTATTATTATCTATCTATGCTCTCTGTTTTCTATGATATGACGTCTTTATCTACCCAACCAAGTTATACGCTACTTTCCTTTATATTCATCAATTTTCATATGAATTTAACATGTAACTCACCTTTCCTCTCCACATGTAAATTCTCTTGGGTGTTTCCAACACTATGACGTCACCAGAGTTCAGCGAAGCACCACGTCGAGGTACCTGAAGAAAACCCGAGATGTCTTTATTTAAGAACCCGGCAAACCTTTGAGGTTTCTCTAAATAGTGATAAAAGAGCTATGTGGGCTGCATTCCCAGGCTCTATGGAGATTTTCTAGGCCACCTTTGGGCTTCCTGTGGTAACAGATTAGAGTCTTCGTCTCTTACTGTCCCAGTTTTCCCTCTTCTCTGATACCATAGGATACCCAATGAGAAGGAGTCTACGGAAGAGCCACATCACGATTCCTTAAAAACACCATGCGAAATTCCTCAACAGACCGCAATTCCTCAACAGGATGCTCGTATCTCGAATATCCCGCCCTCAAAATAAGATCCTGTGAAAACTACTGTGGACCTCTTTGTAGAGGAGGCTCGAGAATCAGGGGTGTTGAAGACACTGAGCAGGAGCTGGAAGGGGGTTTTGCGTGATCCGTGATTTGACCTAGATTGAATGCGTGATCAGTGAAGCCAGATTTTCGATTGATTTTCGTGAAATCGTTGCTAAAATATGCGTAATTCGTGAACTAACGGATAAATTTGAAGCGTGATTCGTGAACTGACTCTGAAAATTGAATCTGATCGTGATTCGTTGTCAAGACCTCCCTTCCAGTCCCTGACTGAGGCGTATAGGACGGAACGGGGACGACATAAAAAGCTGTAATTAAATTATTAGCATATGTGTTATGTGATATCAAGTTTTTTTTACAAAATTCGCCAAGGGCTGGGATTGCCCATAGAGATTTACTCCATTAATGGGATCCAAAGTTGTAGCAGTAGAACTCGATCCTTATTGACGTGAAACAAGTGTTAAAGATCAAACGTTCCTTCATGCATGCAGAGACTACTAATCCTACCTGTATTGCTCGTGCGTTCAGATCAGTTGTTCCTTTGACGTGAAACAATCGTTTTCCTTGAGAATCAAAGGTATCTTCTTCAGAACCAGCACGGAATCCTGCTCCTTTTCCGCCCTTAAAGTTACCACATCAAAAATACTTTAGTGTTTTGTTCATAACGTTTCACGCTGCAAGCCTTCAACTAGTGTTAGTATGCATTACTTTACTACAGTAAAACTATAAACCCCAGGAGGGAGGATATTTTAGTTGGGAATGATAGTCGAGAATTTTCATTTTTAACCCTGTAAGCGGTACCAAAATTGCCATGGCGCAAGCTATTTTTACAATAAAACAAAGGAAATCTCAATCTGGTATCGATTTCCATAAAGTGCCAGCGTCCGGCATCCAACGTCCAGCGTCCACGAGTACCCTAAAATGTACCAAGTCTCGTAATGTTGACCCCTAAAAGATGCGACGATCATCCCCTTCAAAATATATGGGTCCCCTCCCCCGCGACTAGAAGGTGTTTGACATACGTACATCTAATATTATCATACGTCCTCTGAATATTCGAAGAAAATGTTCAGGTTCTTTGTTTTGTACGACGCGGACCTAGAAATTGAACAAAACTACATTAATAACGTCATCAAATAATGAACACAATGAACACAATATATAGTAGTTAAGCCTTCATTATAAAAAAATCATTTTAGTTTGAGGTAGAGTCGTTTAATTAGGGAATTAGAGACTTAAGGATTGAACACACGATGCAACGTTTTTTGGAATTTTTTTGTGCAAAATTGCACGCAACACGGAAGTGCACCGTGTGTCTACCCTGCAACGATTGTGCACAATAGTTGAAGGTTTAGGATCGAGTTCAACGTTTGCAACTGTTTCTACTACGTTGCGCGCAACATTGCGGGGATGGACACACGGTGTAACTGTGTTGCGCATAATGTTGCAGAAAAGTTGCAAGGTGTGTCCGGGCCTTTACACTAAGGACGTAATATATAAGCTGAGTTTAAGGAGCAAGAAATGACTGACATAAAAAAATCAGAAAAGTTGTTAAGACTGTCTTACTAACCTGCATGGCAATACCTCCCATTTCTTTGTCCATCTTGTCTGTCAGCATCGCAGACGCAGCCTTTTCTTCGGTACTACTTTTTACGCCCTGAAAAAAGTAGCTGGATGGCTCAAAACTTTTTCCTTAGAAGACCGCTTACCAATTAGCCAACATGACTCATCATATCAGCTTGTAGTCTCCCTCGTAGCTGCGTATTTATTCTTGTTACGCAACGCGCGCAAGAGGCTGCGTCATGAAGGACCGCCGCGCGCTCGCCAGGTATTCACCCCGAGGGCACGGTATAGGGTGCAACGCTTGAGCGCCATCCATTTTCAAGGCTAGTTGCAAGGAGCAGTTACCCCTGCGACTACTATGGCCACCGTCCCGATGTCTGTAGCAACCAACACTTTTTGTGGTGTCTAATGAGTGTGGACTTTGCCGGTGAATGAGTGTACTTAACTGCGTGCGTAATATGACTACGTACATAACGTTTTCCGTACGTAAGTTGACTGTTTACGTAACATGACTACGCACATAACGTTTTCCGTACATAAGTTGACGTTCGTTGACTGTTTACTGCGTACATAACGTGATTGCATACGAAACTTAACTGCGTACGTAACACCGGTTGCGAGAGAGACGAATCTGCAGCTTGCCGATCTTATTCGGCTTACCTTAGACAATGTCTTTAACGTACAGCTTATAGTCAGCAATAACGTACCTGCCAAAAGTAGATGATGTGGTTTTCTCTTAAGTTGACTTTATACGTGTACAGCATAATGTAACAATCTCCACTGAAGAATAGACCGTGTAACTCAACACGGATGGGTACCATGTCGTGTTCCTCTACTCGCCATATCTGAAAATTAATCCAATGCAAATTAAATGGCATTTGTCCGTTAAGGCAAGGGATCGAAAGGACTGCTAAGTGCCTCGCGAGGTACACTGTCACGAGTTTAACAGAATGATTAGTTAATCGTCGTTAGAATGATTAGTTACAAACTACAGTCCTTGCCAAAATTAGTTGGCACGATGTGAATTCAACGGATATTTCTACAATTGTACACTTTGTGGCCGTACTACTGGACCCCCTCCCCCTGTACAATGTTGCTGCTAGATAAAAGGTATTTCGGACTGATTGCCGAGTGGTAGGTGTCGGGATTTTTACAGCAACATTGTAAAGGGGGCACGGGGGGAGCCAATCTCATCACCATCTACTTTTCGCGCGCATCACGACAATATCGTGCCAACAATTCTGGCAATTGTAGTTTACACAGTTTCTTTACCTTTGCCACGCCTGTCCCGTCATCAGGTAGGATCTCCTTTTTGACGGGTTTCTTTTTGTCGTGAAGAGCTGAAGCGTCGACTTTGTCATAGCTTTGTTGGGCTAGGAAAATTGAGCAGAAGTCAGTTGCGCCAAAGGGCGTTGTGAAAGTTCATACAATGATATTTTTACAACACTTGATACTAATCTCGCAATCTGATTGGTTGATTAGAGTGTGTCAATAAGAGGACAGACATACTGCTGACGCGTTTTGGCGCGCGCGTTCGTTCTGTTGCCCCGTTTGATAAGTTTCAACTTTTATCTCAAATAATTGTTGTAAAAAATGAATTGAAGATGGTTTTGAGTTGTCTGTCCTCTTAATGACAATCTTGACGCCATAAAATGTTCAAAACTCGCTGCGCTCGTGATTCCACTTGAGTTTAAGACATTTTATGACGTCAAGAGTGTGTGAATATGAGGACAGACAACTCAAAACCATGGCCATCTTCAATTTGTTAAATGCATCGTTGATAGTCTCTGATCAGTGATGATGATGATGATAGTGATAACAATGATATATATTAATGACGATGACATGACCATCAATAATGCAATCAATTATACGATGATAGAATTGTTGTTCAACAAAAAGATTTTTGGACTTTGCTGCCGACAGATGCAGACAGTTGCTATAATCGTTAAAGGAAGAAGTTATCTGTATTCCCAGATGCAGAGGTATGGCAATCGTTGACTAAAAGGAAAATTGATGCAGATATGCGGTAGAAAAATGTTATCTGTAATCGCACACCTTTTATTTGATATAAATCAGGGTGATATATAATGGTAATTAAACTGAGTGGAGTGCAATTTGGGCCGAAATCATACTCGTGATTACAAAAGCTTGATAATCACGAGTATGATTTCTGGCCCAAAATTGCACGACACGAAGTTTATTCACCACTTAATTATATCCATTTTGAAATCTCAACTTTTTTGCTCTACTTTTTTAACAAAAATGTGAAAACAGGTTAAGGAAAAAAATCCTACAGCTTGACAGCAATCAAATGGCTTTTTTGATTCTTGTATATGATTGGTTGATAATAAAAGACACTGTTTTGCGATTGGTTGGAAAAAAAGATGCGATTAATGAAGCAAAAGGATGCAATTTAAGAATTAATCGCACACTTTTTAACCAATCAGATTGCAGAAATCACCAGTGATTTCAAAATGGATATAATTAAAAATAAAAACACCACCTGGTGTTACATCATCATCATAATCATTATAATCATCATCATTATCGACATCAGATGATTTCCTTACCAACTCCTGCTTTAAAGACTCGACCTAGTCCAACTTGAGAATCAGCATCTGTCCAATTAGAGAAGAACTGTTTAAAGATGGGTGTCTCCCCTCCCTCGATTACACGTGTTACTTGAGTCCAGTTAGGATAACCTTTCTTCTCTATAAATTCCTAAATACAAAGAAAAGAATTGTTTTATTGTTCAATATAACTGCATGTATGAAATATATATTGCATTTACTCAATTGCAACACTTTATTTATCAACGTAAATGTGTTAGAAAAAGTCAGAAAGCAATACAGTAAATGGTCGAAAAGGGGCTCTGTCGTTGTGTACCGCGGAATCTATTGTTTTATAATACAAAAACACAGTGTAGAGTGCTTTGTTTTGAGCATTGTTCCATTGTGAGCGACTTCTTTGTTAACCGGTACACGATGAAACTACCGAAAATGGTTTGTGCCTGGTCCTCACGAGTGTCGGTACGCATCGGCATACACAGGTTCAGAAATGTGCTGCTTACTAGCAGAGCTTGTTTTTAATTTCTTATAACTATGATGGAGATTTCTTGATTTTCTGGCCCTAGTTGAACGATGTGAAACTGAGTCTGCCTGAGTTATTTGCGGTGGTAAATTAGGCTAATAGTGTTGGTGTGTGATCACATAATGAATAGAAGAGATCGTGTTTACCATTCCATTTTTCATAGCACTATTCTTCTCCTGCTTGGTGCAACCTTTGCCAACCCAAATAAACACACCACTGCTTCCACAGTCCAAAATAAAGCAATCCTGTTGGTAAGGTTATTAAAACACTATTAGACACTGCTTATAAAATATCACGTTAAAGTAGATGACTCCGACAAAAGCCGTTGGGTGCCAAGAAACTATGGGCGTTACTACAAAAAAAAGGCAAAAAGGCAAAGGCTAATGTTTTACTTCGAAATCGCGGAGAGCTGGTTGCCCAGTCTCCCGAGCCAAAGGCTCATGTATCAAGCGTTCGAAGGTGCGCCCTCTACCCCCTCTTTCCGTCAGTGCTCCGTTTTAAGTAATGTATAAAGAACGAGAGAGCGTGTTATATCGGTGGATAAAGATCCGAGCCGAAGGCGAGGATCTTTAGACCCGATATAACACGCTCTCGAGTTCTTTATATTACTTATCAAACGTCTAGTTGTCAATTATCATATTGGACCAGAATTTTCCAAGTTTGACTGCTTTAATTTTGGCTTAGAAAATCCAAGTTAAAGTTTATGCAAATAAACAAAAATCTTTATCCGATATAAAGATCTACGTTCCGGTAGTGATTTCCATTGTGTTTTCTAATGAATTATTAATGAGTTTGATAAGGGTATTTAAAGCTAATTAAAGCTACACGGAAAGGAAAGAAGTCGAAACAAGGATGTGAAGTCACTGGGGATTGAACTCGGGACCTCTCGCACTGAAGGCCGCGCACTAACCAACTGTGTCATCCTTGCTCCTTCATGGAGAGATCCAATTTAGCGCAAAGTGCACATAACAAGAAAGGTTGATGCATACATTCAAAATGAGTGGACAAATGTTTTATATATCAAATAAAAGGTAAAGGCCACTCCTATAGCCAGAGGCTAGTCTACCGGATGCCGACGATGCGCTCATTTTATCCACCTCTTTCCATCAGTGCTCCGTTTTAAGGGTATTTAGCGCTAATTAAAGCTACACAGAAAGGAAAGAATTCGAAACAAGGACTGAGGTCACTGGCATATGGGGATCGAACTCGGGACCTCTCGCAGGCCGAAAGCCGCGCCCTGACCAACTGGCCATCCTTGCTCCTATAAAATGATATCAAATAATAATATCAAATGCGTTTTTTAAGACGAAGCCTCACGTTTGTGTCCAGGTGTTTCTTCTTTAGAGGTTTCTCATCAACCAACGACATTTCCAAAGTTCCAGACGCATCAGAAACCCTAAACAAAACGAAATAAAACCTTATGATGCCATAATAAACTGTCTCTTGGTCACTAAATAGTGAGAGAGTTGTCCGACTGCGTTGTCCGGTGCGCCATGAAGAGATGGGGAATAGTGAGAGGGAAATTAAGGAGAAAGGAGCGGAGTGGAAGGAGGGGAGGACAAGGGAAAGCTTGGATAGTAAGCTTATATTGAAGTTAAGTTTGGCCATACAAAATATACCTGTAAAGGTTCACACTAAGTTGACTTGATTTTTCAAACTCTAAATCGTCTCCAGAATCCTCAGCGATCTCACAACGCGATCCTAGAGCTTTGAAGAACTTGTCCTCGAGTCCTTTATCCTTGTTTTCGTCTGAGATCAGAATTTCAAGTTTGAAATTGCCAGATAATTAATTATGTTAATCACTGTATGATAATAAGAACTTAACCCGGGTAACTTGTAAAGTTGCAATGAACTGCTCAAATAGCTTTTCTTGGAACATTGCGCGCAACTATAAACCAGCTGCACCGTGTGTTCACGCATGCACCTCATGCAGACACGGGTGAAAAACGCATTGCGCATGCTCGAAAATTCGGCGGGAAATCGTGGACGCGTTCGTGTTTACAAATAAAAGTACCGTCGATATTATGCAAATTTCTCGTGTATTATTTGACTAGGGAAAGAGAACAACTAAAGTGATGTTTTTGGAAAAAATACGCACTAATTTTTCACAGATAGCTTTACTAGTAACTTTCAAGATTTACTAAACCTTCAATGTTTTTGTTTAAAACTTTCGAGTGTGCGTTTTTCACCCATGTCGCTCATGCATGTAACGTTGCGCGCAACAAATGATTAAAAAATGTAGCAAAGAAACCATGCTTTGTGTTTCAGCCTTACCAATGATATGAATAGCAGCTTTTCCTCCTCGTTCGTCGTCTTTTATCTTCGCGGCAACTTCTGCTCCCTGGGAAAAAACACGTACGTAAATCTTACGTATTAGTCTTGTATACGCAATCGCAGTTTGTGTCGTCACGCAAAACTAAATAGACAACCTTTGCGTGACGACGCAAACTGTGGCTGCGTGACGTATTAGATCTCTAACACATGGAAAATGTGGAAACATATTGGAAACATATTCTTGAGGCTAGGGGTTACCTATATTATATACCTTCATCTTTTCGATTCTGCTACATTTTGATCCATTCCAACAGTAGATATTAAGTCCATCATCTAATATGAACACGTCTCCTTTGTTAAGTGATTTCGCATGGAGCTCAACCTATACCAAATAGATATGTATAGCATAAGGGTGCGACTCTAGCGTACCTCAGATTTCTGTCTTACCAGAATTAACATTCTTAGATTTTCTTTTTATGGGAATACGGTTGTTCCGGTTTTGTTATTTTGTTTGTGTGTATGTTGTTGTTGTTGTTGTTGTTGTTGTTGTTTTTTACATTTTTTGTTGAGCATAGCCTCCAATGTCCTGTCACCGTATAATTAGATAGTTGGTCATAAACCCTAGCTCAACACACAAGAGCAGTTTTTAACTATACCTGAGACACTCTAACATTGCGTTTTCCTTTGATATGAAACAATCTCTTCTCGTAGACACCACGTTGAACTTTTCGAAATCCTGATTCCACACCACCTTCCAAATACCTTAAAAAAGATAATGTGCTCTACGTAAGTCAATACGATAATGCAGTCGTGGGGATAGGAACCTTTATTTGATTACGGAATACTAAATGGAATGCTCTTCGGAATGCTCTACGTAAGTCGATACGATAATTCAGTCGTAGGGATTGCATGGAACCTTTATTTGCTGACTGTTGTTCTGATGCTCTATGAAATAAGTATGTTTATGTAGGAACAGGTCAAAGACAAAGACGAATGTTGCTCATCAAATTTTTATCAAAAAGGTTGTTTACCTGATGCCATCTTTAAAGTGTGCAAGAAATTTCCTGGATTCGTGGTCTTGTACCTGTATAAGTGAGAAAAAGGTCCGATTGACGAGATGCAAAGTGCATTTTAGTATCCAGTATTACTTTCACTCAATTTTGTGTCTCTGAATATCATGAATGTTGTAGTTGCATTGGTTTTTGTAATAGCGCGCTCGCTTCAAAATGGACGTAAACGTCAATCAAGAGTATAAATAGACGTTTGGTAAAAAAACTCACAAAATATCTATTTATTATAGCTACCAAATGAAATATTAAAAGTGTTTTACCTCTCGATATTGAACAGGACCTCCTCCAAGATGATCATCCAATTCAACCGTCTTGTATGCGCAAACTCCTGCTTCGTCCTTTAGAAAAGAATGAGATGTGTTTTTTATTATTTGATGGGTAAAGAGAAAATTATCAATATTGGAAAGAACGGCAGTCAAAATGAACGTCAGAAAACAAACAGTCAACTATTAGATATAATAGAGAACAGAAGCTCAAGAACAGTGGACAGAAGGCAGATTGGCTACCTTAGGCAGAGATAGATATATAGTTTGGTCACACAGAACGATAAATACAAAGATGTTCTTACTTGTGAAGTATCCTTTCCTAACCAGAAATGAATGTCCCATTCTAGACGCGATTCAACTTGCTTTGTCTAAAGTGTGGTAAAAGGAAATATCTTGATCATGCACTATTTGTAATATCTCTTTGTTTACGTATGTATGTATATAACACAAGCGAGATACTCTGACATACTCATACTCTCATCATTGTGTATGTAGATGTTTATAGCAGTTTGCAGCGTGCAGCCTCAAAGACTTGTTCTCCCGAAAGCAACAATTTGATTATTTGTTGAAACTTCAAGGCTGTCTTCCTCTCCACAGTACCCACAAAACATAAGCACTGCTGACCCTTCATTTTTACAGCCATTTTATATCATTTATAATTTTTAATATTATATTATTGTGAAGGGCCACTGCATTGCTAACGAGTGGTACATGACGGAGTTTGAACATGTTCCGGCTTATATGTTTATCAAGCAATTAATTGTTGTACAGGCCAAGAGCCTCGATTACTTAATATACCCTGCAACCTGTCGCTTTGCAAAGTTACCATAGCGACAAGAATAATGAAACTCTAAAGTATCGAAGTAGCTATGTATAGCCTTTACTTACCGATAGGCAAATGTACGAATCCCCAGAATAAAACGTTCCGTAGGTTTTAGGATCTTGAAAAACCACTTTGAGTTTCTACAAGAAAGCGAATTGTCAGTTCGTTGTCAATAGAGTAAGAAAGGAGTACTCGAGAGGGTCAAGAGGTATCGAATTTGCTCAGGGTTTCACACTAGTGCATACAAGTGCTGATTAAAAGAACAACAAGCCACACTGAGATCAGTATTGTTTCATTCATCACTGTTTTGGAAATAATTATAATAATTCTTTTTGTACAATGAATAATTTCATTTTTATTCATCCATAAATATTATGTAGCATATCTAATTGTAAGCTTTCATTTTCGTGAATATTCGCGTTACTCCATGTATATACGCGCGCGCGTCATCGAGAAACAAACGCCTCGAAGAAAAAGGCGGGAAAATAATTGGAAGCATTCGACTTTCATACCTTTCATAAATTAAAAAGGTATCTTTTTCTTGGCAAACCAAATCAGTACTTCAATTTATTTTTCTCAGCTTTTATATTTAACACATTTGAGTTAATATAGCATTTGTTTCAATAAACAAACGAATACACTGTGAAACGATTATTCACAACTTTTTATTCAGAATCAAGCAAATTTCTGTTCATGTGGAAAATAACTCAGATGCTGAGACGCTCATTATACTGAAGGAGCGTCAATAGTTTGTTGGCAGAAAACCAGACTGGATGTGCAGGTGGGTTTTTATCAATTAGGTGTGTGTCAGACACCTGAAGTTTAACAATTCACAAATTGCATGGAAATAGATTGTTTTCCACGGTCTAGAATTTCGGCAATGTGACTCAATGTGATACTGATTGTGTGATAGCTTTAATTTAGCTGAGTAAGCGAGAACAGACCTGAATCAGTGAAAAATTTGCGCAATTAATTTCAATGTACATAGTGTCATGTTTTTCACTGAAGCACTATTAGAGCCAGAAAAATAGGATTTTTGTAAGAATATTAATTAATTTATTTATCTAGAATTTATTCCCCGCAGTGAAAACTGAGAAATGATCGATATGATCGTTGGACTCCTTTGGGCAAACTTATAATAAAAGCTAATTTCTAAAATATAATTTCTTGTTCTTTTGTTTTCATGTACGAATTTCATTACATTTTCAAATTCTGTCTTGGGATTTAACATTGTCGTATATATTTGAAGTTGGCTTTGTTTGTTTGAAAAGAGGATAAGGTGTCTCCATTATGTAAAACAATTTTTACAAGGGCTTTGAAAATCAATTGACTTCCTTCAGTTTTCAAAATCGGAAATGCTTTTAACTTTTGACAGAAAATATAAAGCTAATTTCGCACTTCGAAAAATCGCGAGAACGCAAATGAAATTTGCCAATGTCATTAATTTGAAACATATTTAACATTTAATTGTTTTCGTCCTACTTTTTGCAAACATGTGAATTTTTCAAGGCTTCTTAGTTGCCTAGGTGATGGACGACAATTTACCACAATGCAGCAAGTGTTTTCAAAACTTGTGTTTACAAGGGTCTTGTGGTTGAGCTAAATCCGTCCAACAAGTCAACTACAATTAGATCGATGTACAAAAATAAGTGCTCCTATATTAATGTTCCCGGCCTGAAGTTATTATTAAGGACATTTTGAAAATAAGAAAGAGAAATTCATGTTATATATTGTCCTCGAGCACGACGTGTTCAAAATTGAATTTCAATTAGATTTTCAGTCAGATGAACAGTAGTATCTTTACAAAATTCGAGTTTTTATATATCAGCATAGAAAAATATCACACGGATTAACTACAAAGTGGCTTATTTTCAAGGCTTAGATTATAAAAATAAAGTTAATTTAATCGTATTTTTTGGAAACCAGCAAATGATATCCGACATTGATCTTAAAGGAAGTGAAATTTGAGCCATTCAATTGGGAAGCGAAATCAAATCTTTCGGGAAAAATAAAGAAAATCCACTAATTCTTAGTTGAAATCTATTCTAAATTTACCTCTATTCTCCAAATTTCTAATCCAGGTACTTTGCCTGCTTCCACAAAGGCCTCGTCAACGACCATGGTTTAATTTCAATTCGGAAGGATTTTCGACGTTGGGGTCCTCGCTCGTCTAGTAATTCAAGGAGAAAACCAGCTTGGTACGCTCTGCTTTACAATTAAGCCAACAAACTTTATCAACAAGAGCTTGCCAAGCTAGCAAACTGGTTGATATTAAGAACTAATGTTTGAAGATTATCACCATTTCAAATGAAGGCAGTAATTTGAATGCAAAACTGGACAGTCGAGCTGAGAGGGAATTATAGGGTGACGTCATAATATTTAAATTTCTTTTATGCGGCGACAACTTGTTGCTAGTTAAAGAAGATGAAATCTTAAAAGCTTTTGAAGTGGAGAGTAAAACTCGTCTAATAAGCAAACAAAGACCTTTTGTGGTGTATTTCTACCATTCGTAGTGCCAGAAGATTCAATATAGCAAATATGAATCGAATTTTATTTTCATCTCTTTTTGCATTAATTTAGACATGTTAATGTTAGAATGAGAATTTGTCTGCGCAATAATAAATGCATGTAAATTTGGCAGACAACCAATTGAAACCGCAACATAGTGTCATTCGATACACTATATACTAAATGTGATATTTTTGGGGGAATTCTAGTCAATATGTCACTGCACATAAAACAAACTATTTTCTTATTTCGTTCCTTTTGCATTTGCAAAAGAAACATATGTGTAGGTTAATTCAAATTGTTTGTTTCCCGAGAGAAAATTAGCTCGTTTCCATATTGGAATCATTAGCCAGATCCCTTGTCGATCTAGCATTACCACACCCTGGCTCGCGAGGAAATTCCTCATTATTTTTTCATTTGTCAGATAGATATGCCGCAAAATTGTGTGGAATTTCATGGTTCATTCAAATGCTACCAGGGTCTGAACGAATATATTTATGTCTTATCTCGTCTCTATATATACATCATATAGAATATGTTAATGAAGAACTTAAAGTAACGAAAAATGAAATGAAGCAAATAGATGATCGTTTTATATTGCTTTTATAGAATATATTCCACCTTTTAAGCTAGCCATGTCTCAATCCTCTGCTTTCCGCCGAGCTTTTGGACATCTTTTCCATGGCATTGATGTTTTATTCAGATAATGAATAATAGGTACGAACACACACCATTGATCTAGATAAAGGTAGTCTTTCCCTTTCGACTATCGAATGACTTCAGTACGTCATATATATGCGCGATATTCTAGCGATATTTTCATGCGACACGCACGAGAATCGAGTAAATAAAACGCACGAAGAAGTGCAAATACGATACTCCTTGTGCATATACTGCCGACATCAGGTAAATTTGAATTTTTTACACTAAAGTTTCACGACAACACGCGATATAGAGTGACGAACGTAACAAATGGGTAAAAGACAACAGTGCCGCGCTAAAAAAACAGAAGGACGCGTGAACGATCTTTATTATGCATGCAGACTACTTTGGACAGTTGACATACGTGAGCTGGCTTTATTAATATTAGTAGAGCAAACTTACGACACGAACATTGTCAGCCGTCATTCTTTTATATTGCGGCGTCACCTGAGATGAAAGTCGTCGTATAGACTTAATAGACATTTGTAAACACAGCGTCATCAACCACCTGTTTCAGTTATTAATTAGACCCGAGCTTTCCAGCGACGGTTACCGTCGATAGCCGATTTCTTCCTTGTATGGAAATTAACTGAATAGCGGGGATCCATTCCGGACATATATAGGCATAGACTGGGTTGCCTTTGGTCGCTATCGTCCTCCCCTCCCCTCCCTTACCTCTTTCGCCCTTAATCCCCGATGATAGCAGCTGAGTAGCACGGTGAACAAATATACCGCCTCTTTATCATAATAGCATGACGAAACAACTCTGAACTGATGTAAGACGATTTCTTTTATCAATATGCATAAACAGGTATCTTTTAATTGTCTCCTTGGCTAGTAAAATAGCTCCCGATACGTTACCGATGGGGCACGCCGCCCCCCTTAAATTTTTGATAATCATTCAGGGGCGTATCCAGGATTATCTTCAGGAGGGGGTGCACCGTCTTCAGGAGGGGGAGCACCATCATAAATTGGACGCTGCCGAGAGGATATTTTGGAAAAATATTGAGAAAAATGAACTCAAAGTCGTCTCAGGAAGGGGTGCGCACCCCCTGCACCCCTCCCCTAAATCCACCCCTGTAATTTGTATATACTTTTCTATTCTGGCTGCTCCCCATTTCATTTCAACAATGGGTCCTCGCTACGCCCTGTGCATTCACTTAGAAGAAAATAAACTCCAAACAAACGGAATTTTATTTACCGGGTAAGAGATTTTGGGCAAAAACGTCTCAAGGATTTTGTTTCATTTTTGTTCTGATGGTCATTTCTGTTTGACCTGCCATCTTGAATGATTCTTGTCAAAGACATACAATGTTACCATAGTAACACCTGCAAAAGATCACTTGTTGGGTGTTCCTTCAAAACTCAAGGCCTAAAACACTTCAAATTTCGCAGTGTGTTCGTAAAAAAAAATATGAGAAGCCTTCGCACTACCTTCTCCTTTGAAGATTTCATTGTCTTTTGCTTGCTTCTTTCCTTTTTTCTATTTTTCTTTTCGCCTTCCCAAAACTGCTAAAATTTTCATAACAGTACATCCCATGAAACCTCGCGAGGGAAGCTCTTTACGCTACGTGGCGCTCGTCCCTAGGCCTTCTCGGTTTATAGCGGCTGCGAAGCGTCCGCCATCTTAAAATTTTACAGAGATTAATCTTGTTATCCGTGAATATCACGGACCATCCTTCACCACCACAGACTTTTTATACCACATATAATGACTAGAATACATCTTGGATCTTTGTTGCTTATTATTTTAGCGTTTCATTCCATAAAAGCGGACGAACACAGCCATACTGTAAGTAGAACCAAGTTGTGTCTTTGTTGGTATATATGGAAACTGGCAGTTTCTGGTGACCTGTCGGTCTATAAATGTTTTCTTAGTCTTCCAGCGATCTCTGCTACAGATCAGTTGGTTATCCCAAATGTTTATTATGTTAATTATACCTAGCATTACAAGACTATAAATATTGTTTAAAAACTTTCCGACACGGAAAACCTACCAAAAGTGGTTTTCGTCGTCTTCCAAGGTGTTAGAATATCGTAAAATTGATTACACGTCGGCAGTGGCTGGGTAAAAAGTTTCGAATAATCATAATGTCCTTTCAGGATTGAATATCAGATCTTGAAGTCTTAGGAATGATCAGAGAATATCAACATATGCGCTTTTCTCCTTTTTAACAAAGCGAAACTACACCTGTAGTAGTATTTTGGTTCAAAAGCCCAATGTTTTGAAGTTGACAAAGTGAAACGGTAACTCCTAGCCTGAACACTTCATTGATTTAGTTGTTGTAACTTAATACTAAACGCGAATTTTCTATCCAGCTAAATAATAAAACTGCTCTTGGTAAAATGAAAGATCAAGGAGAAAACAAAATTTTAAATATTATTTGAAAAATTTAAGAAATCGCTGGTGATGTGGAAGGTTTAGCACAAATTTGACATGCATTTTGCGTGGGCTTCGTGTGGGCTGCATCCAGCTAGCCTTAAATAATCGTTTACTACTTATTTTGAAATTGTATTCTTACTGAATTTTCAAATGAAATCATAATTTCACTTATTATAAGGAGGTCAGAAAAAAATCGTGATTAAGATCTCCATGTAGACATTGAATGAATGCAAACTTTTATCTGCACTTGATTTGTTTGTGTGCTGCCTTGTGGCTAATACTATTAAATTCATTGCCTGTTTCAGTTTGAACTCATACTTCATTGTTTGAGAAAAACATTATCATGCCAAAGATGTTATTGTATATTTTAACATTAAAGGGATTACACTAGTACTTAATCAACAAAATCTAAAATTTACACGACTTTGACTATGGTTCATCTCAAATTGTTTAGCTCGTGAAAAAAACCCCAAATTTTGTTGATTTTCTGAAGTATTGCACCCGAAAATGAAAGAAGAAAATGTAAATAATAACTGCAGTATGTAAAAAATATGAAATCTTAATGACACTCAAAAACATCTGCTGGTGAAGGTAGCCATGGTATTCTGTCAGGTCTATGATAAGTTGAAGTTACAATAATTTTAGGCATTCCTGCATTTTGTATCTTCTAAGATTCTAAATTACTGTTTCTGATCCTTTAAAGCATTTCCTCCATGGTAATCTGCTATAATTTTACAAATTTTGTCAAAACAGTATTTTGTCAGAAATGTTTTCTTCTTTCCAGTGTGAAGTTGTTTTGTCTTTTGAATTAAACCAGACTGATAACCAATGCAATTGGCTCTCTCACTTTCTTAGGGTACTAAAAACTTAATATATCTTTACAACTTAATATATGTTTCTTAAGAGATGACTCTATGGAGGATTTAGCTGATATAATGTTTACATTTTGCTTTATTTGTATAAATCATATTCCAATTTATAAAAGCGAACTTAAGAAATGTGAAGAAGACATCACTCTTAGATGTACTTGAGAATTTGAGTGCATTTGCTTCAAAAATTTCAAGAAATTAGCATTTACATTTTCAAAAAAATTACAGTCAATGTAAATTTTGCAATTTTCAAAATCTTTGTAACTTGGAAACTACTTCGGATATGGCTTTCAAATTTTCAAGTTTTAATAAATGTATGATATTATATTTAATATATCTATTTATTGTATTTGTTTATTTGTAGCATAAAGTTCAACTCATGAGTATATATATGCTAATGTTGAAAAAGGTTTAATTACCTATATAATGTATTCCTTTGCAGTATACAGATGCAGAAGAAGTAGTCCTTTGGATGAACACGGTTGGTCCATACCACAACAGACAAGAAACATACAATTACTTTTCATTACCATTCTGTCGTGGTGACAAAAAGACTATAAACCATTATCATGAAACACTGGGTGAAAATATACAAGGAGTAGAGCTTGAATTTAGTGGCCTTGATATTTCTTATAAAGGTAAAATTCAAATTGTAATAAAACTGTATGTAGTCTTCAGTCCTGCTGTTAGTTCGTTAGTGCATTTCACATATTGTTGACAAGAAGGTTTAGAAGTTTGTTTGGAAGTAAGTTCAAGTCTTTCATACTTTGGAAGCCCACGACTTGGTGGAAGCTTACAACTTCATTGGTGAAAGCTCACAACTTGGTGAACTTTGAAGTCACTTCTCATGCAAATTGAGAAATTTGTTAGCATTGAGGTTTGTGCTGAGAGTGAGTTGTATCGCAAAGCAAGGTTTTTTTCTGCCTAAATAAGTTTGTAGTTTGTTTCTTGATTCAAAGGAATTTCTGAATTTGCATGGGAAGTAAGTTCAAAGTTTGCCAACACATTTCTTTGTGAACTTTTAAAGTATGACTTGAACTTTGGAATTTCCAAACCAACTTCAGAAAACACTTGTCAAAAGTTGTGTGAAACACACTATAACATGTACAAAGTGCACTACCTATACATGTAAATGACAGTGAAGTGCAGTAGCAGGCTTTTTTGAACAGTTACCAAGTGGAGATCATCAAAAGCTGTCAACAATTGAAACTGGTTGCTTGTAAGAAAGTTGCAACACAGGGTGCATTTATAAGTGATTTGGGAAAATGTAGTTGTTTAGGAAAGTTGGCTACTTGCCAATTGCCAGACATGCCTTACATCACCCAATTTTGCTGCATCACACCTACCTCCATCCCTTGTTGAAGCGACAAGTTAATGAGAGCAGTGTAGTTGCAAGAAGACATAAAGAGGTTATATCTACTGCGATAGCTTGTACAGATAAAAAAAAATCAATGTAGTATTTGGTCATCCTTCAGATACAAGTTTTCATGTTAGGTGTCTTTGGTTTTATCTTAATTGTATTTCATTACTTTTACATTACAGTGAATGTACCCCCAACCAAATATTGTGAGTTAGTATTAACACAAGACACATATGAAGCACTGGTATATGCTGTGCGTAACCACTATTGGTATCAAATGTATATAGGTAAGAAGATGGAATAAGTATCAAAGGTTTTATGCAACTGGCCTTAGTAGCACTTGTAACTGTTTATAACAAACATGTTGTAATGCTAATCTGCCAATAATTTTTTTAAACTTTTCATTAGTTTGAAAAAAATAGTCAATTTATTGATGTCTGGTTGGCACATGAATGGGTGTTGAAAGCAGCCGATTAAACCATGTTACTAGCACCATGTCATATAAATAACAATGTGCAGTGTACCTTTTCTTAAAATTTCTATGACTGAAAGGCCATGAAAATGCCAATTACAGTAATTTGTAAGGAGCACATACTATTGAAACCAGACATCTTTTGAACTGGTGATAAAAATAACCGATGCCACACTTCAATGATCCCAGTACAAGGCTAGTATAAAAGTGATCACATGATCAATAAACTTCAAGTTGCAAGCTTTTGTTGTCTTTTTTTGCTGGAAATAGTAGTGACCCAGGTGAAAACCTTATGCAGAGAAATGTGGGTGATGTGAAACTTTTAAATTAAGAGGAGGATTTTTTCAGTGTTGAGCAATAATGGCGAAAAAAGCGCCAAAAACTAGACTTTCGTGCGAGTTTTAATCCAAATTTTCATTCTGGATTAACACTTAAATCCTTTTTCTACTTGTTAAAAACTGATGTGCCAAGATAAAATACCTGTTTAAAACAGATTTTTGAATTGTACAAAGACTTTTTCTTGTAGTTGTGTTGGGATTGAATATAAGGAACGCATATAGCAAATGAGCAAATGAATGCCTAAGCCTCATTTTTAATCCAAATTTTCACTTTGGATTTATTTAACACTTTGATTAAACTTTCATTGGCCAAAACTACTTACAAACAACTTAAACTTTCTGACAGAAATGATTTTAGTTTTGTACATTAGCTATTCTTCAATTTGTGAGTTTTTGTCATTCATTTTGTTTGCTAAAGTAGAATTAATTTTTTGATGTTGCTCAGTGGTATGTTTTCAGCTGTTTATGTTTAATAATATCAGTATCCCAAAAGTTAACTCAATTCTTTTTTCCATTGCAGATGATCTACCACTATGGGGTAAGTGTTGTATTATTTCAATTTTATTTCTCTTTCAATACTATTTCTCTTTTACTTTGTTGCTATACTATTGTGAATATTATTTATTATTTAAATTTCATTAACAAGCATTAGCTGATAAAAAAGTTGTTAAAATGTTGATAGACAAAAATTACTTTAGCGGTGGGGCTCAACAGAGGATGTAATTTTGATTCTAATGAGAATGCCCCTTTATTGCTGGTTTTCAACCATTCTCTTGATAATCAAAATTTGGAGAAGTGGTAGCCATGTTGGATGAACAAACAAGAGATGCTAATGAGAAATCTTTTTGTTGAAGTTCATCCAAGATGGCTTCTATTATGTCATCTGCAACCAAGCAGTGTTTCAGTGGTTGTTGTAAATAACTCTTTAATAACATGCACTCTAGATAATTATTACCAAAGGATATGCATGTGTTGCTTGCTATTTAAGGGCTCAGAATTTTTTTTAGTAAGGCCAATGTTTTGAATTTGAGTTTTCTTCCCACTGTCTAAAGGTATTGTTGGAGAAATTGGTGAAAACGGTGAAGAGTACTATATATGGACGCACAAGAAGATTGAGATTGGTTACAACAATGACCAGATTGTTGATGTGAACTTAACTAGTGAATCAAAGGTCAAACTGACAACCAATGCAAAAGTCACTTTTACTTACGAGGTAAAACTCAGCAATATTATTTTATTCATCATAGCTGCTGTAGTGTTCTCTTAAAGATATTGATAGTTTTTGGTGACATCATTAGACATTTGTACCATTTGTTTTTACAGGTTAAATGGAAAGAGTCCAACATTGAATTTGCCAAACGATATGAAAAATATCTTGACCCAAGTTTCTTCCAACACAGGGTGAGTAATTTATTTTTCAATATTACACTACTATGGACTTTTGTAGATATTAGAAATCGTAATAGTCCAGTTTCCCATTACTAGAGACTGCTGAGCTTCCTGACAAAAGGCACAGTTATGCAGCCTTAGCCTTGTTTTCAAGAAAACCCATGGGAATAAACTCAATTGTTGTGTTGTTCTTTAACAACAATTTCTGCATTTCTCTCACTGGTATTTTTGAATAATCTATGTTGACTTGAGGCTAATGTAACTTGTATAAATGCGCCTTTTGTCAGGAAGCTCAGCGGTCTCTAGTAATTAGAAACTAGACTATTTCATTGTTATGCTGTATCTTCAGTTGTACAATGTACTTTGTAATATTTTTGTTATTGACATAATTTTGTTTCTATTGCTTTTTAGATCCACTGGTTCTCTATTTTCAATTCTTTCATGATGGTCATCTTCTTGGTTGGACTGGTTAGTATGATTCTTATGAGAACTCTGAGAAAAGATTATGCAAGATACAGTAAAGATGATGATCTGGATGATATGGTGAGTGGTGTCTCCTCTTCTCTCCTCTCCTCTCCTCTCCTCTCCTCTCCTCTTATAACATCTTCACCATTCTGCTCTCCCTCCTATTTCTCCATTCTTTCCAGTTCTTCCATTCTTTCCTTTTTACTTCACATCTCTTTCTTTCTGTATTCTTCTACATCTTTCTCTTTATTCAGTAGTACTGTTTCATCATTTTCTGTCCATTAACCTAAAGTTCTTGTGATTCTAGGAAAGAGATCTAGGTGATGAATATGGATGGAAACAAGTCCATGGTGATGTATTCAGACCAGCCTACCATCGTTTACTTTTCTGCAGCCTAATTGGTACTGGCTACCACCTGTCTTTTGTTACTTTTCTTGTCACTATGTTCACCATCATGGGTGATCTATATACTGGGTAGGTTTGCTAATCATACTTGAACAAACTTGTAGAACTAAAGGTGATGTTACATAGGTCGATTTGCAACAGTGATTTTCCACGCAACAAATGTTGACCGTAAAGTTTATGCTGTGGAAAATACAAAATGCAAGTATTTTTAACAATATTTTTGTTTAGTGAACAATTTTTTACTGACTAGCCTCATTCATGTGAAAATGCTTTCGTGTTTCCACGTGAACACAAGGCTAGTTAGTCCAGAACAATAGTTATTTAAATTTGCCACCATATTTCGATTAGGTCAAATTGAAAGTGTTTTATTCCTAATCATGGGTTTAAGTAATAGTTTCTTGATTTAGCATTAACTGTCTTTCAAATGTTTTTGTGCAAAAAGGGATCAAAACTTAAACTCTAAACCAAAATATAATTTAGTGAGGGTTATCAAAGTAGAATTCAGGATAAGATGACACTTTTTTCTTTGGACTACAATATACATTACATCACTCATGATTATTGTCCATGCTCCAGTTATATGAAGGGTAGATAGCGCCACCTGGGCCCAGTTGTACGAAGGTTGGATAAAGTTATCCACCGGATAAGAGTTATCCACTGTATAGATTTTGTATAGATTTTATCCTTATCTGCTGGATAGTGCTATTTACCCTTCATACAACTGGCCCCTTTTGGATAAATCTTTATTTAGTAGATAAAATGATAGCGTTATCCAATACATTTATCTACTCCATAAGGATGTATCCAACAGATAGCACTATCCACCCTTCACACTACCTTGACGTACATTGTATTGTAGTCCATTATTCATGGTTGTTTCCCACCATTATAGGCGTGGCTCCATTCTTAGTGCAACAATCTTTGTATATGCTGCTTGTGCACCTTTGAATGGGTTCTTTGGAGGAAGTATGTACTCCAGACAAGGAGGTAGGAATTTCTACAATTTTCTAACATGTTAGTAAATACTTGGTGGAAAAGTATTGGAATAATTTGTTTGTAATTTTTCAGAACTCCCTTTGTTGTTTTCATTAGAATTTTCAATAATGTATGATTTTGTATCTATTTTTAATGATAAGATTTGACAGCATGGCAACTGTCATTTAAATGATATGCACATATATGTGACCCTATTTGCGAAAACCGAGCAGATTTTTCAAGTAAATTCAATTGCTATCGGTAAAAAAAAAAAGAAAAAAAAATATATAATTTTTTAAGATATCTTGTGTCTATTTGCTGTTTATTTGAGTTGATTTGAGACTATTGAGTGTGATTGGCATCCGTGTAATGCAAAGCTCAAAAACGATACCAAATAGTTGGGCTTCATGGGAATCGGAGGTGAGGTAATGTAATAAACCAGAAAGTTGAAGTTTTGGCGGGTACTAAAATCGCTTTCAGTCTGGACTTTCAATTGAACTGCATATAAAAATGTTTTGTTTTTGAACTTGAGAAAAGTCTTAGAGCATGTGGAGTGTTACATGCCCAACAGATAATGCACTTATCATTTGCTTCCCCGCAGGTTGACCCCTGGGACACCCCTGGGGAATTGTTTTTCGTGACAAACAAAAACCATTAAAAGCCCCTGGGTAAAGGGCAAAAAATTAATAACAAATAGCCCTTCCCTAAAGGGAAGTATGAACACCCACAACATAATGTATTTTACTAGTTGTCAAGAATAACATAACAACCTTCTTCAACCTTTTATTGTCAGACTAAAGTATAATATTACTTTTCATTGGCAAAAATAACAAACAAATGTATCCAATTTTTTTGCATGCTTTTTGCTCATTTTTTACACATTGACCATTGATGGCACCAGGTAAAGCTTTTTTTACCTTGTCTGTCGCACTGGATCATAAACCTGTAAAATAGTCCATATAATTAATGTACACATTAACGAGATGAAAACGTAAATATGGTAATTTCTTTGTTCTCTTGAATTCCAAGTTCCTTTTTAACTGGTGAACAAATCCCGTGGGTATGTCCCCGTGATCCAGCGAAGTTGTTTCTAAAGCTAAACAACTCCCCTCTCCCACGGGGAAAAAAGAAATACCAAAACTGTACCATTCCCTCTGGGTTCCCGTGGGTTCCCTGGGGGTGTCCCAGGGGTTGACCCACAGGGAAGCAAATGATAAGTGCATAAAAGGTCAACAGTTCTTGGCGTACAGATCAAGACTGCGAATAAATTATTTGTGGAAAAAATTTATTTGTAATGAAAATTCTTACAATCAAGAATAAAACAAGTAGAAATTCGTCTTTAAAAGTGTTAAATTTAAAATTTGCAAAGGAATATTATACTTTTTGTGGACATTTTTTTGAGCCGCAGCATAATGAGACTTCAAAAGCTGTGACCGACAGCCAATGAAAATGTTACTCTTTCGAGCCTAAGACATCCTTTAGCTATTAATCATATTGTTAAAACTAAATAAGTATTTTGGGCGCAATTTTTTATTTGAAACAATATTTCTCCCCAATTTATGTTTCAATCGTCTGTTCAATTGGCTATTTGTGTTTGATTGACAGAAGAGATTTGCTTAACTCCTGCTCCACAGGCAAACTTTTATCTTTCCAGTACGTAGCAAGTTTTAATAAACGCTAATGGTAATTGCTTACCATGTCTATATAAAATCTAGCTCCTGATAGTCCTGATAATATAATATGAAGATGCCAGAATAGTTTGAATCAAGTGTGATTTTTTGTCCGATAAATTTCCAAACATTCTTTAAGGTAGCTCGGTCTAGTTTTTTTCACGGTCAACTAGCGACGTTTAAACAGCTGTAGCTCCCGCTCCAGTGCGTCTTTTGCCAAGATCTTTTCACACTTGTCTAGATATAGAATGAAGTTTTTTAAAAAGTATATTTTATTGAAATCCGTTTTATTTTAGTGAAGAAATCATTATGTCGTCTTCTTTACTTAAAGCTCATTTTCGAGAAAAATCGGTCTAAACTTTTAAAGTCACATATCCTATGGTAAAGTTGTTAGTTAGGTCTACATTCTGAGGCAGTGTCAAAAAAATCGTACTCATAGTTTTTGAATAAAAACGGTTTTATTTTTTTGTATACAAAAATTCATATGTTTTGTACTATTTAAGGTAACAACCCACTCTGACAAGATACAACAAAATGCTTGCTCCCAGTTATTGCCAAGACTTAGTTCTACACTTTCTGAGATTTTCAATAGATTTGGCCAAGGCAATGATTTTTAAGAGTGGTACAAGTCATGTAATATTTTTGTTCCTTTTCTCGCAAAACCTGAAATTTTTGCTTCTGAACGCGCTAATTAAAAAATCGTCGATGAATTTTCTTTTAATTTCCGCTATTAATTATTCAGAATATGTCCAATTATGGTTCCAAGTTGGTAAACGAAAGAATACCTCTGAGGTGCTCAAATAAAATTTCAAACTTAGGTATATTTGCATTTGCTTCTGCCGCGGTTGTTTTGCTAAAGCAGTGTTGATTTCGCCGTGTAGTTTGAGTCGAGTCACACATATTTGCATGCTTTTAATGTTGTCACATTACGCACGTGCTGATCGACCGTGCGGAAATATTCAATTCGACGACAGGCTCACAATTAAATTACGTTAAAACAGACTTGATATAGCAAACTCGATCGAATGCACAGAATCACGAAAAAAATGTATTACTTTTGCTTGGCGTAAAAGTTGCATTCTTTGAATTTGTAGGAGCGTTCGAGTTGAATATTTTCGCACGGTCGATCAGCACGTGCGTAATGTGACAACAGAAAAAGCATGCAAATATGTGTGACTCGACTCAAACTACACGGCGAAATCAACACTGCTTTAGCAAAACAACCGCGGCAGAAGCAAATGCAAATATACCTAAGTTTGAAATTTTGTTTGAGCACCTCAGAGGTATTCTTTCGATTACCAACTTGGAACCATAATTGGACATATTCTGAATAATTAATAGCGGAAATTAAAAGAAAATTCATCGACGATTTTTTAATTAGCGCGTTCAGAAGCAAAAATTTCAGGTTTTGCGAGAAAAGGAACAAAAATATTACATGACTTGTACCACTCTTAAAAATCATTGCCTTGGCCGAATCTATTGAAAATCTCAGAAAGTGTAGAACTAAGTCTTGGCAATAACTGGGAGCAAGAATTTTGTTGTATCTTGTCAGAGTGGGTTGTTACCTTAAATAGTACAAAACATATGAATTTTTGTATACAAAAAATAAAACCGTTTTTATTCAAAAACTATGAGTACGATTTTTTTTGACACTGCCTCAGAATGTAGACCTAACTAACAACTTTACCGTAGGATATGTGGCTCTAAAAGTTTAGACGATTTTTCTCGAAAATGAGCTTTAAGTAAAGAAGACGACATAATGATTTCTTCACTAAAATAAAACGGATTTCAATAAAATATACTTTTTAAAAAACTTCATTCTATATCTAGACAAGTGTGAAAAGATCTTGGCAAAAGACGCACTGGAGCGGGAGCTACGGCTGTTTAAACGTCGCTAGTTGACCGTGAAAAAAACTAGACCGAGCTACCTTAAAGTGTCCTTAACTTTGTATTAGATTTTGCTGAGATTCACCTAACAACTGATTCAATCAAGTTTTTTTCTTTTTTCTTTCCTCCTTTCGTATTTGTTTTGATTTATTTATTTTTGGGAAATTTTCAGTAATCTACGGTTAGTCAGCCAGTCGGCAAAAGTAATTTTACAAGGTCAAATTTGACATTCAGGGAAATATTCCTAAAAATATGCATTTTTAATGTTCTGTTAAATTCAAAGTGAACAGCGTTGGTAATGCCATTAAAAATCGCATTCAGCGCGTTCAGACAACTACATGGAATGCATTTCAACTTTTTGTTGAACATTGGCAATGCATTCCTGTTATCAAAATCAGTGTCAATGCGTTGAGCAACATTAATATTTCATTTCAACGTTCTGTCAGATCGTTGAGGAACATTCCCAATGCATTACAATGTGTTCAGAAGCATTTAAAATGCACTTCAACGCTAATTTCGTTAAGCCCCGTTTTTGCAAATAGTGTGACATATATTCTGACATGGATCTTTATCTTTACTTTTGCAGGCAAGCAGTGGATACGACAGATGGTGCTTAGTGCTTTACTGTTCCCTATTTTAGTATGCACCACAGCTTTTATGATTAACTTCATTGCTATATACTATCATGCATCAAGAGCTATCCCATTTGGAACAATGGTAAGTTAGCTAAAAAATGGATTAGGCCTTTTTAACTTGTCCCAAGTTTGAAAGAGTAAATACACACACATACATAATAACAATTACATCTTAATGATCAGTGTATTTAAAACATGTTTGAAAATTGATCAAGCACAAAATGCATTTGCATTCAAATGCATCCACATCAGAAACTGATACATTATATAACAATTTTTTTTAGGTTATTTATTATTTGCTTGTGGAGCTTTATGTTATGTACATGTAAATAGTGTTCACTCTACTTTTACCTTCACAGGTTGCCATTGCTTGTATTGTTATGTTTGTTATTTTACCATTAAACCTTGTTGGAACAGTATTGGGTAGAAACATATATGGCCAGCCTAATGCACCATGCCGAGTCAACACTGTCCCTCGACCCATTCCAGAGAAGAAATGGTAAACAACTTGATTATAACATTGTATACAAAGTGTGTTAGGATACATGTTGTCAAGTACTCCATATATAACATAGGAGAGTATAACTGGGCAACTAAGACATGTGCGTCATGTGATGTGACATGTTGGCCCACATTCTGGCTATTTACAAACCACCATCTACTTGTGTGCACTGAAGATGTGTAAATATTTGCTGTGTATTTGTTTTCAGTGAGCAGTGACAGCATCTGAATCAAATTCGAGAAATTGCTAGAATGTAGGGCAGTGGGGTGCGCACAGTCTCAATCTTTCCTGATTGTCATCACCATTAAGTATATCACTATTGGTATTGTAATAGAAAGCATCCAAATTCAGGAGGAGCCTCCATGATTCTGACTGCAATTGTATTATGTATTTTTATTTAAAGTCCAATGTTTTAGCAATCTTAAACTGATTGTAAACACTATGTTTCAGGTTCATGGAACCAGCCATGATTGTATGTTTGGGAGGAGTTCTGCCATTTGGGTCCATATTTATTGAAATGTAAGTCCAGTTTTCACTTTGAACATAATTATTAGTAAGTACTGGTACCTGTTCTGACTTTATAGAGCATGTGCAAGATTCTGTGACATCATGTGCTTGTGTATTGTATTGTCAACCAATCAGAACATGTACAATGTACAATGTAGCCCTCGCAATATCCACAATCATATTTCTGGGTGTAAAAATTATGGTCTATTAAAAAAAACAACAACAACAACAAACATGGTCTATTTAAAAAATCATCATGTTCTGGCTCTTGAAAGGGGTGTTTTGCCAGGTCATCTTTGTGCATGCTAAACCTGGAAAGTGATGAGAGCCATCATAGTTTTTTTTTCCCTTGCTTGCAGATGATGCTGAGGATCAGAAAAAAAACTCTGTTAGGAGCTATTTTAAAGATATTTTGTAAATTGTATTTGTTTTGTTGCAGGTATTTCATCTTTACATCATTCTGGGCCTACAAGATCTACTATGTGTTTGGCTTCATGTTTTTAGTTTTTCTTATTCTTGTTGCTGTTACTATTTGTGTTACCATTGTGTGCACCTACTTCTTGCTCAATGCTGAAGACTACAGATGGTAAGTAATGAATCCACTGATTAGAATACCCTCCTTTGTAAATTTGACCTAGGCTTAGACCACCTTATACAATACCACCTAAATTGAATGGCTTTTTGCAGGCAATGGACATCATTCCTTTCCGCAGCCTCTACATCAGGATATGTCTACTTGTATTCATTCTACTATTTCTTCTTCAAAACAAAGTAAGCTAAAATTCCTAGAGTTAGTACATTTATTTTATTTATTTATTTATATGCTTCGCCATAGGGCGGGAGCAACTCACAGAACTGTTGTTCCAAAACGAGACTCCCTACATAGAAGTAATTATAATACTTTGTACCCTTCAATGTCAACCAGACGTTAATGCTAAAACACAATATTTGTTTCTAGAATGTATGGACTTTTCCAAACTTCATTCTACTTTGGATACATGGCACTTTTCAGCATTGGACTTGGAATTATGTGTGGTGAGTATTAAAACAGTTATTGTAGTATAATGGCTATGAAAAGTCCTTGCTGTGTTGTGTTGTACTGCGCTTCAAGTTTTTTTATTGGTTATCACTGATGTTTTATCCAATCAAAAATGTGAAACGAGGCACAGCTTAGATTTTTTCAAAGTTGTGATTGCTGCTTAGGAGATCACAACAAGTGATGGAAGTGTGGAAGGGGGCCATGAATTTTTGACATCCATACTTTGAAGCAAGACATTCTCCATTTAGTGGAATTGGTACACCTCATTCCTTCAGACTGGTTCTGGCTGATGCCAAGAACTCCCCATTTTGGCTGACTGGGTCCACTGGAAAATACCCATAGAAGTGTTGTCTGGTTCTTTCTTGGATAAGACCCAATAAACTGACTTGATTGTTAATGATATATTAAGTAAGATAAGACAATCAATGATGATTGGATGATGGCTCAGACAAAATTACTGTGGATATATTGTTGCACTGTAATAAAATTGTTGACATTGAAAAAAGTATAGTATGTACTAGAGCAGATTTCCTATGAGTGTGAAACAAATAATTTTGTGCTGTGTTGTTGTGACCATGTTAGTGCTTTGTTGTCAATAAAAACATTTGAAATTCCTGTCATAACTGAACTGTGCCATGACAGTGCATTTTGAGTAGTGTGAAATCTACTCTGCTGTAAATTGTGCCACATTCTTTTTACTTACAGACAGAGTTGTATATCTATTTTAGGTACTAGCAGAAAATTATGAGTAATATCTGAAAACTTATTTACCTAAATTATTTTCTTCATTTACTAGGGACAATGGGCTATGTTGGTTCAAGCATGTTTGTCAGAAAAATTTATTCAACTGTTAAAATTGACTAAACATCCAATGTGTTCTGTGGTTGGTACTGTATGGCCTTTGAATTAAAAATACCCTGGAGAGAAAAACAGCCTCTCTCAGAAAATAAACTCAGTATATTATGCCTTCTGAATGGCCAACAAGGGAAAACATGCGATAGATTATCTCCTGGTTCACATTTTTGGCATAAGCAAAATCACAATCAGCATACGTAGGTGATAAATTAATGGTCTTCGTCCCTTAAAATAAATACATCACTGAGTTCGCTGCTTGTGTTTGTGCTTGTGTTGACAAGGAATTACTGCACAACGATATGCAAAAAAGTGTATATTGAACAAATAAAAATCAGCAACAAGTTGTAGGTAGCAATGTTTAATGTAGCAATGTTTAATACATATCAATCATTGTAGTGATTAAAATTTTGTATAAAATGTCTGAGTTTTGCAGATTTTCCACACCATTCATAAAACAGCTTTTAATTTGAAAGTTCATCAAATAGAATAGACATTTATTTGTGTGGGATTTAGTAGTTATGAAATTATATCCATACTGCAACCATACTGTTAGTAGAGTAATTGTTTTTATTTAACCCGTGAAAGAAAGATGACTATTTAGTTTGTACTAGTTGATAAAGAACAAAAGTAAACAATAGGTTTAGAGTCTTACTATTATGCATACTGTTTTTTCACGGATTAAATAAAATCACTGACTGTAAGTGAATCACTGAATTAGCCTGAAGACGTTTCCTCCTTAAAAATACTATCCTTCACTAAAGCCCTTTTAGTAATTCCAGTTCACTCAAAGTGTCATGTACTCAAAATTGTATTGATTATAACCATCTTAGTGATTATTTTGTTGTCATAAGTGTGTTACTTGGCTCATTAGAACCCTTTACTCTATGCAGCTCTGAAAGTATATTTTGGGCAAGCAATCACAATATTTACTGTACAAAGACACTTCTGGAAGTAACATAACTGCACTGTTACATGCAATTCTCAGACATCTCTCGGGCACCTCCCTCTACAGTGTGTGTTGGAGCAGATTTCGTATGAGTGTAAAACGGACCACGCCGTACTGTGACTGTGTCAGTGCCATGTTGTCTATAAAAACATTCAAAATTCCTGCTGTAACCCTGCCGTGACCGTGCGGTGCCGTTTTCACAGTCATTCAAAATCTACTCTGTGTCTGTATCACTACTCTACTTGAAAATTAACTAGAAGTTACTATAAATAGTGATTTTATTAAACCCATGAAATAGATGTTAGGATAATACACTTTAGCAGACTCTAATTCCATTGTTTTTTGTTTCTATTTGACTATAACACTTTAACTATTTATTCTTATTTCATGGGTTAAGTAAAACAATTTTAATTTTTTGACTGATCATCAGTGTTAGAGGTAGCAAACTTTTTGGAAAGAAATAATGCATTGTCATAATTCTGATTCTGTACTCTGATAAAAGATAGCCTGCTGAATCTGGCTCTCTGGGGAGGAGGAAGGAGAGGGAAGACTCTCTTTTCCCTCTTCCCTTTTGCCCTCCACCCTTTGCCATCCCCAGAGAGCTTGTAGGCAGGCTAGATAAAAGATTACAAATATCTTTTTCTTTACTTTATCCTTGCTGTCATAGGTTCCCAGTCTTGGTTGTGAGAACATCTGATTCAAACCAACAATACGTCTGCCCTGAGGGGGTACCCAGGCATTAGAGTAACAGGGAAGTGCAAAGCCCTTGGGTTTGAAATTTTCAAAATCTGTTTTATTTAAGGTGTGAATTTTTGAGAGTGTGCTTGGGCAGGAAATTGTATCAAAGCTTTTACTGGGTATTGACCTCCCTGTCTTCTTATAATCTATAAAACTGCTTGGCTTTTTTGTGGTTGCCTTATGGGCAGTTAGTCTTCACTACATTGGCCTTTTGGGGGATCACTATTCTAGATAGCCGTTTGATACTTCATGCCTGAGTAACTTCCCTGGCATCCTCTGACACTAATGGTAAATGAACTGCTACTTAACAAATATTTTATGGAACTTCAGTCCAAAAGAGGATAAAAAGTAAATATAACTAATTCAGTAGTTTGCAATGTTGAAATAAAAAAAATTGTTTATATTTTTGTGTTCCTTTTTCATGTATTCGATTTTTTTATTTATTTTTTCTCAATACAGCAACCCCTGAGGATTTTTAGCTTAGGCAGTCACAGATCTTTGTTTATTGCTTTGAATCAGGTTTTTGAATGCCTTTGGGTTCCCTGCAGCCTTTTTGAAGATACTCTTTAGGGTGTTGTTCCAATCGTTGACAGTTCTTGGGTAGAAAGATTGAGTGATTCTTTTTGACTCTTGATGGGCATGGATGAGTGAGGTTTAGTGTTCCTGGTTCCCTTTTGGGTCTGTAGCAAGCCACTGGGTGTAACTGCAACAAGGCCATTTACTATCTTGAACAGCAGGGTTAGGCAGTCATCTCCCCTCAGTTCCAGTGGTCTCCAGCTCAATTCTTGTAGCATGGTTGTTACACTGTAATGGGGGGGGGGGGGGGGGGGGGGGGAGGGGCAAATTGTTTTTGGAGTTTTAGTGTTGATCTCAACCCAATTCCAACCCATTTGGTTTTTAGGTTTTGTGGTTGAGTAAAAATGCCATAAAGTGTGCAACATAAATGGTGATATTTTATGCTAGTTCATTTGTTTGATTTGCACTATTTTGTACTATCAAAATAGAGGCTTTGCACCAGGAAAACCTACATAGCACTCGGTTGGTGTAATGTATAAAAATCTATTGTTTTCTATTGTCTTTCATTCTATTGTGTTTTGTATTATATCTGTATGAATATATTATAACTGAGTACTATGTAGTCTCCCAGTTTGCACCATCACGTGACGGCAACCATGACAGGAGGCAGGAACACATAGCTGCCAACCCTCCCGGATAATCCGGGAGTCTCCAGATTTTGGGCCTCGTCTCCCGGTCTCCCGGATAAAGACCTAAATCTCCCGGATAATCGCTCGAACCCTAAAATCGCGGTCATTTTAACTGAAATATCGTCTATCCTTCTTGAAAAATCGTCTCCCCCCCCCCCCCACTGAGCGTGAGAATCGACCCAATTCAAAGGAAAAAATGTTGATCTCCAGATACGAAAGCCTTGGGGGTTGGCAGCTATGGGAACAATAGAGTTTGGACTAATCTGGTTTACATGAGAAAGAGTTCAGTTTCCAAGGGGGAAAAGAACTCTATTGTTATGCCTCCTGTCATGGCTACCATCACGTGGTGGTGCAAAGCCTCTTTAATGCAAACACTTTTAATGCTTCCTGCAAGGGAGCAACTGTTATATCAAGGGTTAGGTTAGGGCTGATCCCACTAATCTTCCACTTTTTACAATTTAACATCCGTATTAAAAAATGAATGAATGATTCTACTTGAAGCAATGGAGAAGTATTGATAATATTTCATACTCTGCAGTACTAATTGAATGAAATTTGTTTATTTTTCAAAATGTAAATTAGTCAAATGGAAACAAAAGTTGGAAAAACACATGAGTTGGAGTTTTCTAAATTATCCTAATGACTAACCAGAAAAGAGCACATTGTTTTGTAACAAATAGTTGTTAATTTTGTTTATAAAAACAAATTGTGGTTTGTCTTTTTGTAATCCCTAAACGAATGCAAATAAAAATGTTCGGAAGAAAAATGGAAAGAAAACCCGAATTTCTACCACAGGAAGCCCAATTTCCCGCGAACGGCAAAAGCTCGGTAGCCAAGCAGTGCACGTTGTATTTCTTCCATTTCCTCCAACATGGAGGTGATTGTTGGAACTTACGATCCTCTTTTACTGGGATTTGACTTCATTCAAAGCAATGACGACAGCAAGGTAAATTGGTCCAACACTACCTAAGCCGAGTATAGCGATATCTTGAATTTATGTGCAATTTTTGAGTCGTAACTGTTTGTTTTAGAGCTGTCGTTTTGAGCCAAAGTTTGTCGACAAAGGCCATGCTGGTTGTGTAAAGAGTGTTGTTTGTAGTGGAGGAGGGACTTTATTGGCGTCAGGAAGCACAGATGAAACTATCAGGTAAGTATTAAGAAATTACAGAGTTCAAACTTAGTTCATTGGTTCAAGATAAATCTTATAAGTAAATTCTCGAAAAACTTGTGGACCGTTAAGTCCTCAAAATGTCAACACGAAACTTAAAGTTTCCGATCCTTCAAATTCACATGGCTGTTGTACACTAGTTATCAAGTGGTTCGAATGGTGTAATATGTTTTGATCAATATAAAAAAATGTGTAAGTAATTCTCTTTATACAAACACATACACGTGTGTTGTAACAATGTTATGATGGGCAATTAAAGAACAAAGAACCCCAATTGAGTGACATTTTTGTGTTGTCAAGATTTCGATTAGATGGTTGGTCAAATGGATGCCAATGTTGGTGAGGCAGACAGACAGACAGACAAACAGATACACACAAACAGACAGACACAAAAGAACAAACAGACAGAACACACACAGACAGACAGACACAGAAGAACAAACAACAGACAGATCAACTTTAAGTTAGAGGGGTGATTACATGATAATTGGATGAAGTCAACCCTGTACAAAGCCATACCATTGTCCATACAAAATGCTTGCTCATCAAAGTGAGACTCATTCATGTGGGTCACTAAACGTCATTCTGGTCTGAACCCATGTAAATTCAAATTGGTTTCAATGTGCATGAGAATTGTTCATGCATTCCCCTCCCCTCCTCCCTCCACTGTGAGCTTGACATGCAGGCTAATACACATCTGCTGTCTCAGATAATCCACCATATGTATTACACACCACTAATTCAGTGGTGTAACTAAGGGGGTGCACTAGGTGCACATGCACCCCTAGTAGAAGCCAAAGGTCCGCTGATCTATAATGGTGGTAGCAGCTAGCTCTCACTGAGTAGCAGTCCCCCCCCAACCCACACTGAGCAGCAGAATGTTGGGGGACTCCCACCCCATCCCTCACCTCCCTCTCCCCTCACTTGGCAGAAAAATGTATGTTGGGGAAAGGTAAGGCAATTAGACAAAGCAAGAGTAGACATAGTTCCATTTCTTGTGCACCCACCCAGAAAAACCCCTGGTTTTGGCCCTGACTATCGTGTAAGCATTCTATCCCTAACTATATATCAGTGTGAGTTCCTCCAGTCCCATGTAATCACTCTGTTAGGCTTTGGTCCAAGTTTATGAAGAACCATTTCCAGACTGGTGTATAAAGAAACACAATCAGAGAGCAAGGTGCACAGGCAGACAGATAAACAGAAAAATTAAACATTGGCTATAAACTTTGAAATTCTTATTGATGTTCTTATTCTATTTTTGTAGGCTATACAACTTAAAGGATCACAGGGAATTGGGATCATTACATCAACATGAAGGTACAGACAGCTTTTTCTAAGATGGGACTGTCTTTCTTATTGAGTAGAACGAGACTGTCTTTGGCTCTTACAGGACGGGTGTGGAATGGTCCCATCAAAAAGTCAGAGTCTTGCAAAATTTCCATCAGAGTTCCATCAGGTCTCGAAGTCTCATCTTTTCACAAAAAGCTGTATCAGTCTCAAATTTTGAAAATAAAGGAAATTAGTGAAAAAGAGTCTCTGGCTTATGAAAAATATGCCTAGTCTAGGATCTTGTAAAGTCTTGCCTTGACCATCCACACCCCTTACAGTGCATGAGGTGAATATGCCTCTTATCTCATCTTAAAACAATTTTATTCCATAAACATATACAAAACATATATATTGTATATATGCAGTCTCTCTGCAAAAACAAAGAGATCTGTGTGAAAGTCGTGAGGCTTATGTTTGCTCCATCATCATATATAGTCAAGTAAGGTTGGGAAGAGGCAGTGTTAGAATGTGGTTATTTTTAGGTAGGGGTGTGCTGTGGATACCCTACCCCTGACCCAGGAGCTGAAATACTATACCATATTCTGTGGCACCTACCTGTATAGCATATATAAAGGAATGCCCCTCTCTCCTCCTTCCCCCTCCCCCTCCCCCTCCCCCTCTCCCCTTGGGGACCTTCCTACTACCCCTTGGGGTCTCTATCATGTGCAAAAAGCACACCATTAAATTTAGCTACTTTTATCTCTTACTCCACATCAACTTTCCCTAGGTACTGTAACCTGTCTGACATTTTGTGGCAATACTCACATGCTGTCTGCTAGTGAAGATAAAACTATTTGTGTCTGGGATTGTAAAACATGGGAATGTTTGAAGATTCTCAAAGGTCACAAGTAAGTTTCACAATTTTGTAGTTACCGAAAATGTACATACCCCCACCACAAAGGAATTTTGATTTAGATCCTCACCAACCCCCAATTTTTTTAAAATTTTCACTCTGTCTGTCTGTCTGTCTGTCTGTCTGTCTGTCCATCCATCCATCCATCCATGTGTCTGTCCCTATGTGGAATCTCTGGAAAAGTGACATCCAAAAATAATGTTTGACTCAGACATATGCTCTTGAAGCTTTTTATCTAAATGTGCATATTTTCATTCATTTGTTTGTCATTAGAGGAATGGTGAATTCTGTGTCTGTACACCCATCTGGTAGATTAGCAATGTCTGTGTCAAGAGATAAACACCTCAGGTACAGTGTTGCAATGATTATCATTAGAATATATATAATTTATTGTATATTATAAACATTTTTATACATAAAAAATATATTTATCATTTCTAGTATTAGAGTTAGATGGCTATAAAAGTACATGTAATATGGGTACAGTATTTCAATTGCCAATAATTTCTTAACAGAACATGGAATTTGGTGACAGGGAGGTCTGCATATGTAACACATATTAAAGAAGGTGAGTTTATACAAGTCTTGTATTATTATTAGGACAGGGGTTGGGCCTTAAGGAGATCTCTTTAAAGGGTGGGGCAGGGGCATTAAGGGCAACCTCTTTGCAGGATGGGAGGGAAAACAGAAAAAAAAGCAATATTGGGGACAAAGACATGATGAGAGAAGACTAGAAATGAAGGGATGCCAATGTAAACAGCATAAGTAACTTATTTGAAAAATCTTTCAAGTTTTGATTTTCAAACTAGTATTGTGGTGACAGTCCATAACATGGTGGAAAAATGTTTTATGGTCACTCATATAATAAGGATACCATTAATTTTTAAAGCTAAGTATTTTGTATGCAAGCCCTTTAATTAAGACTCAAAGAACAAAAATACCAAATGATATCAAAACTTTGTGAATGCATCTCAGAGATATAATACCTTGCACTTTGGGAGAGGTGGCATTTTGATCAGCAGATAAAACATCATTTTTGTAAATATCTCCAATAAGCTTTAGTGTAAATTAACGATTTTTTGTCACAAGTTTTGAGCAATATTAACACAAATATAGCCCTCACAGTTTTAATGTATGATGGTCAGTTCAGGATGAAAAAAATATGAAAACAGCAGCTTTGGCATTTTTCTGCTATGCCGATGTCCAATGATAAAATTTTGTACCACTTTGAAAAAAAACTTTGACTTGAATTTAAGGCCCTTTTAAAGGGGCACCTCTTTTTAGTTCTTAGTAAAAAAGAATAGAATGAATTGGTTATTTTTGGTGTCTCTTATGTTGTTTCCAATAGATGCTACACTGATCAAGTGGTCACCATCAGGAGATTGCTATGCTGTGGTGATAAATAACAAAATTGTTTTATACAAGCTTGCTGTAAGTACATGTTTACAATAATTATTAACAACCACTTGATTTTGCTTTGAAGAAAATCCACTGATCCTTCCACTTTTTTGCAGACTGCTGCTCTTTCTTGTACTCTTGAACTACCAAGACCAGTGCTGGCAATTGAGTTTATAACAGTGAGTTGTTATGAAATACTGGACACTCCAATATTTCAATACCCTTACATCTTGTTCTTAGATGTTGTTGAATCTTTTTGATAAGGGATAAAGGGACAAAGGAAAATATTCTGCAACATTATCAGGGGGGCAGTTATACTTATAAAGGTTCCATCAACAAGGAAATGTTTGGTGATACTATCAGGATATAGAGATGTAGAGATGTATGAGGACAAAGGACTTCTTCAAGCAAATATAGTTGTTTTACTGTTCACAATATAGTACTGTTCAACAGGACTATAGACTATAGACCTATAGGCTAATGTATCCAATTCACACTGAAGAAGTCCTAATCGGCGATACATCTGTGAACAGTAAATCAACTATATTTGCTTGAAGAAGTCCGCCAAAATCTTTTCATTCATGTAGAGATGTGTCCATATTTTAGAGTGGGTTTGTTCCATATTTTTCTTTTCATTCCTGTAGGAAAATCTATTAATAGCTGGTGGAGAGTTTGGTGGAATTAGAGTGTTTGATATTGAGAAAGAGGCATGTATTCAAACGGTGTCTGGCCATGAAAGTAGGTAAGGAGAATTTTTGTACTTGAACAAGTATGTTCTACAGTATCTTCAGGAATATGTGGCCAGCCACAAAATATGATGTGTGCTGTGGTTATAAGGCAAATTTCACTAATCAGCTATAGGTCTCCCATTTTGTGCAAGCTATTTTTTGGCTCTGTTGTCGATCGCTGATATATATGGATCTATGTTGAATTGTAGGGTTAAAGCCATAGAAGTTATACATGATCCTTTCCCAGGTGAAGATGACAAGTGTGTTTTAGTTTTCTCTGTCTCATCTGATGGGGATTTAAGAGCATGGTCATTCAATCACGAAAATGTAAGTCAAAAAACAACAACAACAACAACAAAAAAAAAACAGAACTCAAATTGTTAAAATCTTAGACACAGTATGCCAATTTATTATTCTCAAAATGTTTGGCACTTATTTGTGTTAAATCGCTAGTGGTGTCTAGCGACAAAAGCGTTGGTAAGGAGTTGCAAAGCTATGAATCTATATTCAAGCAATATAAAACCGCGCGCATGTCTCTGCGTCGTGCGCAACATCAAAACAACAACATCAAAACAACAACATCAAAACAAAAAACAACAACAACAACAACAAAAAAACAGAACTCAAATTGTTAAAATCTTAGACACAGTATGCCAATTTATTATTCTCAAAATGTTTGGCACTTATTTGTGTTAAATCGCTAGTGGTGTCTAGCGACAAAAGCGTTGGTAAGGAGTTGCAAAGCTATGAATCTATATTCAAGCAATATAAAACCGCGCGCATGTCTCTGTACTGTTATATAAACGTTAGGAGATGTAGAACAAGAGAAAAGCAAGCCTGCGAGAACGGAACACGAGGCTAGTCAAGTGTTTCTCTTACTTTACGAGTGCTCCACATCTTCCAGAATATTTATATTACTTACAGAGATATAAGTGATATTATTTTATAAAGTATTTTTAGGCGTTTTAGTGCGAGCCATGTTTCTGTTCTGCGATTAAACACCTTAGCTAGCCAATCAGTGCGCATGTGCTATATCTCAAATATTTTATAAAAAAAGTAAGGAACAGTTGAAGCCTTTCAGTTTATTTCCTTCTCCGTTCATTCCTTTCTACATAAATGCTTTTATCAACTGTTTTTTTTTAGTTCGAAGAAGAAGCTCAACTTTTAGCCCGATATGAAATGAATGGCAGGCCTACTTGTCTAACGGTGTCTCGCCCAACCAAACCAACACCTGCCCAAAACCGAAAAGATACTAAAGAAACTAAAGAACAAGAAGAAGCAAAACTAGAAAATAATAATGAAAGAAGACCACGTAGAGAATCAGGTATTGATTTAAACGCATGAAGCAACTTTTACAGCTTGCAAGCACTACGAATTCTGGGGCTGTCCCACGATGCAACAACTTCTGTATACTTAGTTGCGCACGACGCACAATTGGCTTGAGACTGTTCCAAGCTCTGTGTTTACGGTGGATATTTTAACGTCAAGGTCAAGCCTGAAACACAGCCACAACCATCGCTATTTATTTGCTATACGATGCAGTTTATTGAGTTCTACTTCTGCAACTGTGCTACGTTTCAGTCGTTACGGATGGACATGCGGTGTAATTCTTATGTTACTAAATTTTACTAAAGCGCAACGTTTGGAGAAAAGCTAAAGGCGTGAACAACACGATGCAACTTCATTCTTGTAACGTCACGCGTTACCGTGTACCCTACCCTGCAGTAGAACATAGTTCTGCGCAACGTTGCAAAAAAAGAAAAGTTGCAGAAGTTGAACTCAATTAAACTCGTGCAGGGGTGCACACAGCATCATTGCAACTCTGTTTGCGCGCAACGTTGTACGAAAAAGTTATGTGCTGGTATTTAGTTGCAATAACCATGGGATTTGTTCAAATTAGCCAGGTTATCAGACTGTCGAAGATCTTTCCGGGAAGGGAGAGGAATTGTAACGAACGATCTCCGACCATGTGATATTCAGGAACGTGATGCTTCTACAAATGATATATCTTTTCAGTAATTTTACTATCGTAAAACAATCTGTATTTCCTCGTCTTGTAATTCTAAAACTTGGAATGGTTTGTTTTTGTTAATCGTTTCGTGCTGCTACATTTCAGTTGATGAACCCACGAAAAAGAAATCAAAGAAAAAGAAAAGGGGCTCAAAGAAGAAAAAGAAGGGAACGGCAGATGTTGAAACTACAGCCAAATCAAACGAAGCGACTGAAGCTCCTGATGAAGACGACGATGAAGATAAAGAAATGGAAGACTGAGGATCAAAGAAAAGCGGAGGAATCAACCGCTCTAATTGCCACAAATCTGGAAAATTCCTGAAGAAATTCCTGGAAGATGGAATTCTTGCAGATAAAATTCCTGAAAGTAAAAACTCTCCTAAATAATTTGATGAATTCGATGTAGATTTTTAGGTGCCAGCATATATATAGGTGATGAAATCGAAAAATTTTTTAAACAGAACTACGATCGATATGTGATCACGTCATTTCGTTGGTTCTTGTTTTCGTCCCGGTTCGCCGTTACTTCTGTAATCTCCTATCGTACAACAGGTTTCAAGCGTGGTATTCGAAACATTGTAACAGTGCCGTAACACTTGCGTAGCGTGACTACGTATTTGATTGGGCGTAGTTTTCGCCCTTCATTCTATAACTACCGTAATTATTCTGTAACCGAACCGTAACTATTTTGATTCGGCGCTGCGCAATAAATTTTCACCCTACTGTAATTATTCCGTAACCGAACCGTAACTGTTTTGATTCGGCGCTGCGCAATAAATTTTCACCCTACTGTAATAGTACTGTAACAGTACCGTAGCCGTAATAGACCCTTTTTGAACCATGTCCGAATCGTATCCTTGTATTTTGATTGAGCGTAGGTACTTTGGCTGTACCGTAAAAGTAACTGTACCTAAACCGAACCGTATCTATGTATTTTAATTGTCGGTAGTTTCCGTACCATAACCGTTACGTCTATTTCCACCAAATCTTTCGTACTAATATGAAACTCTCTCCAGCTGTCATCAAACCCTTTGTGAAATAACTGGGGGAGGGGAGGGGAGGATCATTACCGAATCATTATCGGTCTTATTTTCGCTGTCGACAGATTTGCGATAAATATGCTGCTCCAGAAACGAACTTAGTTGGCGTCAATCGATTACGTTTCCATAAAATTTGCGTTTCATTGTAGTGCACTTATCGGCTGCCATGTTCTGCGTCGGTTCCAAACATTTGTGCTCTGGCAGTGGACCCTATTATGATTTTACAATATATTGCTCATTCACTTTAGATCTTGCCTAGAAATTACAAAGAAACTATAAATTAAATTTACATCATATCCTTAGGAAACATTATATTAATATAATGATCTGTGAGTAGACTGCCCAATCCGTTCGCCTTTGAGGTCCTTTGATAAAACAAAAACAAAAAACATCAGATACACAAAACATTGATACACAAAACACCAGGTTTTTATCAATTATATGCTGGAAAGAGCATATCAAAATCAGTAAAACTGTGAAGTTTGAAGGATATAAGTTGAAAAATCAAGGGGATACGAATTTTCAAAAATAGGCGCCTTATGGGCGCGTGTCTACAGCCTTGCTTAAACTAGAAGCCAATTTTATGCCTTTGATGGTAGATGCAATATATTTAGTATCAACTGGCACCTTCAAAATGGTTCAAGAAGTTGAAAGAGCATCGATAGTAGTGAAATATTAAAAGCTTTAAAGGGCCGCTTGGACGAAAATCGGTTATATTCAAAACCAATTAAAACTGATTATTTTTATTTGAAGATGAACACAGCTGAAAAACTAGGCCATCATCGTTTGAGTTTTGTGATAAATGTCCCTCATTATAGAGAAATTATCATTCAAAATCTTAAAGAACAATAGGGTTGTATGTATGACGTCATACATACACAATTGGAAAGCTTGAATACTTGACAGTTTCTAACTGTTTCTTTTGAATGCAAAGAAAATGTTGCTTCATGGTGACTATTGGATTCATTAAGCAAAAATTAAGCAATGTTTTAAGCCATTCTTTAATTTTCATGGATTTTCGTCCAAGTAGCACTTTTAGTCAAGGCGCATTTTCGAAAAATCAGATACCTGGAGGCATTTTGGGGTAGAGGCTGGTAACATAACTATTCTAAACCGATTTTTCATGCTGAATGCGAATATGACTGTTACCAAGACGTATTCTGCAATCTTATACGTGTAAATGACGTATTTTGTGAATTGCTACAGTCATTTCTACTAACGGCTTTTTCATGTAATTCCAAAAGCTCCCAAACTTAAAAACAATTACCATAGCTGGAAAGAGCATATCAAAATCAGCAAAACTGTGAAGTTTAAAGGATATCAGTTGAAAAATCAAGGAGATACGAATTTTCAAAAAACGAAATTTTGTATGAAAACACTTACAGTTATGCAAGAGATACTAACAAATTTCGATTTTTGAAAATTCGTATATCCTTCAGTTTTCAACTGATATCCTTCAAACTTCACAGTTTTGCTGATTTTGATATGCTCTTTCCAGCTATGGTAATTGTTTTTAAGTTTGGGAACTTTTGAAATTACATGAAAAAGCCATTAGTAGAAATGACTGTAGCATTTCACAAAATACGTCATTTACACGTATAAGATTGCAGAATACGTCTTGGTAACAGTCATATTCGCATTCAGCATGAAAAATCGGTTTAGAATAGTTATGTTACCAGCCTCTACCCCAAAATGCCTTCTGCACTTTTTGCGATCGACTTTTTCAGTTTTGCGCCTTGTCTATTTAAAATGGCAGAAATAATCATATATTTAGAATATAATATTTTCTGAAGATTTGTTCAGAGAAACTGGATGTACTGCTTGATTTAGGGAGATAGAGTGCATTTCATATGTCTGTGAAATAAGATCAAAGTTATTTGTGCTTATTTAGTTGCTATTTAGTCACTAGCATTGAACCAGAACTTTCTTATAATAGCAATACACTGGAGACATCAAATATACACAAGAGAATTGAGACAAATGGCTTTGGATAATAGCTTTTAATTACTTTATTACTTCAAATGAACCTTCATTGTTTCTTTCATTGAAACAGACTTTCTACACATCCAGTGTATTGCTATTATAAGAAAGTTCTGGTTCAATGGTAGTAACTAAATAACAACTAAATAGGCACAAATAACTTGATCTTATTTCACAGACATATGAAATGCACTCTATGGTCACATGACCAGTGTAAGTGGCCAATTAGTGGGTGGTGTAGCAGCTGGTGTAAGATCCTATTAGATTCTATTGGAATCCTATTGAATTGCTACACTCGCTGTAAAACAATAGAAAATAAAACAATAGAACAAGTTAACAATACAATAACAATAATCAATTGAAATGACGTACTTGAAATCAAGTGCAATTTCAATAAGACAAAGCTTGAAGTGGTTGTCTAATTAGCTGTTATTGTCACATAAATGTTCTATTTGAAATCAACACGTGTATTTCAGTATTTGTCTTTATAGAGAGCAACAAGGCAACAATTTCTTGGAACTTGTTTTTCCTTCAATGAGGGTTTTTCGTAGTTTTCTTCTGCTATACATCTTTGTAGATGTAGTATTGTCGGGAAGCAAATCGGGCTTTGCTTGTGCAATACAACACGCCATTGTCTGGGGCAGCAAAGAAGTCTAAAAGAAGACTTCATTCGATCATGTGCTACAATAAATGCCATGCTTCGATTCAATATTTGATGGTTAATGTATCGGCGGTGAGGTTGACTTCCGCCGTCTCGTTGGAGCCTTTCGAGTTATAGCAGAGTTAATGGTTATAGTGTCCGTTTTCTACCCAAAATGAGCCACGGTCACTGAGGTAGTGAGTATAACTAAATGTTAATCATTATTTTTTTAAATAATTTTTAAACAAGGAATCTTTTAAAGTGTTAGAGTGCATTTCATATGTCTGTGAAATAAGATCAAAGTCATTTGTGCTTATTTAGTTGCTATTTAGTCACTAGCATTGAACCAGAACTTTCTTATAATAGCAATACACTGGAGACACCAAATACACAAGAAAATTGAGACAAATGACTTTGCATAATAGCTTTTAATTACTTTATTACTTCAAATGAACCTTCATTGTCTCTTTCATTGAAACAGACTTTCTACACATCCAGTGTATTGCTATTATAAGAAAGTTCTGGTTCAATGGCAGTAACTAAATAGCAACTAAATAGGCACAAATAACTTGATCTTATTTCACAGACATATGAAATGCACTCTAAATACTCAGGATTATAAAATAACTCTTATATAACGCGCGCTCTGATTGGCTGAAAACCCGTGTTTAATGAGAGTATCAAACACGCTCACGTCGATTTGTTTTTTCGCCAGTGTTTTCTTTTTCCTATTTTCGTCTATTTGCGTGTTAGTTACGGCCGCTCGTGCTTCCACTACGCTCTCTCGTGTTCTCCCAACATCACAAGTGTTTTGATCAGGCTATCAAACACGGGAAACCGTTTTTTATTCCTTAAATATATAGAGGATATTACATGGCCGCGCGGAGATACTAATTTTATCTTCGAGTGTTCAATTTAGATATCTCACTCGTTCGCGCGCGGAGATACTAATTTTATCTTCGAGTGTTCAATTGATATCTCACGAGTGAGCGCAGCGAACGAGTGAGAGATATTCAACACGAGAAGATAAAATTCGTATCTCTAAGCGAGCCATGTAATGTTCTGATTATTATATAGATATCGATGAGACTTAAATAAGAAAAACAACTTAAAAATACCGTATATAACGTTGAAAAATACCGGTTACTATGCCAACAGCGATATCTTCACATGTGAAAGATATGATATCTTCACATGTGATTGATATCAAGTTTTCGACACTGGAGAAAACCTGGTATCTCATCGATATCCATATAATAAAACGATGTTACTTACAATTCAAACACGATGACATAGTACGGCTACTGCCTCTACGAGGCTGTAGCCACAAAAATCGAAATTTGTTGGTATGTCTTGCATAACTGTAAGTGTTTTCATACAAAATTTTGTTCTTAGAAAATCCGTATCTCCTTGATTTTTCAACTTATACCCTTCAAACTTCACAGATATGCTCTTTCCAGCTATAGTCATTGTTTTTAAGTTTGGGAACTTTTGGAATTACATGAAAAAGCCGTTAGTATGAAATGACTGTAGCAATTCACAAAATACGTCATTTACACGTATAAGATTGCAGAATACGTCTTGGTAACAGTCATATTCGCATTCAGCATGAAAAATCAGTTTAGAATAGTTATGTTACCAGCCTCTACCCCAAAATGCCTCCAGGTATCTGATTTTTCGAAAATGCGCCTAGGCCTAGTCTAATTGCATCGAAATCTTTCGCGAATCTGGATGCGGGGTTTACTCTGCGCATGCGTTTGTCTGTTTAGTTGGAACTCTGTTAGTCTATTTTGATCTCTCTGACCTCCAGTAAAGTGTCCTTAATACAATTATATCTTCGAAAACCTTTAACAGCGCAATCAGTGTCAAGTTGCGCAAGACATTTCTATTTTTCGAGTTACTGGCCATCCATGAGTCAAAAAATGGGTGGATGGGTTGGTTGATATGGAAAAGAAATTGATTCCAAACAAACGTTTTATTTCAAAAATGGAATTACAGTCCATCGCTATCATCGTCCATCAGAAATATATTTGATTTTTTTCGAGTAACTGCTACCCGTTGTAATCTGTTCAGAGCACTGCGTAGTGCATTTTAATGCTTCAGCCATATTGACGGATTCTACAGAGTTTGCAATCCAGTTTAACACATTTCACTCCGGCTGCACACAACAGCCACTTCGTGCCCACTTTTTGGTGAAAACTGGTATAGGGTCTTATCAAGACAACACCTCAGTTATTCAATTAGGGCCCGTTCAAATGAACTGAGGCGAGTTGTCCCTGCTAGCCGGGATAACTCTTTTGTTTTCTTTTACCTTGGGGACACAAAACAAAGAATTAATTCCCGCTAGCAGGGACAACTCGCCTCCATGTGAAATCCTCTGTGGGCTTCAAAGAGACATATTTTTGATACGAGTTTTTGATGCATATTCAATTTGTCGGGGATAATAACTAATATACGAAAGATATTTGTATTAAGCAGCTGTGCTGGGTGGGGTTTCGCCAAATCCCTTCAATTCCCTCAAAGGTACTGCGATTCCCTTTAGGTCAGAATAATATCGAGAAAGAGAGAAATTGTTCAAAACGACTGGAGATACGATTCACTTAATGTTTTAATTTTTTGCACAAGAAAACATGATATTTACAACCCTGATTAGCCCTTCTTGTTATGTAAATGCATTGCATTGTCACGTGATTAGCTTTCAAGTTTTCGATTTTCTACACAATTGAAATTTTTTCACTGGGCATTAGGAATTTTCTTGAAAATTGTAAAAATAATTGTCATTGAAGAAAGACGCGTACGAGAATTAAACTGCGATTACATTGGACTTGCTACCAATTTTTGATAGTGTCCATTGGAAGCTCAAAATTGTCTCGGTCACTAGCAATATCTCGCAAATGGAATATCTGAAATTGGAATTGGACGTCGGATTTTGGAATTTTCAAACTCGCGAACAAGAACATTCTTGGCCACATCCAGTACTCGACGTATCTGATTGCATCATGGAAGTGGTCGTCGAAGTTGATGCCATGTCTCTTCTCGAGATCATTTCTAGAGAATTTAGCGTTTGGTCATAGTGGCTGCCAAGCAGAGAACATTGTCTATCAGCCATATCGCATTCCCGACACATTGGAAAACAGCTGCCCACTAAGGAATGGTGGCTCATGTGTGGCATATTGGCGATTTTCTGGTGTCGACGCCATTTTGCTCGGCGATTGGAGAACCACACCTAAAAGAGAAAAGAAAAAAGTCGTGAGGTACTTGTAACAAGCGAATTTGAGTTTCCTGGGGACCTAAAATTCTCGCACTTTGATCCTCTTACTCATTAATGTCATTAAAAAAAGAAAGTCTTTCCGTGGAGCGAAAACTGAATGGTGACCCTAGACTAATAGTCCCCTTCACAGTTCCCTGCGCCATCTTGAAAGGTAGCCGTGCCTTTGCATCGAAGCGAGTCGAACGGTGAGCGTGCAATGATAGATACCTTTTTTAACACCTAGGACAATTATTCCAAGGTGTCTATCATTGCAAGCTCATCGTTCGTCTCGCTTCGATGCAAAGGCATGGCTACCTTTCAAGATGGCGCAGAGAACTGTGAAAGGGACTATTCTTTGAGTTATAAACAATACGCTAGTTTGTGTGTTCACTCGGCGGATTTGTCTTCATTTTATGATGGACGAAAAGTCTCCGCCGGACGAGTAAACAATATTTTACTCACCTGAACTCTTGCTTCTGACATGTCGATTTTGTTGGCCAGCTCTTCTCGAGTAGCAACATCCGGGTAGTGCGATTTTTCAAATTCTTTTTCCAACATTTCTAATTGATCTGGACTAAAAGTCGTCCTGTTTCTTCTCAATTTTCTTTTCTGATTGGCTTGGATATCGTCATTTTTCATTCGCTCGTCGTCGCTACTGACGTCATGGACGGAGTTACTGTCATTCGTACTGATGTCGTCGACTTTTATGTTGACGTCGTCATGGTTACGGCGGAATTCGGAGTCGTCGGGAATACTTCGTTCTTCGGTAGTTTTTCCGACCAAGGGGTTTTCTTCCTCTTGTCTCTCGACTACTCTTTTTGTTAATGTTGATTCCTCTGAAATTGCTAAAGAATTAAGGTAATTAGTTTCGATCTACTGTTTTTTTCATCAAATATTTTCTTAGAAAAGTCATTTACGTCAACTTAATATCTCTACTAGAGATATCTTAAGTATCCTTCATGTTTGGAAAGAACAGAAACTCGATGAAATTTAGAAAAAATGTCACCTCGATCTTGATCAGAATTAGAAAGTCCATATTTGGTAAAAACATTTTTTGAAAAATAAAAATTCAATATTTGGATGAGGTTATGTGTAGTAAATCTCAAATCCACTTATTCTTGGTTCTCAGTTCTTGTTCATTGAGCAAAAATCAACGTGAGTTGAGCGATGTGTCGGCAAAATATTTAATGTAGAAGTAGTGAGTGTGAGTGTCAGCAGATGAAGAACCACTGTGGATATGCTGTAGAAGATTATTTATTAATTTTATTATTTATATAATGAAAGAAAATAAGCGCATTAACTATATACAGTATTAATGCGAGCCGAGGAAGAATTCAACAAAGTCAACAAATGACATTTTGCTTACCCTTGGTTGGTACTTTATGAGAATCTTCTCTGTCATAATCTGATGACTTTGACATCACCTCTTCTGGGTAAGCTTCGGCTAGAATCTTCCTTTCCAAATCGTGCTGCATCAATCTTTCTTCCTCTCCTGTCTGGTTGTGATGGTAGGTTGGATAGCTCCACTGGATCTGAGGCTCGGACAACGCTCCCCAGGGATGTAGTCCATACAAGCTAGCAAGATGCTGACGTTCTCGTTCCAGCATAGCAAACTGCGCAGCTCGCTCGGCAGCTTTGTTTCTCAGTATTCGATTAATGGAGCTGACGCTTGGTGTATTTTCACGATCGCAAATGCCTTCCTCAACAAGACGGTCCCTAATCTCCCAGGCAAAAATGGTGGGGTTTTGTTGTTTGTACTGTAAGATCTTGGAGACAACCGGTGGAGTTGCAACTTTGGGCTTGCTACCACCAATAGATCCAGGTCTTATGGACCCCGTCTCGTAGTATCGCCCTAGTATTTTGCTGACGCATCCATGCGATACGAGTAGACGTCGAGAAATTTCACAAGGGCGGACCCCATACGCAGCGAGTTGGATGATTCTGTGGCGAATATAATCTGGAAGTGGTCGGCCATTCACAAAGGCTCCCCCTAATTGGTTCATTCCTCCATGGTTTTGGAATTGAAGATGAAATGGAACTGGAACTAAAGGCAATTAAAATGTTAAAAGGTGGAAAACGAGTTTAAAGCCGATTTGGTGTGAAAGATAATTGTAGAGTTTTTGCGAAACAGGCTGTAAAACGTGTTTGCCGGGGAGGTTTTAGTCCGGGTTTAGAATGTTATGTGAGAAAAATGAATAAAATTTTGTTTCAGTAAGGTTATAAACCTTTTTTAATATACTACATTTAAACCAAAACTCAAAAGAGTAATCATTTGTTCTCAACACCAAAGTTAATTTTCCTAGCTTAAGGCCAGCTCTCACTAGCGATACAATCACAATCAGAAACAACATTGACAGTCAGGCTGAACCCATTCCCCCCCGTTTTCGCATCGCCGACAAAAGAAAAACTTTTTAGTTACTATGGACGGAAGGTTACCAAAGGAAAAAATATTCGTTTTCAAACTTATCCGGACTAGTTTATGGACGTAGACTTAGTATCCCATTTATCATGTAGGTGCGAAAAAAGACCAGCACTACTAATGAGCAGTAAAAGTCTGCGTATGTTGCTTGTACTTATGCTTGTGTCACTAGTGAAAAGACCAGCACTGCTAATGAGTAGTATGTTACTGAGTCTGTGTATGTTGCTTGTACTTATGTGTCGTTACTGAAAAGACAAGCACTGCTAATGAGCAGTAAAACACTGAGTCTGCATATGTTGCTTGTACTAGCGTACTTATGCTTGTGTCGCTAGTGTGAACCGGGCTTAAGTGGAGATTAAAGTAAACAAATGTAGAGGGTTTTCGCTTCGCCTTGCCCGGAAAGTCTTCATTACAAAAGAAACTCGTAATGATGGAAGATAAATAAAGTTAAATGGACAAACAGCGAAACAAATAAAGTCGGACAAAAACGACAAATAAATATATCGCGGTTGTTGGATAAATAAACTCGTGAAATTTATGGGCAACTTAAGTTATTGATTTTTGTTTTGGAAATGAAAAGGAGTGAAATTTATTTCAAAAGAATAGAAAAAATTAAATAGTAGAGATTTGGCTGATAACGGTAGTAATTAAGTTTAAGAATCTTATTGTTTACCTTTTGCTTAAACTAATAGTCAGAATATACTGAAGTACTAGCGTTTCTAATATCATCTTAACAAAGCGCTCAAATTGGCTTGTTTTGATTACCGATAAAATATTCCTACAATTATTTCTTAATAGATCGAAAAAACTGATAAATGTGTCGATAATGAATGAGCTTCTTCTCGCATACTACATAAACCGAGTTTTCTTTCAATACTGAAAAAGATAGTGTTTGTTCTTCAAAGAGGGCTATATTTCATATAAGCAAATTTGAATAACTGAATAACAATCTCCATGAACAAAGACATTTTCAATCCATCAAAAGTTTTCGTGTTAGTGGCGTTGCTATGGTACGAGTGCTCGGCAAAATGGGTCAATTGTATTTTTGCATCTCTTTTGCATGTGGCTTATGTGTTTAAAAAACAATCATCGAGCTAATGTATATAACTCAACTACAATGACAAAATCATTCCTCGCTTCCTTTTAAGCAGAATTTATGATTTTTTCTGAAGAAACCGTTCAAGTTTTTATATTTCGAAATGGCGAAACCATAAATTCATGATCAGATAATGAGGACCTTTTAGAATGGCGCGGAGTTTAAGGTGTTAAAGATAAGTTACCGCCCATGAAATAGTGAACTGAATTACCTTTATATTAATTCTAAAAACGCTGATTTTATCATATCATTATATCAGTAACAATTTATGGCCGCAAAAGCGCTCGATCTTTAGGCTTGCTTAACTTAAATAGCTTGCTAATTAACTTTTGTGAGTGGCGATTTCAATTTCACGAGGTCATTCAATTCAGAAATTAATCCTCACAATGTATAGTTTTTAGATAAACTTTTTCGATCGGAAAAACTTTAGACCAGGGCTAACCTTAATAAAAGAACCTAAAAGCTATCTTTACTAATTCATGTTTTGGTATATTTTGTTTCTTTTCCAGAGTATTTTCTTTAATTTTTTTAATTTTTTTCAATCATTTGTATAAGGTTTTGAGATTTTCTGGTATTGAGGAGAACTTCAACCATCCAACCACCCGATTTGCTTGGATTTCTAGTCGTGTTCGAATCCATTCAGTAAACTTACCGCCCACTTTCTGAATAGACTGTGAAAATAACAAAAATTACACCATTTTTAAATGACCCAAAGAACAATTGAAAAATCATACGCCAGCCTCTGTAGAATCGAACATAAAGCCTATTTAACTCGGAAAAATTCGCAGTTTCATGCGAATTTGAGCAAGCATTCATGCAGAAGAAAGTATACTTTTGGCAAGTTTACAATACTTTTGTAACAACACAAAGCTTTTAACTTCTTATGTGGCAAGCGAAATTTAATTCAGGTTTTCAGTGGTGAGATAAATTTTAGTTTGTATAAGAAAAGTCCCGACCTCTATCTTATACCATGTTATAATACTAGTTGGTAGTGGTGTATGGACTACCTACAACTGGCACAACCTCAAAATGGACTCATCCCTCTTTTCAGAGCCATAATTAGGCTCTTTTAGAATACGAGGTGTATCAGGCGAGAAGATATAAAGTGTTCATGCTGTGACTAGACAAAAGTCAAACCTCAAAGAAGAATAGCTCATGAAGAATTCGATTAGAAAAGTAATCATTGTAAATTTGCCTAGTTAAGACTTCGAGAAAATAACCCAAAAACTGTGAAAGAAGTGTTACGCCATTTGTGTTGATGTTACAACGAGTGTCGTTTTACTGCCAAATCGCCAGAAAGTGAAACCAAAGGTTTCGAAATTCTTGGATAACATACATAAAAAGATGAAAAACCACTACAGGATGAACTGTATTACTTCTCACTGTTCATAAATCGAATCTAAATCGAGCGATTCGAATGTAACGATCGAAAGTTCAAAGTGAACAAACGATAAAATATTTGCTTGCACTTACTTTGGTGTGCCATAATGGGAGTGTCACACTGCAAGAAGATTTCCTCAAAATGTGCAATCAACTTCTGGAGATGTTATCCAAAGATCCTAAAAAATACAAAGTGGAGTAGAAAACTGGTCAGTCTTGATCCTGTTTGAAAGTTGGAAAAAGGGTTTGACAGGCGTGTAATCTGGAAGTGCACAAATTCGAACCTTGATAATGCTTAGAGTTAAACTCTTGCTCACTCCAAAGTCTGTCTTTAGTGACTGATCGAGTGCGCCTGTTCACCCAGATTTTATATCTAGTTACAGCTTTTTTAAATCAAATTAAATGAGGAGTTAGCTATTCTGACTGCAGCTGTGCACAAACCTTATCAATAGGGTAGATTGCCAAATCAAAGAGTGCCCTGAGCGACTCGGACAGAGGGTGGTGAATAAACTCAATCTTCTAGAATCCACAGCGCACTTCTTTGTCGAAATGTTCACATGGAATTTTAGCATGCAATGACCAGCTGTTGTTTATCGTTAATAGAATAATAAATAGTACGACAGATGGTGACTAAATGTGTTTAGTACACGTGAGATGAGAGACGTAGAGTAGTTTAATCTAATTACCCTACAGAGAATCAGCCCAACCCCAGCCACCCTCAACTAGGTCCCCTTCAAGCCACTTGGACACAAAGTCAAAGAAAACGTGCGACTTCCCCGTCGCTTAAATCGCCAATGAATATGCACAAGAGAAGATAAACTAGGCTTATGTAATGTTTGGTTCAAACTCATTAACTCTGTATTCGGAGAGTTTTCAGGGGAGCTTTTCAAGGGATGTCTATAGGGGTCTTTGTTTCCACGTCTAGGATGTGCGGATGAAGACGTTTTGGAGCGACTCCCGTTGCTGGTAGACCTCATTTTTCGCCTGTGAAAAAACTAGCTAAACGCGGCATGTTGGGCTTTTTTCCGAGTGGAACTTTCACATTAAGCATTCGCGTAAAGTTTTAATCCCTGGACGAGTTTTTAATGGGAATTGTCTAATTGACTATGCAAGACCAGCTATTTGAATACTTGATTCAGAATTGCTTCATTGTGACCTTTATATGAACAAAATAAAGACCAGTGCAGTAGACAAAAACTTCTACCATCGCAAATCCTATGATTAAACTCGACGAGTGGGACTCTAAACTTCAGTGTCCCTAACATCCTGACAGTTTATAACCATCAAAAGAACAAAAGTGTTAAATTAACACAATTTCATTGTCCGTATTAATTACTCCTTTCGTATGATGTTCTGTAATGACCTCGAATGAAAAATTACACTTATAGTTAGTTCGATTCTCTGACAAGGTCGTAAAAATCTTTGCGTCCTGAGGCGAAAAAGAACTGTAATTCCTTTTCTGGGCCTTGCTAATGAGCGCCATTGCCATTAATGGTTTAAATATCTCATTAAAGTACCTAATTTTTATTGGACCCCCTATAGGCTTCGATAGTATCATTTTTGCTAAACACCCGCTCGAAGTCTTGGAGGAAGTTTACAAAAATTTGATTATAGTAACTGATATTGGCACTTTACAGCCTTTTACGATTTTCTCGAGACGTGACGGTTATCTAGGAGGCCCTCCTTACAACAAAAAGAATTCAAATCGCTTGATCAGGCTTATCGGCAACTTGGTAAAGTGTAGTAAAATAACCATTGAAAAAAAAAGGCTTTGGAGAAATCAGTTCAAAAGAGAAGGAGTTCCAGATTGAGTTTATGACGAGATTTTTTTTTCATCACTTAGTGATATGTTGCTTTTGAAATCTTTTTCTCTGAAACGAATCTAAATGACCTTTATTTTTTTCTGTTTATCTTAGAACAATCTCGTATCACGGATAGCCCGTTTTTCGTAACTGGTGTCGTTCGCTTTGATTGATCTTTATTCCTGTATATTACAAGCTTGTAAATAAGTCACTTTGCGCCTGTTAAGCCTTCATTAACAGAAATCACACAGAGATCTTGCTAGCCGGAAATTACCCAGGAATTGACTTATGGATCATTAAGACTTTGATGGGTTTTAGTCAACTTGGCGTGCCCTTTTCCCAGCATTAAATTCATGAGTTTTTCTTTTCTGACGCATGAAGAACATAATTTGAGCTCTGACGCCGACTTGATGTCATTATCAACTAGAATCTATCAAAGCACGGCGATTTCTTCCTTTCTTTATTGCTTTTCATCTATCAAAACAACGTCCAGAGATACCCCATAAATTAAGACTAAGGAAAACTTTATTGTGATTTCCATTTTTCTGAAAAAGCGGGAATGCAAAATGCGGCGGCGATTCTACGCGCGATTGTTTATGTGTCATTAAGATCCTAAAGAATTGGCTCAAATTGGTATTTGCTTGCTTTCAAAAGAAAGGGCTTTGTATCGTATAAAATCGCGTTGGAAATCCCCCAAGGTTTCAAGAGTTAATATCATCCTAGTTGAATGGATTCTCTAAGCTGCCATATCAAGATTAGCGATGACAAAACTGTCGGTACTGCGCATGCTCAATTTCAAATCACGTTCTTTTTCAAGAAAAGCCTCTGGCAATCCTACAGCGCGACTACCCTATGCTTCAAAGTGTTAATTGCTATTGATGACTGCTATCAATAAAATCTAAAACTTTGTTTTTCTTTGGGCAAACAAATGGTATCAAAAGCGACTTCGGTTGAACTTCCTAAAAAATACACATTTATGAAAAAAATTGATATTCAGATTCGACGAAAAATCTAAATGAATTTATGATATTCATGAGTAAAAGATAAAAATCTGATTGCCTGAGCTGTGAGAGACGATAAAATATTTGCATTCTACCTTAGTAATAAGTACAATAATTAAGAGGAAGAAAATCGAGTCAAAATTGAATTTGACCAAAAATGAAACCTCGAGTAAGCACGGCTGGATAATATTAGGATTTACTCATTTTAGTTTATTTGGCGTTTAGATACACACTTTATGAAATTATTAAAAGTTTAAACACCATATTTAACGATGGCTTGTGTTCCCTTGTGAATGGGGTTTCGATGTTGTTTTTGCTGTCGAAAATGTGTCTCTTAGAAATCAAAATAACGGATATGATACATTTTAATTGCAGCGGGCCTTTTCCTCCACTTTGTATTCGAGGAAGTTCACGGATACATCATCAGACGTTTTAATAACTCATTTACGGGCTATTTCCGGCAATTGAAGAAATTGAAAATATGGGTTTTGTTTTCTTCAATCGTTGTTTTCTCTTGGTTTAGAGTATTTCAAAAGGACTTAAGACCTAAACTTTTTAACTTCTTGCAGAAACAATTGAAGTGACATTTTAAAGTAAAACAACCCCAAAGTATTCGCCAAGTGTTTTCTTTTTCAATATCTTGATGACTTTCAAGCCGCGTAATTTTATAATACTTGTGTTAAAATAACCCACAATTTTGGACATGGGTTTTGAATAAAAATTGACCAAGTTTGTCTTGGTTTTGTTTATTTTGAGTTTAGTTTTAAGACGAGCGTTTCATGTCAGTTGATGGGTCGGCACTGCTTAATAGAATCAATATTCGCAATGAATCCCTGAATAATTTATCTATGTACTTCTGTTGTTCAAACGGCTTTGAAATTTGATTTATGATTTTGGGCTGAAAATAAAGCGGCTTAATGGAGAGCTTGGTTCACTTTAAGCATGTTAAGCCAGGTTTTATCGAAGGAAATTGGAAGGTTTACAACTCGCCCAGCTCGTCCTCATGCTAAAATTCAATTTGAAAAACTCAGTCTAAAAACTCAACACAAAAGTTTGACATTTAGGCTGTATTATTCGCATTTAAATGTAAAAGAGTAAATATTTTCTTTTTCGTGAAGCTTCTCGCAAAAATATGTGATGCTTTATCTTCATTGTGTTCAAATAAGTGGTGTAAAATTGTGTTCTTTAATTTTGTTAATTTTTTTTCTGATTTGGTAAGCGGCCATTTCATATGGAAGTATAGTATATTTGGACTTTTTTAATTGCCTCTGGCAAATTCGATACACGAAAGAAAGATTCGTCTTTTAATTATCACATCTTAATTGAGACTTATATTTTGTCTTCTTATATCGCCAAAGGCACTAATTTCATAAAATAGCTCTAACTAGGGCGGATATAGCGTACAGAATATCCTTTCTTTCTTCGAAAAGAATTGCTATTTCTTTCGATAGTAAATCAGTCCTCTTTCCCTCGAAAATAAAACTGGGAAGCCAAACAGTTCATAAATTAATCGTCAAGAATTTTTTTCAATCTCTTTTCTTCATGTTTAACTTGTTGGGCTCGCTGATTTTTTCCTCGCTTAAATGGCACAGTTGATTTTAAAGGCTCGAGAGTTGCTAGGTGTATTAGGACCTCAAAGCTAAGGTATACGATAGCTAAACGATCGATAAGTTGTTATGACTTAGCGCCAGGCAGTTCCATGCAAAGTGTATGTCGACAAAAGGATGTACTAGCCAATACAGCAACATCAGCCGTCCACCAACACAGGGTATATTGGACTAGATATTGTAAACGCTAGGCAGGCACCTCGTGTTTAAAAATGTGTATCCTAGCTATATGGTATGAAGCCTTACGTGAAACAATGAAGTACTGAAAATGGGATTATATTGTTTTGAAGGCGGCCCATGGCAGTTATCCGCCAAAAAGACCAGTCGCTCAAACAGTTGGCTTCAAATTGTTTAAAATTTGTTCGTTTGTAGCGAGGTTTAATCAAATCATGTGTGCCGGAGAAACTTGGTTCTGAAATATTGAAGGATTTATTCTTCACTAGTTTCTACATTTTTATAACCTTATCTTTATTCTAAACATTTTTTCCGACATATGAGAACGGTTCCTAACTACAGCTACGCGCGCGCCTAGAATTCAATTTCTTCTATCAAAACTTTTGTATTGAAGTGTAACGTTACGGTACAACCTATTCAATCGTTTACGGTCAAAAGTTTCCTTAGAAAAGTGTTTTATTCTCGCTTGAATCATCAAAAGAGCCAGATAATTGCACTCGTGCGGCTCAAAGGAGCCGGGGCTGATCATTTCTTGGAGTTTTATTGACTCGACTGTTTAAGTGATGCCGACTGACAAACCGACCTAGCCCCCTTGGAACTTCCTTTTTCTTGAAGCTAAAACGGACAGGCAAACATATACTACATTTCAATCCATTCTACCCACTCTAAAAGATTGATATCAACTTTGAAGTGCCGTTCAGAGGTGGTCTTTTTTTGCAGAGCGTTTCCCTGTGTAAACAAGATACTAGATTTGGGCTAGAGGGGCCCCTTGTCTATCCAGGTGTTGAATTCTCAAGGAGCCTAGCTAAAATAGTTAAGCTTGTCTATACCTTAGTTTGCTATTCCCCTATTGGCTAACTTGTTTCTTTGATCTTTCTATTTTCTTTTATTAAAGGGGGAAAATAAACGGTCAGTTGTATAAAGAGGGAAAGAAAGAAATATATTCTTGCTTTGGGGATTTTTACTGATTCATCTTCAGGGTTAGTTAGCACAGCGAGCAAGTTCAGTCTGTTAAGTGTCTTACAAGGTACTGATATTTTATTAAAATTCTACCAAATTTACAACATTTGAAGTAATTCAAACTTATGATTCTCGCCGATATTTCATTTTAATTTTTTTAAAGGAAATTGTATTAGCTTTGCAAAACGTGACTTTGTTATTTTCTCTTGTGATCTTAAGACTTTTAATGGTTTTGAAGCATTTTTATCTTTAACTGATTTTTTGTCATTAAAACTGCTCTTTTTTTTACCTAAGTTGAAATCATTGTGAGACTCTCCATCTAACTTATTTGAAATATTTTAAGTCGAAGCAAAAACAAGAAATCCTTCGGGTTGTTTTTGTCTTTACTGACTCAAATTTGCAATTTATTCCATCGCATTTTGTTCTACCTCGATCTTAATTCACTTTTGTTGGGCGCTTTTTTCATCTTTCAAAATTTTGCTTATTGTGTCGAGCTTTTGATGTCTGAGTTTCCCAGCCAACTAATCCCAAAAGAAAGAGACAGACTATTTTATAGTCTGATAGACAAAGAATGGAGCGCGCGACAGAATACATGGGGAACGTTGTTACGTCAGAGCAACGCACACAGCGATCACAAAAACACAAAAGTTCTTCTTTTAATCTTTGTTGCTGATATTTTATACAAGACTGAAAGGAATATTTTGTACTTGAAAAGTCCTGAGAAATGGAGAAGACTTTTGTAGATTTTACGTGTTGTCAAAGAAGAATTAGTTTGTAAATTTATAACGGCGTAAGGCGAAAAGAAGTTGTATTTTTACTCTCTCGTTCTCTTTTTTTAGCATCCTTTGGAACTCGCTTGTTGCATACAGAAAGCAACGGTACACGTTTATTCGTTTACCTGTGGCAAAACAAAGAGTAGGTCTTGTTTTGTCGGTTTCTGTAAAATGAACAATCCTTCCTTATAATTTTTCTCGCCATGTTGTACCGAGAAAGCTGCACTTTGTGTACAAGAACAGAGAAAACGTTTGAGATTTTTTGTGCGGTAAAAGATCAAAGCTTAACGCAGTTACTTAGTTACAGGTCATGGAGTAGAAATCAAGTGAATTGTGACTCAAGACGGCACCTGAAAAGCGAAAAATTATACAGTGGAAAATTGTTAGCCAGTTTAGTTAGCCAGTGAAAAGAGGAATCTTCAAAGGTCTTTCACGATTCTATAGAAATACCACAGAAGCCGTTTTCGCCCAAAGTAAAGAAATACAACTAATTCCTAGAGCGTAAGTATAATCCATGAATATTTTGCAATTTTATTTATTTCAGTTTTTTTAATTCAAAGATGTCATTTGCCTTTTATTGCTATCGCAAAGAACTTCCAAACTGATTCGCAACAGTTTCAAGTAGTTATATAGTTGCGAGAAGACAAATGTTATCTATACGCCTTTAATGTTGCAATCTGTCGTTTAGAAAAAAGATTAGATCTAAGCTAGAAAATACTGATGATATTTTAAGATTTCAGTTAAGATTACTGAGAGGGCTTCTCATCAGCATAAAAAGCATTTGATTTAGTTTTCATCGTATTATCTAGAGGAGCTCAAAAGGAGTTCTTGGAGTATCGATACTCATTTCATGATTTATTCGCTTTAAGGATTCACTCCATTAAGACAGTATTCTTTTCACTTTCACAAAGACACTGTTTCAAGACAATGTCAGGTCATTTTCACAACTTGAAGGAAATCTATAAAGTGCTCACCAATTTGGATAACTTCAACAATGAAAAATGTTTTCCTTTTTTGTTGGATGTACTTAGAAGTAAACTCTTCGTACGAACAAAATCTTAAAATTGTTCCCCAAAACCGTTTAACTCATTTATGTACAACTTATTATTTAATTTAGAATAATGATTTCAAAACTTGGCCAGTGTGAAAGCCCTGTAGCGAAGAAACTTGCAGATTTTTAAACTGTCTATGGATATCTAAGTTGATCACCAAGAGAACATAAAACAAAATAGTTCAAGTAAAACGGCTATTAATCCACTCCAAAAAGAACGCCTTCACCCCTTTTGTTTGATCTGTGATCGCACGTTGTAGCTAGGACAATGGCTGGCCGTTTAAAGTCAAAAGATCATCAGTATTTAGATGGCTATTATACAGTAGAAATTAAAGATCTTTGTTGAAGTCTTTTGAATAGTGTTATGTACGTACGAACATAAGCGAGCTCGTAACTCATCGTCGACAGAGAGTAACATTGATAGCTACATTATGAACCATCTCACAGGTGACTCCGATATCACTGGCTCACACGCCGAACTTCCCCCATAATACTAGACAATACCACCACCTCTATGCTCCTATTTGGCTTTCAACATAACGTCTGTCTTTGTGAACTAAGCCACCAGAGTGCAAAATAGTACACTATCAATGTTAAATTAAACATTTGGTTATTTGAATTCAAAAGTGTATCATTTTTGGTTCCTATAGTAACGCATTGTTATTCGTAATGTCAGATGTATGTGTGAGTCTTTTGTTGTTTGTATGATTATCTTGTCACACAAATGCCCTTGATTTTATGAAGGGTTTCTATCACGAAAGTAACGATTGCCTAAAAGATAGGTCAATTTTGAAGTTTTCGATATATTCTTTTAAAATTTAAAGACACAAGCAACTTTACGGTTACAGCTTAAAATTCGCACATTTTTGCTTATCATTTTTCTGTGTGTAGTTCAGTTTTCATTTTCAAATTACTTTCGCAGTTTTTCAAAAAAAATCCTACTTTCTACACTTTATTTGTTTTAAGAAATAAACACCAAGTTTAGACTTGATCATGACTAGATCACAGCCTGTTCTGTTCTGTTCTGTTCTGTTCTGTTCTGTTCTGTTCTGTTCTATTCTTTCTCTTCTCTTCTCTTCTCTTCTCTTCTCTTCTCTTCTCTTCTCTTCTCTTCTCTTCTCTTCTCTTCTCTTCTCTTCTCTTCTCTTCTCTTCTCTTCTCTTCTCTTCTCTTCTCTTCTCTTCTCTTCTCTTCTCTTCTCTTCTCTTCTCTTCTCTTCTCTTCTCTTCTCTTCTCTTCTCTTCTCTTCTCTTCTCTTCTCTTCTCTTCTCTTCTCTTCTCTTCTCTTCTCTTCTCTTCTCTTCTCTTCTCTTCTCTTCTCTTCTCTTCTAACTCTTCTCTTCTCTTATTCTATTCTTCGTCTTATCGAGTTCCTCAGGGTTTTTTCGATTATACTGAATCAGCAAATAATGGATTAATCAATGTGCCATTTCCCTTCTTATGATCACCATGCATGCACATACAACATATACTTTATAATAAAAGAAAAGAAGTAACTACAGACGAAATTTCCTTAAATATGCTCATCGTTTAGAAAAAGTTTTTCAATCCCCAAATTTTAGAAATCCAAAGTTCAATGAGCCTAGACATGAAATCAAGTTCTGATAATTATAGCTCAATCATTGATCGATAAAATGTTTATCAGATATAAAAGATTAAGATATAAGTAAACTAATAAATTCCTAGATAACCATGGCTAAGTCAACCATGCATGTTTTGTGAAGAATGAGAATTGGACAACAAAATCTCAAACATATTATCTCCTTTTAAGCTGTCTATTAACTGAGGCCGATTCTTAAACTCAAACAGACTTCAGGGTCTTTAGACAAATAAACTGAGTGTCGAAATTTCACGGCTAGCTTACTTGACTCCCCGCACTGAGCTTAATCCGAACGTTTTCTATTTACCGATAATTGTTGAAAAAGATTTATAAAGATAATTTGATTGGTTTAAGGCCGCCGCACACGTTGAGAAACTGCGTGAGGAAACTTCCACGCGAGACACTTAGCTCAGACGATTTCTCGCCGCAGACGTTGCATCTTTGGCTAGGCGAGGCCAAAAATAGAGCAGGGAAAAGAGCACACGGTGAGAAAAGTGCCTCGCGTAGCAGTTTCTTCACAGTTTCTCAACGTGTACGGCGGGCTTTAAGTAAGAAAGTTATAAGTAAGTAAAGAAATGTTCATTAAATAACAAACTTTACCTTAAGAAAACAGCTATTGAAATTTCTCCAGCGGATTTTACAATGAAGAGTGGAACTTCGTATGAAATACATCAGCAGAAACTGCTCTGAATTTATTTGAAACTGGTTGTACTCACTCAAAAATTTACATAATAGAAGATGTTTACTGTAAATGAATAGCATGAATGATTTGAATGAATCTCTTCCACAAAACCTGCCTCAGGGAACAGAAAACTATAGAAGAAAATGAGACGAGATGAAAAAAATTATAAGAAAATTAATAATCAAATTCTTGAAAGCAGTTCAGTACTGTTTATTGCTAAGGATATTACGAATGTTAGATCCAAAATCTAAAGTACACGACAGTTTCAAGTATCGAGTAATTCAAAACAGTTTGGTTGCTGGGTAAAGATTGATGATAGTACCATTTACAAGAGGATAATTATAGTTTATTGTTGCTCTTATACTTGAAAACGAACGTAGAAAAAATGAATTACATTTCCGAAATCGGCTTTAGTATGATATAGATAAACTCTCCTTAAATATAATCTTATTAATCTTTCTTACGAGTATTACGTAAGTATTAGGTTTAGTTCTTCTCTTGTTTTTCATTCATGTTCAATTTTGTCGACAAGAAAATTTTATCTTTTGTATTGTGACCTATGCAGCAATAATGTATTGTAAGAGTTTAACAAAGACGACAGAAATGAAAAAATCATCAACTACTTGAACGATAAACTAAAAATTCAACCCATCTTTCTTTCATATATTTTTGATTTAGATAAAAATACTGTTAATTATTTTTTTAAAGCCGGAGATAAAAAAGAGGAAAGATACACTTTTGATATACTTTTTAACATAAACTTGTCTAAAGTGACTTGATAAAATGATCATGAAATGGTGCCACGCGTCCAGCTGTTTTGAGTAGAAAATGGTATCCCTTAAAAAACCAGGTAGAGCTTTTCCTGAACTTTTACCCTTCACTAACCCTCTAAAAGGCCTACTCCGGGCCCTAAGAGTCGCCTTAAATCGCTCAAAGTCGCCTTAAATCGCACAAAGTCGCTTTATATCCCATCGACTTTTTGGCCAATATTTGCTTAAATCGCCTAAAGTCGCCCTTAGTTGCCTAAAGTTGCCCAAAGTTACGGTGACTTTAGGGCCCGGAGTAGGCCTTCTAAATACTCGGTTGGCTCAACTGTTAGGTTTATCCACATCAATTAAGATCGTTTTTCCCTACTCTTTTCAGTGTGTAGCGTTTACATAGCGTTACGCATAACCAACTAATTGAAAGCAAAGCCTTGGAATTAAGATCCATTTGTTTTCCTCATGATATCCGCAGTTAAGCGGTTACGTACGTGCGTAGAATTACGCTACGCCTCTGAGTCTTTGATATATATTAATCTGCAAAGAGCCTTTAATTAGCTTTAAATACCCTTAAAACGGAGAACTGATAGAGTCTAGGAGACGAGCTTCGTCCTGAATGAACTACTGACCTTAAATATTAGTACTTTACCTCTATTTTATATTTATTTCCATCTTGAAGCTGTTTGCATACATTTTCTCTCAGTAATAAGGCTGGTTTATTACTATTACGTTATTATAGATACATATTGATAATTTTAGGCTTTCCACAAAACATACCCGGCTCAGCAAGGGATCAGAAAACTATGGAAGAAAATCTTGAAACGAATAGTTCTCGGCAAAAATAAGATGAGGAAGAAAAGTTAACAAATTTCAATTCTGGAAGTGGAGCTTGCTTGCTGTTTATTGCCTACTATTTGACCCATGTTAGATTCAGTTTCAAGCATCAACAGTTTGGTTGCTGGGTAAAGATTGGTAAATGATGCTCCATTTTACAAAAGAAGTAATTATAGTTCATTGTTGCTCTTATGCTTGAAAGCAAGCACGGAAAAAATCGTTTCTAAAAGGACTTATGTAACCACATTTGGTAAAAGGGCGAGTATGATCCATTATTGGTATGAATAGATAAACGTTCCGTAATCTTTCTTAGGAAGATAAAGTTTAGTTTTTTCGAAAATGTTTTGCATTAAATTTCATGGTAATTTTCTTTCTGAAAGAGAATTTTGTATTCGTTACTATACCTTGAATTTCACAAAAGGCGAGACAAATGAAAGCTAATCAACCATTTTAGAGAAAAAACGTTGAGTGCTATTTGTTTTAAAACGGAACATCGTTATATGGTCTATATGCACAATATGAAATTGCAAGTAGGTAAAATAATATTAACAAAAGTTTGATCCTATGTTACACATTTTAGATATGATTAAAGTAGTCACAGGAGAAGAATCGATCATTAACTGAGCCAAGTGAGATATCCCAAGGCTTACTGAACAAAGCTTTCCCAGGGGGGTGGGGTTTGCCCCGAGGCTACAACGTTTGCTCTTTGTGTACCATTTTGAAAGGAAAGATAACCTTTTATGTACTTTCTCATAGAAAGTGGTCCCCCTTTTGTAAACCGTCGAGCGTCATATTCGATTCCTTCCATAGAAAGTGGTTTCCCTTCCATCAACCACTGCGTAACTTTTAATACCTCTCCACTTTACCCAAAAATACTCGACTAAAAAATGACTGAAAATGTTTAGCTGTTGGGTGCATCTCTTCAAGGTACTTTGAAACGCACGTAAGTAAAAGTTCTTTATACTCTTTTAGGTGGGTAGCGTGTGTTATACGCACCATCCGTGAAGATTGAACCAAAAACCTCGAGGTTTCTTTCTTTTTTTTGTTGTTGCTTTTTTTGTTTTGTTTTTTTGTTTACGATGTTAGGAGGAAAAGTAAATAAATAAATAGATAATTAAATAAATAAATAACTTTATTTCAACTGATAAGACCAATCAGCAAATCTTTTGAAAAGTTTGGCTAGTAAAAACTGGTGATCAGCAGCTGGTGATCAGAAGTGCATAACCATGTTCGTCACTGACGACTATCTATAAGCAATCTCTTAAGCATTAACTCTTTGAAAGGAGAGTAGCCCCAAATATGTAAGTTATTCTTATTCGAAATAAGTTACAATTTGTTAGAACCAAACATCACAAGATATAAGTACCTGGGGGTAATTTTAGAGTTAGTATCAGGGAAGACTGACTTTTGTACAAAGTTTTTTCTAATACTAGAGCGAAAAACTATGTTCTCTCCGCAGTAATAGACTGGTTTACATCGTTGATATCTACTGATACGTATAGCAAAGTATATCGTAACGTCCTTATGTGCACGTGAGCACGTAGGCCATTTGAGATAGCGTGGTGTGTTAAATCTTCATACTGAAATATCGAGCAAGCTCTTAAATCCTTAACACCAACTACAGTTTAGCCATCGTGAATATACCAAATCAACAAGAGAGAAGCCGTTAATTGCTGATCCTTTGATGCAAAATTTCTATAAGCTCATATATTGAGCGGAGAGGAACGGTTTAGGGAGGAGGGAGAAATAGCCCCCAAAAAGTAGGGAGGAGGGAGAAAAGAGGCAGAAAAATCGGTTTGGGAGGAGGGAGGAAAACAATTATGAGATGTAGTGAAGGAGAAATGGCCGAAAAAAAGTAGGGAGGAGGGAGAAATAGGCTCAAAAAGTAGGGGGGAGGGAGATTTAGACTCCTGTTCCTCTCCGCTCTATATTCCAAACTCATGATATAAGCTACAAAGCAGCCTTGTTTGGAAACTCTTCCACTGTCGTGCAACTCGTGCGCAGACTCTGGTTTTAATTTTGATAAAAACATCTAGTAGATTTTTGTAAAGAAATATCAAAAACAAAAAATAATATCTTACAAGAGTTCAGTGAGCTAAAAATATCTTGCAATTTGAGCTTGCTGTTCTTGAAAGCAACTCTCCGGACCAACCCCATCAAAAATCAACTGGTTCGTCTCTAAGGGGAAAAACTGGATTTTTCGAGGGCTTTGAGTTCAATTCTGGCGGCTCGTGCGTGCACACTGCTACCTGCTCCAGTATAAGTTTCTGAAACCCCTTCCGAGAAGCCTCTCGAGTCCGGATTCATATTGTTTTCATATAACAACCTGTCTAGGAAAGTTTGCCTCTTTCAAGCCGTGTAGGAAAACACTAAAATAATGTCTCAAGTAGACTCATTAATGGCAGCACATTGAAAGTGACGTATACCTATTTAAAAATAGATCTGTTTGTTTATCTGCACGAGTCGTTGTTGTTTAGTTTAGATCTAACCGATAGTTGTCAACCAAGGACGCGCGGAATGACATCGATCGCTATCTTTTAAAAAAAAGCTCACATTTATCAAAGAAGATTATGGGAAACAAAAACAATGAAATTAAATTGAATACTAATCCACCATTGTTTGCTGATTCTTTGATCCTTCGTTAAAAGTAAGCCTTTAAGGTGTTTCAAAGTAGTTGTTGACGCGCTACACCTCTCATTTTAAATTCGCGATTTCATGGACTTCTTCTCGTCGGATCAAAATATCCTTTGGACAAATTATCAAGCAAAGATTGAATTTTTGAATGATAGTAATTTTAAGTCAATCTGTGTTTTTACAGCAAAGATAATCAATGATCGTTTAAATCAGTCTTTCTAAAATATCTCCCGTTTACGATGAGCTTTTGAAAAACGAAAACATAGGCCTAAAACTTCACATTCATGCACACATACTTATAGTAAAATCAGACAGTTTAAACAGAGCGATTTTGAGTACTAGACGCAAACATTTTTTATGCGTATTTTGCGTCGCAAAAACTAAGGTATAGCTTGTCATGCAGAAAAGAAATACTCGGCGCTCAAACATATGCGCCAAAATACTGAAAACACGTTGCTATATTGTTGTTCTTTCTCTCTGGTAAATTGCACTGGTTTAAGTGTTCATTTGGCGGAGTTATGATTTTTCTTCTGATAGTATATGGGATTCACTAGCTGCGACAATTTTAACTTTCAAGCGGCGTAAGAGATATCTCTTCAAGTCATCACTGTTTAGAGCCCAAAATCACGGCTATACTTACTCAAAGTATCATAAAACACGCAGCAGAAATTTATTAAATTTGATATGTAAAGCAACATTTTTAAATTTCACTTGAATACAGTGCTTCAAACGCGCCGGAGTAGAATCAAACTCGTGTGTACAAATGCATGACGATGGCGTGATGCTTGCTAATTATGTCACGGTACATTCCTTCGCGCCCGTGTTACGACGCATTTGCATATAGTGCCTTTACACTTCATTTCGATGCAATGCCTGCAACTAAAAGTTCGAGAAGTAAGAAAAACCGTAGACTTGCTGCACGTTTGGCAAGAGAAAAAAGATGGAGGAGCCGCAACTAATTTTTCCAATTTCGAGTTTTGTGTGATCCTAGTTCAAATAAAACCGCGGTATGCAAATGCATCGTAACACGGGTGCGAAGGAATGTAGCGTGACATAATCAGCAAGCATCACGCCATCGTCATGCATTTGTACACACGGGTTTGATTCTACTCCGGCGCGTTTGAAGCACTGTATTCAAGTGAAATTTAAAAATGTTGCTTTACATATCAAATTTAATAAATTTCTGCTGCGTGTTTTATGATACTTTGAGTAAGTATAGCCGTGATTTTGGGCTCTAAACAGTGATGACTTGAAGAGATATCTCTTACGCCGCTTGAAAGTTAAAATTGTCGCAGCTAGTGAATCCCATATACTATCAGAAGAAAAATCATAACTCCGCCAAATGAACACTTAAACCAGTGCAATTTACCAGAGAGAAAGAACAACAATATAGCAACGTGTTTTCAGTATTTTGGCGCATATGTTTGAGCGCCGAGTATTTCTTTTCTGCATGACAAGCTATACCTTAGTTTTTGCGACGCAAAATACGCATAAAAAATGTTTGCGTCTAGTACTCAAAATCGCTCTGTTTAAACTGTCTGATTTTACTATAAGTATGTGTGCATGAATGTGAAGTTTTAGGCCTATGTTTTCGTTTTTCAAAAGCTCATCGTAAACGGGAGATATTTTAGAAAGACTGATTTAAACGATCATTGATTATCTTTGCTGTAAAAACACAGATTGACTTAAAATTACTATCATTCAAAAATTCAATCTTTGCTTGATAATTTGTCCAAAGGATATTTTGATCCGACGAGAAGAAGTCCATGAAATCGCGAATTTAAAATGAGAGGTGTAGCGCGTCAACAACTACTTTGAAACACCTTAAAAAGTATGTCGAGATTAGCTGAAAAAAGTCTGTCCTGATCATAAGCCCTGATTAAAAAATAAATAGTGGTTACTGAAAAAAGTTCAAAGAAGAACAATAACCATCAAACTGCCTTGCTAATTCAACCGTCCCTAAGGGCCTTTGGCCTGATGTTAAGCTTATTACCAGCTTGTTCTAACAAATAACAGGTACCGATCGCTAGACGGACCGGTAGACAATGAACTTCACATCAATGATATAGTTCCAAAAGTATGTAAAAGCACTAAAGATGCAATACACTTGATGCATACGAAAAGTTGTTTTATTCAAAACATGTTTCGGCACACAAAAACTACACGGTGTAACCTTAACCACTTTACCAAACAACCTTATAGAATCGAACAAAGCATTCAATCTGAAAGTTTGTTCTTTTTTTGGAGTTATTAACACGTATTAAGGCTATTCTTCAGTCCTCGCTGAAAGCACTTGCAGCGAGCTAAGGAGTACCCGCTGGGAATAAAATCTATTGTTCAAAATTTCGCTGCGAGTAAAAATGATCGCTGCTAGTGCTTTCTGCGATGAGTGGAGAGTCTGCTTTAGATATATGCCGGGTATTAGACGCTCTAAGTGATGTTTCCTTGCCAACACATACAATTCTACCCAACATGTAAAACATATACTGTTCAGTGCTAAAATCGCCGCGGTTTATAATTTTACCTATGTTACAAACAAATGTCTTTTTGAAGTACCACTTGAGAATTAAGGCGATATTGGATCTCAGTCATGGACGAACGTAGTGCAGCTATTGTCTTAATTGAACACAATAAATTCCGAGTAAAGTCAGGGGACGTTGTTTGCAAAAAAGGAGATGGAGTGCATGAAGAAATATAGACAAATATCAAGAGATGATACCAGTGCATTTATAACTTAAAACTGAGTGCATTATAACTTATAACTGAATGCAAAAGTGGAGCAAATGACACAGATGAGAACCTTAGCTTGTTTAGTTTTTAAAGTGCTTTTCAGACAATCAAAGGCTATTTCAGTTATTTACAAGGAGCAAGGATGGCACAGGTGGTTAGTGCGCGGCCTTCGGTGCGAGAGGTCCCGAGTTCGATCCTCAGCCAGACCTCACATCCTTGTTTCGACTTCTTTCCAATCTGTGTAGCTTTAATTAGCTTTAAATACCCTTAAAAAACGGAGCACTGATGGAGAGAGGGGAGTAAAATGAGCGCACCGTCGACCTCAGGTTTGTCAGTTGAATCACTGTTACGAGTTATCGACGTTAAATATGGTCGCTTTACTTTTCTTTACTTTACATGTCTTGAAACGTCATCCGCACTCTAGAGCAGCTACCTCAAAGCCAGACCGCTTAACTAGAATGAAATAGAGCCAACCGCATCACTTTTAATCATTCCCGTGGTATTTAATTTAAGTAACGAGCCTTTGATCGAACATGATTTTCGTTTGTGAAATTGAAAATGTCATTGTATGTTTATTAATAACCATGTAAAATTTTACAGCAATTACAGGTTCAACGATGTTAAATTTAGTAATAAATGTATGCTTCATCGAATGTGAATTAAAGACTCGGCTGGAAAAATCCGAGCCCCCAGCGGGGATTGAACCCACGACCCCAATGCTCTACTGAACCACTGAGCTATGGGGGAGGCTCTAGTGGCGAGCAGGTCGTTGATCTTATTTATAGCTTATTTATAGATGTTAGATTTAATTCGTCAAGCTTTCGGACAGAGTATCCATCATCGCGGCGTAAGTGAAAATGAACAACACGCGTAAGGTAAGTTAACTAACAAGCGGTCGAGCTCGACAGGGGGTGAAATATAGAATCATTGCGCATGCTCAAAAATTCGACGGGAATTCGTAAACGCGTTCGTGTTTACAAATAAAAGTACCGTCGATTCAACTGTCGTGTATTATACGAATTTCTCGTGTATTATTTGACTAGGGAAAGAGAACAATTAAAGCGATGCCGTTTTAGGAAAAAATAAGCACTAACTTTTCACGGACAGTCTTAACTTTCAAGCTAGATCTGCTAAACCTCCAATGGTTTAACTTCCGAGTATGCGCAATGCGTTTTTCACCCTTGTGGTCGAGCTCGCAGTTGCCCTTAATCGCTATAGGCTATGGGATCTATGGGATTGACGGCTACAGCTCGCGCTTAAGATAGCTCAGAAAAATATATACAACGATAGATTAAAAAAGTAAATATGAGGAGCGATAATAAACGACGTTTATTATATCGCTGTTGTCTACTTGTTTAGGTGTAAGTAAATCACTGTTAATTAGGATAGATTAAAAGGAAGAAAATGTCCTAAATTATATAATACCAAGCTTAGAGGATCTTAGTAAAATCCTGTAATTGTTCATCCATTCATCCATTGTCTCGATTTTTTTTCAACATTTTTAGAGCCTCCACCCTGTTTACAGCCTGTTTTTCTGTTTTTTTTTACTGTTTTTGACCAAGTGATCGTCCTGTTGAGTTAGCATGTTCCGCTAGTACTTGGACTTTAACCTGCAAAGACGCCAGCCATGTGTTCGTTTGCTTGTTTTCACTGAACAACCTCACTGTCTCACCTTTGTAAACAGATTTGTCACCAATGTAAACAGGGTGTCTTGAATTGGTATAAGTGACCCCTGAGGCAAATACTCCTAACGAACGCAGGTTGCCTTCTGCTACTAAACTAACACTAAAAACATTAACAGTGACAACTTGCTGGTAGTTAAAGTTTGTTACAATAAAACACTCTAATGAAAGCATGTGGTTATTGGCATTGACTAAAACAGAAATGCTTTTGTCTACATCTAGTACTGCGCGTGGATACTGTTGCGGTACAGACTGTATAAATATATACTATCTGATATTAACACTAAAAACATCAATAGTGACAACCAGTTGCTGGTAGTTAAAGTTTGTTACAATAAAGATACTAGTGAAATAAGCATGTGGTTATTGGCATGAATTAAAACAGGAATGTTTTTGTCTAGGACTGCGTGGGAATACTGTTGCGGTATATAAATATATACTATCTAATATTGTTGTAACCCTTCGAGATGAGGTTATTTTTCTAGTCCCTTCGCGGAGCAAGGGGAAAAGTATCCCTGTAACCCCAGCTAGCGGTGCTCGAAATAAATGATATATGAAAATTAATTATGTAATGATTACAAAATTACATAGCATCAAGTAGACAGAGATATATGGGCACACATGTGAAGAACAACTGCGCATGCGTAGATTTTCCAAAACAAAATTGTACAGAAAATCAAACCTAACAGCATTGCTAGTTAAAATTGTTGTATTTACTAATTTTACAAAATTTAATCATTCGCGAATCATTTAATTCGTGAATCATATCAGGAATAAATCAGATATATATTTTAAATACAGAAATTGTACAGCTTGGGCTACCTGTGGAAATGTTCTTTAGCTTTCATACTGCTTTAACTGCGTAATTGTGAGAATGTAAAATAAAGGCAGTTGAAGAATGCAAAGTGCTACAAGTTTACCAAAGATGAACGTTGAATGTTAGCGCCCGTTCACATGAAAGAGGGTGCCTCTTTATAGTAGGGTTACCCTAGGTGGTAGAGTTTCCCTTCTCCTTTGTTTTACGCAGTTCGTTTCACATGCGAGGGAGGGTGCCCCTACATAGTAGGGACAGGATTTGTTTACATAGGCCCATGTGAAACGAAAGGGTAGGGTTTGTTGTTCTCGGATTACCGCTGGTTTGTGTAAGTACATAGCGACCACGCGATGGTAATCCTAGCCCTCCGAAGCTGCAAAATTATATGTGAACGCTAGTTTTCTCTACCTCGGGTAGCTAGTGTCACCCTACCTACCCGGTGCAACTTCTATCATTTGAACAGGCACTTAGACACGTAGAGAAATCCTTATACTTTCGGTTTAAACAATATTTTGCGCGCGTGTGAAATGTAAAAAAAACTTCAATACTTACATAATAACAAACTTTACTGACGAATGTCACGTATCATTATTATTATTATTATTGAAATGCCTTGATAACGGGAAAATCTGCGTAAAAAATTGGAAACAAACATTTGTAAATATAGTAAATGTCTGCAATGTCTACGGTGGAATTTTGGTGTAAGTTACAAACGATCGAGTCACATCAGTTCCCGATATTGTTATATGCGTGATATTGAAACAAAAGTCAAGTTCCTAGCTACAACAACTCAGTTGATATTGCTTTAGTTTTAATTTAACAAAAGAGTTTCATAATTCAAATCGCATGGTTATGATTTAGTATCAGTCATTAGCATTGCGTCGTCTTCTGAGGATGATTTTGCTCTACGTTTTCAAACCACAGAGAGCGTGTTCATGTGAATCGATAACATTTACATGACTCTTAATTGCATGTGCATTTATTCTGCTTGTGTTTATTCTGCTTACAGATGACTGTAATTGCCACAAAATTTGTTTGCAATGTAGATGATTAGATGATGTTTTTTTTGGGGGGGGAGGGGGGGGGGACTAGCTCTCGTCTCAAAAACAACCTACTTGAATTTATTGTATACTTAATTCTTTTTAAAGTCAGTTCGTGACTGTAACACCAACAACTATTTTAACCATTCTTATTTTTGTTAAAACAATGCTTTTCAGTAGTGTTTTGGGACTTTCCTATAACAACAAAAACTGTGAAAATGTTGACAATTGAACGTTCACACATGTGTATTAACGACTTGCATTCGCCATAATCGTATAATGGTGGTTTGAATCGCTTTTTGTGTGTGAAATGATTAATACTGTTTTTGGACAAGAGTTTCTTTTTAACTATAGAAAATTGATATGTCGACAATTTCGTGCGTGTGTTAATGATTTGACTCCGTAATATCATATGTAATAATTGCTGATAAAGGCGCAGTTTGAATCGCTTCTTTTTAGTGTAGACTTTAATTAATACCAAGTTTGTGTGTTATGATTAATAATCGGGTTTTTTTCAGTGTGTTCAGTTTGAGAAGTCTTCTCTTTTAGCACCTGTAGAAATATCGACAACTGTGTATATGAATTTTAATTAAAATTTTAATTAAAATGATTTGCATCGGCAATACTCGTAATGGCGCTTTGGATTGCTCCTTATTAGACCGTAATTAGCACCAACCCATGTGTGTGTCATGATTATTAACGTTATTCAGAAAAGTTTTGGGAAGACTTTTCTATTGCCATCTGTGAATTAATGATTTGCATCGGCAATACTCGTAATGACGTCGCTCTGTGAATTGCTTTTTTTAGACTCAGTGTAATAACCGTACATGACAAGTTTGTGTATCATGATTAATAACGTTCTTTAGTAGTGTTTTGGGAAGTCTTTTCTCTTGCCATCTGTCAGTGTAAAATATCGACTGTGTGTGTGAATTAATGATTTGCATCGGCAATACTCGTAATGACGCTCTGTGAATTGCTGTTTTTAAACTCAGTGTAATTACATGACAAGTTTGTGTATCATGATTAATAACGTTCTTTAGTAGTGTTTTGGAAAGTCTTTTCTCTTGCCATCTGTCAGTGTAAAATATCGACTGTGTGTGTGTGTGAATTAATGATTTGCATCGGCAATACTCGCAAAAGTGGTGCTTTAAATTGCCTCTACTTAGTTGTAGACTGTAATTAGCCTCTAGGTGTCATCATTAATAATGTTTATAAGTGTTTTTGGAAGACTTTTCTCTTGCCATCTGTATAAATATCGACAAGTGTGTGTGAATTAATGATTTGAATGAGCAATATGTTGTGAATTCTTCTGTTTGTTGACTCAGCCAACAATTCAAGTTTGTGTGTCATGTTTAATGATGTGAAAACGTTATAGAGGCATATACACAGCTTTAATGATAGAAATGAAAAGACAAGAAGTGATAGCATTTTGTAGATATGTTTTCACTTGGATATTTCGAGCAGTGTTCACCACTCATCTTCAGCAAAGTACAAAGAAGTGAAATGCTAATGTTTAATAATGTTTTTCAGCCATAGTAGTGTTTTTGGAAGACTTTAATTTCTCTTGCCACCTGTATAAAATATTGTATATTGTGTGTGTGAATTAATTAATTATTTGCATCGGCAATGCTCGTAATGGCGCTTTAAATTGCTTCTTTTTGTAGACTGTTATGAGCATTGCCAAGTTTATGTGTTATTTGCGAATTCAATAGTGTTTTTGGAAGACTTCAAAGTCTTTTGCCATTTGTATAAAATATCGTATATTGTGTATGTGAATTAATGATTTGAATCGCAACACTAGTAATATGGCGCCTTTGCTTCTTTTTGCAAACTGTAATTAGCACCAGCTTGTGTGTCATTATTAATAATGTTTTGCATTGTAGTGTTTTGGGGAGACATTCTTAACGACTATAGAAAAGTCGGCACTTGCATTTGTGTGTGAATTAACGACTTACAATAAATTGCTTCTTTTTGAAGTCTTGAAATTGCGGTCACTATGTTGGGATGTCACTATTGTTTTTCAGTAGTGCTTTTGGAAGACTTTCCGCTTAACAAATGTGAAAATGTGGACAATCGAATTTGTGCGGTATAAATTAGCGGTGTTTTATTGTGCAATATTCATAATGGTGCTTTGAATTGCTTCTTTTTACAAACTGTAATAACAGAGTTTTTTGTCAGTTGATAATGTTTCCCATTGGAGTTCTGAGAAGACTTTTGTTAACGGGCCGCGCGACAGCAATATTTGAAACAAGAAAATCGATCGAAAACACTAAACACAGTTCTCTACGGTACGTTTTTGAGAGTGTATCTCGAAATCAAAACATAGATTTTTGTAAAAAACTAAGATTGACAAAACTAAGATTAACCTTATTCTTGTTGATTAGATAAAAGAAAAACGATAAATCACTGAGTCCGATCCGTTTTCACCTTAAGCACGCTAATGTTAGACTTGACCGCAAAGGAAGGCCTAATGGCGAGTTTGGGCGAAAAAAGTACTGAAAAAGTCGATGTTTCTTTCACTGTTTTCCAAGATATTTGTAGACTTCTTTTGATGATTTTAGAGTTATTAATAGTAATTTCGTGCGTCCTACATTTCAAAAATGATATATTTTTCATCTAAATGGCCGTTATCTTGAAATCTTGAAATTTTTCGGTTCGCGTGAGTCGCCTGGCCGGCTCAGTTGGTTGTGCGCTGGGCCCGGTTGTACGAAGGTTGGATAAAATTATCCAAAGGGTAAGAGTTATCCACTGTATAGATTTTGTATAGATTTTATCCGCTCGAGAAGGATTTATCTGCTGGATAGCGCTGTTCACCCTTCGTACAACCGGCCCGGTCTTCAGTGCGGAAGGTCGGGGTTCGATTCCCGGCCAGACCAACACTCAGTGTCTTTAAATCAGTAATTGAGGTGAAGGTGCTGCCTTTGTAATTACATCTGCAAACGGTTAGACCTTTATGTCTTCTCGGATAAGCACGTTATTAAACCGGAGCCCCGTCTTTCCAAAAACTACTACACATACCCTTGCAACTTTTGCATTGAAGGGACGTTAAAGAATCCACATCACTATTTGGGGGAGAGTAGGCCATGAAGTTACCGGTGTGTGTGGTCTGTCCTACTACACTACAGGGTCCACATTAATTGGTAAAAGCTGTTGTGGTGACCCTGTCTTCATAGGAAGGAAAAAATAAATAAACTAAACTGAAAAGTATCGTACACAGTAGAGCGTGCGCAATGCAAAACTACGGTATCTTAGTATCAGGAAGGAGACACCATCGCGCGCATAAGCAATGAAATTTGATTGCTGGTTGGTGTCCACGCACTAGCTCGTAAAAATCAAATTCCACTGTTTGAGATCCTTACTAAAAATAACCTTTAACACCACGAACATCGCGCAGGCATCAATCTGTGAGTTTCGCTCTCTTGTAGTCAACGCAAGTTTTGACTTGTGACTTGCTCGTCTCGTTTGAACACCGCTCCACGCAAGTCAATGCAAGTTTTTCAAAAATTGTCAACAAAAATAAGCTAACCAAAGGACAAAGAGTAAATGCGGTTTGTTTTTGTTTGAATTATTTGTATAAGATTAAATGTGTAGAAAATTCAGGCTAAAATTCGAGAAAAAACAAAACTTGTATCAACTTGCGTTCAAATTGGAGCAATCTGTCCATGTAAGAAGCCGCAAGTCGATGCAAGTTAGCGGTCAAACAAGACACAAGTCAAAACTTGCATCGACTTGCATCACCTTGTGTTCTCATGATCTTGCAACAACTCATTCGACACTTTCAAAATTTGCAATTTATTTTTTAATCGCGATATATCAGCAAAACAGCTACATACGGTTATTTTTGTACTTATTAACTAAGCTACCCTATTCTTTAAAATAAATCGCGCATTCGAATAGGCAATGTGCACAAGAGCTTGCAAAGCACTCTGGGAGTTGAAGTCCAGCAAAAATCTACCAACGATTTCTAGCGACCTACAACATTTTAATTTTCTTATGCTAAAATACTTGCATTTTCTGTAAAGAAATGACAAAGATAGATTTTTGTGCTTATTTCAGCGGGAATAAAAAAGTGTAAGGACTCAGTTTCCTATCATGCTTTGTTCTAGAAAATGGCGCTCGTGCACATTGCCTATTGGGATGTTTGTCGCGCACTCAAGATGTCGCGTTGATATAAGCTGAAGATAAGGCATGGAGAATATTATCTAAAATACTAATCAATATATATCACTCACTGAATTCAAGCCCATAAATAAGTCCAATAATGTTCTCTTACAAGTAACATAATCCATATAAGTCAGTAAAATAGTAGAATTCCTGGCAATTGCATATATAAATACAAGACCACGAGAATTGATTCTGCATGCTTGCAGCAATGTAAGAATATAAAACTGTGATAAATGAATATAATATGATATAAAATATGAATGGTTAAATAAGAAATAATTATTACAAAACCGAGAATTCAATGCTTTATAAAGGCAAAAGGGAAAAGAAGAAGACAGTATCAGTTTTTCAATTTCGAGCATAGTTTCAAACCGAAAACCTAAGCAATGTTTATATTTGTGATTACATGAGACGCGGTATTTAAGAACTACGCGAATCGGTGAACACTTTCCTGGCTAAATATGTTTCTTGTAACACACTCTTTTCACACATTTTCATCTAAATCATAGTCTAATGTATATCCTTTAGTGATTCCGGCCTACTACATCTTTGATCTAATTAGGAATCTACTTCCATCTACATGTACACTACAACTAAAAAACCAATGTCAGTGGAACCCCAGTGGAAGCCGAGGCACACCACAATTATCTAAAGACCCTGAACAGAAATGCGGTCTTTCTTGCATGGCATTGCTTAAGGAAACTGGTGGTAGTGGATGTGGACAGTGAATATTCCAAGGACATGGCAAGCAGTTGTTATGCGTTGATTGTTGACATGTCGATGATATCAGTGAGTGAAATGGTGGAAGTGGGGTTTGTATATCTGCAGTATTTTGACTGTGGCTGAAATTACTTGGTACTTGGCTGTTTATTGTATTGTTAAGCGCTGGATTCCTGATTGCTCCAAGAGGTTCATGTATGGAGAAACAGCTCACGGAAGAGGGGATGAAACTTTGTTTTCTGTTTTCCGCGACGTTGGTGAAAGCACTGTTGGTGTCTTTTTGGGTGCTGTCAGGCTGCCTGCGATGTTTGGCTCTTCTGTTCTTGAACCACACCTGTAAAAAATGTGAAAAAAGGATTTTGTAACATTCCATGGAACAAGTGTCATCAATTATTATCAATAATCTTTTTCATAATTCTCACCCTTTTCTCCCTTCTCCTCCCTCGTTTCCTACTTCCCCTTCTACCTCTTCCTTCATCGTCATCATCATCATCATCATCATCATCATCTTCTTCTCCTTCTTCTTCTAGTCTTCTTACCATCATCCCATCTGACACTGTTTCTTCATCTTTAATATTAGCATTCCTTGCATCTCTTTCTCCTCACCCATCACTCAATCACTGCAACACCCTTAGAAACAATCTAATATTAATAAACGCACCTGTATTCGCGTTTCTGCAAGGTTGGTGTACGATGCAAGCTGTTCTCTTAGCATCACATCCGGGTAATGAGTTCTGGCAAAGGTATTTTCAAGAACTTGTAATTGATATGGAGTAAAACATGTGCGCATGCGTTTTGGCTTCTTTTTCAACTTCCCATCACGTGTTTCCATGATGATATCTATCAAATAACAAGAGAGAAGGAGAGTTAAAGTTTGCGGAGATTTTAAGAGGTAGTGCAGTGCTAGGGTTCCCAATGAACGACTGTAGGAGGGTCAGAAACGCCATTTTAGATCTACATGATCAATTTGAGATTTCAGGCAAAATCTATGAAGCAAAATCGAAAGCAAAACAACCGAGAACCAAAAGCCATCCTTCTAACTAAAGCCTCTTTTCATGCAAAGTATACGTATTTACTAGTATTTTGGAATAAGCTGCGATCTCTTTTATTTTCTATAGTTTCTATAGTGCTAAAGGTCTATTGAAAAACAATCACTCAATTTCACTTGGTATTTCAACTGGCTCATCAAATTAAAATTACAGCGAAAAACTTTCTAAGGACTATAAGTAACTTTGTTGTACAAATCTCAGTTTTCATATAGAAGTAAATAAAGTTATATGTTGAAACGGAAAATGACAGAGTGATGCACACATTCCTTAAATAGTGCCAAATTATTTAGTATAACATATATACTTATTGTAAATAGTAGAATTATCTATCATTAGTCTATCTTGTTTCGAGTAATTATTTTAGGATAAGGTGTGAATTTTTTTTCTACAGAAGAAAACAATGTGCAACTAATTTGCCATAGTTGTTTTCTTTTCGTTAGGCACGCAAGTGAAAGATTATCCTCTTACTAATTACCAGAAGAGTGACGGGTTACTTACAACTTTTCTAAGTTAATTATGGTCGTTTCTACCAAGCACACGCCCAACTTATGTTACAAAGTTCTCAAATTAACTCCTCAAAAGCCTAAATGGAGCCGTAAAATTCATGTTACAAAGACAAAATGTGTTCGGTTAAAATGTGAAAGTATTTGAGACTCAATCAGTTTGCCTTACAGTTTGCCTTACTTGAGAAGGAGTAGTCATCTTCAATTTATACGATATTACTGAAGCACTGTAATGTGGGATAGCAGTTCGATTTAGTAACTGCTCAAATTATATAGTACAACGATATGCTTAAAAACGTCTAGAACACTTCACGGTTTTAACATCTGATATGATATCGTCTGAAAATTTTCCGATGTCTTGAAGAAATACAGATCATGATCAACAAGCAACATTCCTGAGATCGCATCAAAAACTTACGAATTGAAACTTGCTTCATTTGAAAGAAATGTACGGAGCCCTCTAAGGGACATCCAAGATCCTAAGTTCCCAAGGTCTGAGTTCCCAGGATCCTATGTTCTCAAGATCCTAAGTTCCCAGATCCTATGTTCCCAAGATCCTAAGTTCCCAAGATCCTAAGTTCTCAAGATCCTAAGTTCCCAAGATCCTAAGTTCCCAAGATCCTAAGTTCCCAAGATCCTAAGTTCCCAAGATCCTAACTTCCCAAGATCCCAAGATCCCAAGATCCCAAGATCCCAAGATCCTAAGTTCAATTTCCTTCCCGTGATCCTAAAACATGGAACGAGCTGCGCTCGTGGTTAGTTTTGATCATTTTGTGACTTCAAAACCATTGTCAACAAGGAACAAGAGTACAGACAGGGCTGGTGGCTTCAAAATGAAAAATAAACTAAACAACAGATGGCTTAAAGAAGTATAAAACTTTATTTTGGAACTCTATAGTTGAAATGTTTGAAAAATCAGTCATTTTGAGAGCGTTTGAAACAAGGTATTTTCGACTTTGAAATAAACATTAAGACCACAGGAACCCCGCAATTACCTAAATTAAACCCTTAGATAATCAGATTGGGAAGCCTGTGGAACACATGAAACCACTATGTGCTTGTTACACTAAGTATCTACCTAAATCACGTTGATGCTACAAAGAGGAAAGATGGCGGTAATGTCTGCGAGAAATGATCTTATTGAACATTACTTCAATCTTGGATACAAGCAAAAAGAAATTATATCGTGTCTACTTCTGATACACAATCAGAGACTTGGTTTCAGGCAGTTAAAGCGAGTTCTTGCTCGGAGAGGCCTTTTTTTTTTTTTTTTTTCAAATTTTTTCAAATTTTTTCAAGAGGACCAGTGAGCAGCACTACAGATGCTAGTTTGTAAAACTTTTTATTTTCTCCGACGCGTTTCGTCTAACTCTGTAGACTTCTTCAGGGAGTTTTACAATAAAATTAAAAAGTCCTGTATTTAAAGACTAACTATCTTACGTATAGGAAGTAGGAGCGTAACGAATTACGTGTACAGGACGTCCCACACAGGGAAGAACATAGTTTTCCAATGATGAATATTTTGGGGGCGCAGTTATAGCTATAACTGCGCCCCCCCAAAAAAATTAAAAAAAAAAATTAAAAAAAATTAAAAAAAAAAAAAAAAAAAAAAAAAAAAAAAAAAAAAAAAAAAAAAAAAAAAAAAAAAAAAAAAAAAAAAAAAAAAAAAAAAATAAAAAAAAAAAAAAAAAAAAAATTTTTTTTTTTAAATATTACAGCGGCGGGAAACCATTTATAAAATATTTGAGAAACTTGAAGAAACAACACGCGGTAGATCTATATGGAATTCTTTAATGTAGCGAATTTTCGAATATCCATATTAGTCTTCATCAGGCTTTAAAGGATTACAATTTGAATTGGTATTTATATTTAACAAATCAAAAGCGGTTTTTCCCTTTTCTGTACTCTTATTTGCAATGGTTTTGACAATCTCGTACCCAGAGCCTGCGTTCCTCTTGGTCAGCGACCGAGAAACGAGAGGCTCTGGCCAATACAGTTATTTGGAGCACTCTGATTGGTTGACAGAACAATAGAAGGAGCGTTTGAATTTTACATTCTTCGCATATTTTGAGAATCGAGATTTCCCGGAATTATCCTAAATATTACTTCCAGATCGATTTTCGATAAGTAAAATTGTTCAGGGTAGCCTGAACCATTGTCAGAATATAAAAAGATTGTCAGACTACTTCATGTCGAGAGGATGTGAGCAAGCGATAAGATTTAGTGCAGTTTTAATAGGAGATTTGTGGCCCGTTGGTCGTTGAAGGTCGTGCTTCGAAGAGGGCCGTTGGACTATCGATTCAAATTCACTTGACAGGCTTCAAAATGTGAAATAAATCACACAAATGACTCACATAAATATCATTCTTTACCTCTGAGTATATTTCTAAATACCGTGCATAAAAATAAGCTCTCGATCAGCAATTTTCTGTCACAGATTGAGCTTGACATGCAAATAGCGGACTAAAAATTTGTGTTGGCCAGAGCCTCTCGTTTCTCGGTCGCTGACCAAGAGGAACGCAGGCTCTGGGTACGAGATTGTGGTTTTGACGTCACATAATGTTCAAACCACGAGCGCGCGCAGCTCGTTCCGTGTTTTACGGACACCAGTTCCTGGAGGATCACGGGAAGGAAATTGAACTTAGGATCTTGAGATCTTGGGAACCTGAGATCTTGGGAACTTAGGATCTTGGGAACTTAGGATCTTGGGATCTTGGGAACTTGGGATCTTGGGAACTTGGGATCTTGGGAACTTGGGATCTTGGGAACTTGGGATCTTGGGAACTTGGGATCTTGGGAACTTGGGATCTTGGGAACTTGGGATCTTGGGATCTTGAGAACTTGGGATCTTGGGATGTCCCTTAGAGGGCTCCGTAGAAATGTGTTATGGTTGTTCTTCCGCGAAAACATTGTCCTCTTTTATCAAATCAATTTGCACGATGGATTAACCCTGAACCTTCCACACCAAGATCATCTGTGCACAATTAGCCTAGGTTGTCTTGTGATATGCCAGCAGTGATATAGATACGTTAATGTACTTGGCTTGCAAAGAATAGAGTAAGGTTATAAAATCTAAAACAATTAAAGAGAAGCAAAAAGACAATTTAAACTTGGATGGATAACATAAAGCAAATGCGCAAGGCTTTCATCAAATCTGCTTAGAAGGGTCGACGCTGTAATGGGGTCTGATATAAACTAAACTGGTCTCACAACTGCTCACTCTTTTATAGATCAGAGCTTCACCTCATTAACCGAGTTTTGACACAAATTTCATGGGGTTAGCGAGGCCTTTAGTAATTGAACATTTATACATGTGTATCCTGTCAACCAGCAGCTTTGTAGCTTCATCCTTTCAGCGTCATCTACTTAACCATAGTTGACCCTTTTGCGTCGGGAGCGCAAGTCTGTCTTCATACTTGAATGCAAACATGAAAATATATTTAAAAAAGATCATTATGTCTTTATTGATATGAGGTAGCTAGAAAGAGGAACAACTAGTGAAACCTAGTGAAACTTTTAAAATATGTTAGTTGGAAAACTGACCCCTCTGCAAACAAATACGTTCCAAACTTGCTTAATCAGTTACCTCATAATTTTGTCATATTTTGGTTGCATTCGTTTTAGACAAAAGTCATCGTCATTTCGACTTCGTATTCAGGGATTTAGTTTGAGATTGCCAGCTTTCAACTGCACAAAAGAAAACGCTCGAAAGGGGCGAACAAATAGCCTAGTTTCAAAGTATTTTATGAGCGTTTCCACGAATCTTGTTGGAAAGACCTGTATGTGTCTCTAGCTGTTGTGTATTAATCTTATCCAGTTGTTCTTCAACATTGTAAAGACACATGAAAATTAAATTGTTTTAAGTAAAAGATTATTATAGCTAATAATCAAAAGTTAGTTCCATCTGACACTAACTGCAGGGAAAATACATTAAATGGAAACCAAAGGTTGATGTACGTTAAATTGTCGCTAAAGCTCAGTGAATTGAGTCATCAATACCAAAATAAGCTCTTTCAGTAGAATCACTTCACCTTAGTTCAGTGAAACCATATGAGCAATACATTCTTGCGGTTATCATGTTGGTATAAATTTAGAACATTCAAGGAAGAAATACACTTTGAAACAGTCGATATCTCTACTCTTGTACAATTTGTACACAAAACACTCTTAAAGCCAATTCCTATTCCTATTCTAAGAACAAGGTTCAAAAACAACAACAATATTATATATAATTCTTGTCAAGGCTTTTTCAAAGCTCACACAAATCTATATGATATAGATTTATGTGGGCTATAGTTTTCTTCGAAAAGCCTTCTCTTCTGAAGTACAGTCTATGATTCATGAATTCGAAGAACTACGTATTTAATGAATTCTTCATTGTGTCCGTGATTTTACGCTACTACTTTGATTCTTTTTTGAATCAGCAGTTTACTAAACAGAAATACTCAAATCTCTTTTTCTAAAGCTTTGAAGATGAGTTCAAAAGATCTACAATCACTACAATAGGCCTGGAAACTGTGGGCATCGAGTTGAGATGTTCTTTCAAGGGTTTATTGAAGAACTGACTTCATACAAATAAATGATTGATCTGATCAGAAGATTGCATACCAAGATTCCCCAATATATTGTCGCACCAAAAACTATTGTATTATACGTGTTAAGAGCGGTCTTGAGACGTGACTGAAGGTTAATTCCACTCTTAGTTTTTATGGGGCAGACAAACAGGAACAGACGACTTGTACATTGTGTCTGTATTCACACATATGGTGTTAGTTTCAACAGTAATCAATTTACAGAGTAAACACTCATTTGGGACCGTGCAAGATGAACAACGCTTAAAACATTTACTAGAGAATAGTATAGTTGGTGTTGACAAGCCCAGATTTATACAGCTAGGTTTTCAAGTGGTTAGATGTGTGTAGCGGCCTACTAAAAAAGTCGGTTTATATGACGAGGCGAATAAACTTATTTGGTTGAATTCAAGACGCATGTTTCCTGCGATTAGGTAGTAACAGTCGACTTTCACCAACTTAGATTTGTTGTTGGATTCCTTTAGAACTTTGCATGTGGGGATTAGACAAAGAGCTTATAATACTCGTGAAAACGTTAGTCGAAACTTAACTTCAGGTTCCACGTCATCGGATTAATACCCTTTTCACTGACGAATCTAACGATGCCTTCTTTCATACGGTTTTAACACTGCTTTGAAATTTCACGAACTTCTTTGAATTTCAAGCAGATTATTTACTGTACTTTTGACGGCAACAATTGAATGAAAAAGCGCATGGTTTCTTTCTTTTTAAATATGCTTGAAACTCACCGCCTGCACGCTGTGCCTTCAGGGCACTTGGGGTCTACCATCTTTGAAGAAGTCTTCACGCTACGATCACACGATGGGTTGAATTCCAATAAAAAACACAACAACCTCCATTTTCTCTAAATGGTTTCGTTCCAGAGTTTCAGTAAAAACCCATCAAGCTAATATGCCTTTATAAGGAACGATTAGATAATGTTGGGTCCCATCTACGCCCTAAGGTCAAAAGAGAGGTCTACCAACACGATGTTGACAACAACTTCGCATTATTGTAATGTATTTAGTTTTACTCTCTCGATGTGACTCTCGGGTCAGACTTTGACCTTCAACAAAAGTAAAGGAAAGCCTGGCGCTTGTGTCGAACTCGGCGCTGTGATTTTTTTTTAGTTTAAAGAAGGGTCAATAGTTTGAACTTGTACCAACCTGCAAGACGTTCCGCTAAAGACATGGCGACGGGTTTCTTGGAGGTGAACGGTGGATCAGTTACCTCGTCGTCGGCAGTGGATGATTGTGAAGTCTTGATCTGAAGAAGCGTCTCAATACTGAAGGACGAATTGTTGAGGCTCATCTCTCAGGCTATTTTTTCCTGTGTAATAGAATCGCGGCTTTTGATGACAAATGACCTTGATGAGATTCATCCGTTCGTGGGGCATCTAGAAATGACTTGAATTTAACACTTAAGAGAGTGCGTTGGGTAGTGGTGCCCTTGTCAGGAAGTGGTGAATAGAATTCTCAAGAGTCTTATGATTATGTTAACACAATCTACTTATGTATCTATTGTTAGGTGCAAGCAAAGTGTACCCAATAATCTAAACATGCCACTCAGCTCTCGTTGCTTTTTCTACATGCCCTTAGATAATGCCAATTCAACTCGAGAAATTGCCTTAAAGTTTCACTTTCTAGGAAGAAGACTAGTGCTTGCATATAGACTGCGCGCTCAAAATTACGGCGACAGATATAAAACTTGACATCACGGGTTCTCTCCAACGCACTGAAAATCCGCCCCCAAATGAAACGCGCAGAAGCAACCTAAAACTGATTACTTACAAAGTGTTGAAGATCTAATCATGGGATGGAAATTAGGGATGCCCTCTTTAAATAAACCTTCCTCAGTTAGCTGCTGCTTGTGAGAAAATTTATATGGAAACATGGAAGCATTAGCAGTGGGGCATCGCGTTACTGGCCTTGAAATAAGCGTCAACATCAGAGCCAAGGTATGATGTAGGGATAGCGCTTATGCGCTCATAGACAAAACAGCGGGGGTTCCTTGACTGAGGCCATAATTACAATTTGGCAACACAGCTGGACATTCTCGTTTCTTTTGCGCCAATGGAATCATCACCGGTTTATACTGAAGTGACACGACTTCTCAGCTTTACAAGGTATGCACATCGTTCAACTCGGATTAAAGTTATGTTTTGAGTTCCGCGCGCACGGTGGAAAGTCAGACTGCACTGTGCTGGCATTCTTAACTAAGATGACATTGATTGATGGCATATTAATCTATGAACTCCTAATTCGTCTAGCCTGGACAAACAAGGCCGGTCCGTGGCTGCAGAGTTTCGTGCCATAAACAAGATTCTGCGAATAATATTTGAAGTTTATTATCAAATGAGCACGCGTTTGCTCAAAGAAAAAACAGTTTTTCAACTATTCCACTTCTTAGTAGTTTATAGGCCTTTATTGGCTCTGGTGCTGCAAACACATGATCTCGGGTCATATAGGTCCTTAACTGGGTGCCTTTGTCTAATCAGCGCTAAGAAGATGATGGCATCAAAGTAATTGCGACCCTGGACCTCGATGAAATTGGGAAACTCGTCTCCTCTCTGTATGCGTATCAGATCAAAAAACCTCGTAATTGCGGTTAGTTTCGGAAGTGACCTCACCATGTTACAAGGATTAGTTGAGTCGAGACAACATCGATTTGACTTTTTCTCGTTGTTCCAAGGGGTTATTTTAAAGTATGAAATAGATTGTCCCATATAAATGTCGAAACATGTCTTACAATTATATTTTTTATTTTCATTTTATATTTTCTTTGTTGAAAGATAAATTGTGATTCAGAAATGAATGGGCCTACTCCAAAAATGACACTCATTCGTTTATTAATTCGTTCAGTAATTCAATATCAAATGAATAATGTTATTCATTATTTTTACCAAGGACTTATCCACGGCCGATGGCGAAATTTTATTTCTGTGCAAGTGGAGTTTGAAGGTCTTTAATAGAATTGTATGCAGTCAGATGCAACACAGTTAAAGTAATCACCAAACACGCCAATGACCCTTTCACTATACGGATATGTCCGAGGACAGTTACATAAGCTTTGGGTTTTTACTGATCCTCTATAACTTGAACACAACAGCTTTCACTATGATGTGTTGGTAACAAGATCTGTGTTAGTGGAATGCTGGCCTGAGTGCTTGCTACGTTCTGGTATGTTTCGGTTTGCAGGGAAATTAATTACTGTCACTCGTAAAGAATCCGTGCAGCATTCCATTGGTCATTTGGCGACGAAGACTGGCTCTCGTCTCGACAAACTTAGTAAATGCGATTAGGAAACGATACATTACTTCTAGCCAATACTGAACCCTTTGGACTGACTGATAATCTACTTACAGAGGCTGCTCGCCAACTAATCGTTTTGAAGATCCATCTTCTCACCTAAAATGTTAGTTTTTTGTCTTAAAGGGTTATATGGATTTTTACAATGATTTATGGGTGTACGGATTATAGACTTAGTTAAGCAGCCTGACATAGCTTGTTGCAGATCAGAACCACTGGATTCTCGACATGCAAAACTAATTGAGTCGACACGGGACTGGGTCATTAATCATCCTACACCCACCCGAAGCTGGGATGGCCCCTTTGGACGGATCGATTGAACCGGAAGACATTTATCATTCTGAAGAATGTTGACAGTACAATGCACCAAGTAAACCGATATGGAATAATGGATCTGCACGTCAATTTTTGAACCATTTTTGACTTTGCGTACATGCCCTCAGGCAAGAGAGAATGAACCAATAGGAACGGATCTGAGAGTCAGTTCAACCAATCAGATTGCGCGCTCTCTGTTTTCATTTTGCTGGTTTATTATAGTTTACAATTTGATTTGCACTATACCTTGCAGAAAATCACACAAAAATTAAATTCTCTTTTGTTTGCTTAGGTATAACTTGATGCCTCCAGTAGAATTTTCTCGTCAACAGTCACTAGAAGGCACTCGAATCTAGGCAGGTATTTGAAGGAAAACGAAACATTCAAAATCGAAAAAACTTAGAGTCAAATCTTTCATGTCGTTGTGAAGGGTTTCTTTAAGAACTCTAAGAACTGAAACATCGAAACCACGATAAGTAAAACCCTTTTAAAATCGTAACCGATCCAATTTTTGATACAAAATAAAATAACTTACTATCACTGTTTACTGGTATCTCTAGTTCGATGCCTTACTCATCCCATCCAGTCCTCATTTGGAGACCTTTGGAGAATAAAGCGGTAGCCAATTCTCCGTATCTTCAGAGAAAAACCAATTCTCCGTATCTTCAGAGAAAAACCATTTCTTATTCAAAAAGGTAACTTAGGCTAAATCTGGGCTAGTTGGATCTTTAGGTCGGATGTAAAACCCATTAAAACCTATTCAAATCGAACGTTGACCAACCCACGTTTAGTTGTGGTCAGTAGATTTTGAAGGCTCCAAATGTAAAGCCTCAATGAATGAGTCCGAACAAGCTAAGGCCATGGGTCGCGCTTTAATGCGTATAACATAGATCTTATGGATTAACTAAATTGAGTGGATTATTTACGACCTTGAGTCTACATTGCGAGCTTACCGCATGTTTTTACAAACCAGAAAGAGCGCCGGACCAATAAGTGCTTAATTGACTAAGAGACTATGGAATTGAGTCAAAGGCCAAAGAAAAACGCTTTGTTATCAGATAATTGAACAAAATGGGGTCGTGTTATTACTGGTGGAACGAGGCTTAGTGAATGACCTCGCAATGCGGACACGCGTGCCTGTTAAGCGGACGGTCATCGCAGCTAGAAAGTTTCATAGATTTTCTCTTCTGCCGTTGATCCCCTTGTACGACCATTTTTCTAGCTCTTTAGATCTGTATAGATTTAAATGTCGAGAAAAGGCGGTTCAATTATAGAAGAAATAAACGATAGAAATAGTAGAATTAAATCTGAAACTATAACGTACAAGGAAACACATCGTTCGTGGAACGAAAGGGAAATTCACTGAAAGGGAAAAGGGAAGGTCTGAGAACGTTTTAAAGTAAAACTTTAAAAGAAACAAGCATCAAATTTATGAAAAGCCGAAAGGAAAATCATGATGAAATAACAAAACAAAAACAAAAACAAAACAATAACAAAAAAAAGTGAGCAAAAGATATAAATCGGATTAGCGTTTAACAGGTTTAGAAAAGGGAGATTGAAGTAATAAATTAAAGGCAAATTTATGGTGGAAGAAAGTAGAAGAAATAGAGAAATACGCGAAAGAAGATGTCAAGGGCGGATCCAAGGGGAGGGTTTAGGGGGTTGCAACCCCCACTATGAAAATGAAAAAACGGATGGTCAACTAGAATTAGGCTCTATTTTTGCTTTCACTGATATCATACAACCCCCTGTTTGAGATGCGCATACATAATCCTAGATCTGCTCTTGGATGTATAGCAATGCTAAAGTTCAAATTGCTTCGATGACAACGTTCCATGATAATGTTCACTGAATAATTCCATTAGTTACCAAAGGTATGCAAAATGTTTTCAAAAACTCATCAAAACTAACTGGCGCCGAAATTAGAACAGGAAAAGATTTCACTAATCCTTCCCGGGATAGTTTACTCACAGCTTCTGCGAGCAGACCATCTTATCAGATAAGTCATTTTGATCATTCCTTTTATGGAAGAATTAACAAAGAGATTATTTCCGTCGAATGGGATTCCTGTGGTAATGGCGGTAGTTGAGAAAAACACGTAGCATCCAAGTAAATTAATGGATAAAATTGACCAATCAAAATAAAGCTAAAATTGTCATCAAGCAAAATATAAGACTAAAACAAATGTTTATGCTCATTTGGATCCTAGTTGGCAATCATTCGGATTTACCGGCTGCCTGCTCACACAGGGACTGGTTGGGCTTCCTGTGCCATTCATCATCATCATCATCATCATCATCATCATCATCATCCTTATTGAGTCAGTAAAGCCTAGTGGCATCACACCAACACCCCTCTCAGTTATACACAAATAGCGGTGCTAGTGAGTCTTCTAGCGTTGCTGACTGCTAAGTGATCTAATGAGGGATAAATCTGTTATGTGACATACCTTGACCTTAGCTCAACCGAATTCTCGTTTGATGAGAAATAAAAATCTTGGACTTCCTGTGGCGACAGTGTGCGGAAATACCTGGGGTTTAGTTTCGGTGCATTTGGTTGGTTCTTTCTTTCATGGACGTGATTTACTTCATATTTAGTACTCGGTTCATCAAATAGTTACTGAAAAAAAATTTCAGCCTCAAGTCAACGTCTTTCCTCTAATGTATCTGTGCACGTTCGTGAATGATCCATTTCCGCGTATTGTGTAGGATCTACGCATATTTTAGTCTCTGTTTCTCAGTTTTATCGAACGTTACAGTTACGATTTTTGCTCTCTGTCGTCTGAAACTGTTTCGCATTTAACTTAATTATCAATTTTTATTGGAATATTACCGGAGACTCTAATTGATTCGCATGCTCTTGTACTCTTGTGTCAGAGAATATCTTTTATACGCATTAGGTGTTTCAATAGACATTGAGCAATAGACTAGACAAACCCAGTTTTAACGAGACAACGATGAAGTACAATCCAATTTCAAACTTGTTAGAAGCAATAGAATAGAATTATTTAAGCACTGGTTGGTAGCAATGCAAAGCTCAAAAAGGTAATTCTAAAAAAGTATAAGTCAGCATAAAGTGTCTAACGTTTTCACTGATAATGCGAATTCCAGCAACGTTTAATGACGTTATCCAAAAATGGAGCCGCTTGGTTAAGCGCCGACTTAACCCAGATGACATGTCTTTATACGGCCTCACGAATTGAAGAAAATTTATTGCGAAAGACGTCGATCGGCAGTATCTCTGCCGGTGAACTCACTCAAATTGTTTAGTGATCATTTAGAGAGTGAAAAAATCCAGAAAACAGAAAACTAAGGTCAAGACGGTTCTAGTAAAACTAAGGAAGACGAGGAATATTTCTCATCAAACAATTCAAAGTTGTTCATCGTTCTTCATTTTTATTCATATTAATTCTCTGTGGCGCCAGACAAAATTGTCTGTTGTCTCGCAGGGGTGTTGGCTTAGAGGCACGACCCTAATTTCCGTTCTGCTTGGATCTCGACCTCCCATGCAGACTACATCATATCAGGCAATGTCCACTTGTGCGTTTATGTTTGAAATTTGTCGTTGGGTTTTAGCCTTCCATCCACACTAAAGACCTGATTATATGAAGCGAGATGGCTCGGTTAGCCGGGCTGGCTCGACCCGGCTGGCCCGTTTCCCATGAAATCAACATTACCGAATTATGTGTGTTTTATAAATAATCTGGGCTCTCGGTAAACCAAACCAGCCCGGTTAACCGGGCCTGTCCGCTTCATAAAATCAGGCCCCCCAAAAACCGGCGTTTTTCTTTGTCTAAATTGTGAAAAATGAAAAACAAGATACGTTTCCAATTCATACAGATGAATGTGGACATAGCCTTGGTTTCCATGGAAACAACTTAACAACATGAAGTAAGAGATCAAAAGTAATAAATCCATATATAAAATAGAGAACAAATTTATTGACATCAATTCATAATATGTGCACTCTTCGTAATCCTAAAAATAAAATTCTAAAATATCTTTCGTAAAGTTTTTACCAATTATGTGTATTTTGAATGTTTTCAAAAATAAAACTGATATAAAATTGAGACGTCAGGCACACGGTGGAAAATATTCTGATTAACGTACTTAATTATCAATCATCATAAATAGCGGTAAAAGTCTATTTCTGCCGAAGGAAATTACTATTGATTTCACTTGCGCGAAAAAAGGATATCTATTGGATATCAAGAGTGAAACGAAAACTAATTGTTAGTATTATAATTATTAAAGTGGAAATATAAGAACTGAAACAAAGGAACTAGCCTCTTTAAGGTGTACAGCCAAACGTCTATTTAACGGGTTCACTGAAATTTATACCGCTAAACATTAAACTTAATTTAGTAGGGCGTTAGTAGAATATGTGAGCATCGTTGGTAAGTCCGTACATTGCTGTCTTAAATCTCCACAAATCCACACTAGACGTCAAAGGAAAACTTGATGGCCGTGCGGGTTCGTTCAAAACCTTGGATTCTTCGAGTCTTGTTCCAATCAGTTCTTCAGCGGTTTCACCCACTAGCATATGCGCACTGTCATGTGGATTCTCAAAAAAGCTTGAAGAGTTTTGAATGGATGATACCGAGCATGTCCTGTGAAATGGCAAAGAATTTTGATTGGTCGAACATGTCGTGTGATATGATGTCATGGTGTTGGCACCCACAATAGGAACGCTTGTGAGTGGTTCAAAATCTTCTTTAATTTGTAGTCCTTGTGCTTGATTGGTTAATTCAGGTGAATTTGAAGGAAATATGATGCTTGGTGGAAGCAGCTGCACTCCATTTAAATTCTTTTCAGACTTCTGATCTTTTTCATCGGCTGAGTCTTTCAGTTTGGACTTTTTGGTCGGCTTTTTGCTTTCCCTGGATTCTTTTTCTTGTTTCCTGTATTTTGCCCTTCGGTTCTTGAACCAAACCTGGACATAAAAGATTAAATAAATATAGTCCTAGCATTACGGTGCAATGAATATCGAAAATGTATATACCATTTATTAATTCACTAGCTCGAAATTCCGTCAATTTCGTGATATCTCGAATCTCTCAGCAATCCAGCAATATTTAATAGTAGTAACAACGTACTAGAAGCAAAACTTCACGATATTTCATTACACCATCATTTTATCAATTCATCAGCTCATCCATTTCTTACGTAACTCTATAAACAATTAATTGTGAAACGGACCGCATCGTGACGTGACCGTGTCGGTGCCGTGTTGTCTATAAAACATTCGAAATTCCTGCCGTAACCGTGCCGTGACCGTGCGGTCACAGTCATACGAAATCTACTCTACTCTATTCAATACATTTTAGAGCAATGTTTTCATGAACAGTGGTTGTACATTTTTGACAGGACACTATTGTTCTTCCAGGACCAACGTTCAACACATACCTTATACACACAACAAATTCTTTTAAAATCTAATGATAAAAGAGCTCCCAGTTTTGGCCGGCAAAATTGAGTAGGCGCGCGCGCGCGTTTTTAGCGGCAATCAATTGACTTCCGGTAGAGCGACACACACCTAACAAAAAGGACTAATTTTGGTTCTTATTGCACATGCGCAGGACACTTTATTTCCGGTTTCTTTAAAAAGCTATAATCTTCGGCGGTTTTCGGCAAAACTGAGTATTTCTTCAATATATATTTTAATTACAGGCTTTTCTTCAAAGCCAAGCATGAGATTTACGAAAAATCAAGAAATACCGAAGATATTATTATGCATTATTTCCTCAATTTCGACGTTCAAAAAATCATATCTAATTTATTTGGAGACCATTCTTAAAACGCATGCTTGGCATTATGCACCTTGATCTCAAGATTTATTCAGTGTATTTCAAATTCTCTAATATACGTTGCTAAAGAAAATTATAGATTTTTTTCTGTAGCTATGATGTCATGTGATGACGTCACGGTTAAAGTCCCCTCAGAGAAGACAAACTATAAAATGTAAAAGCGAAAAGCATGTATTCAAATTTCCCTAGCAACCGGGGCAATTTTTATATGTCAGTACATCCTTAAGCTTGAACAAAAATTGCGTACATTGACCTCCCTCTAGTCACTATAGACCGAACTGACCATGAAATTGTCACTCCAAAGTTAACGCTTGCGATGTATCATGGGACTGTTTTTGGGGAAGCCAGTGCTCTTGAAGCGGTAGCAAAACTCTCGTAAACAACTCCTCTTAATCACATTCTATTTTATACAGCTTTATTTTCTCTATTAATTTTTGTAACGCTTCATATATCTTCAGATAAATATTGATGAGAGCTTTCCCTAAAAAAAGTCCCATGGATCAACCTGATTCCCTATTTTACCCCTGTTACTCCAACCATTCAATCATGTATGCTTTTAACTGCATATTGTGTACAACAAGAGTGTAGTATACCTGAATACGGGCCTCAGGTAGACGTGTATAGGCTGCTATTCTCTCTCTCATCACTATATCAGGATAATGCGTCTTGCTGAAAGTATTCTCAAGTATCTGGAGTTGTTGGTGGGTGAATGCGGTGCGCGTACGGCGTTGTTTTCCACGGGAACCATAATGCACTTCGAGAATGATGTCTTGATTGGAATCAAATCACACAAATATCAGTCTGATATTTAGATCTGTTAGAACTTACAAATGCTTGAAAATGACTGAACTTATCAAATGCTTTGGAAAGTGAAAATTTGCATATTGTTTTTATTTCATTTGATTTCCTTTGGTTTTGCTTGCGCTCAATGCAACAATGCTCAAGTCAGTGAGTCAGTCAATCGGTCAGTCGGTCGGTCAGTCAGTCGGTCGGTCGGTCGGTCGTTCGGTCGTTCTCTCGGTCGGTCAGTCAGTCAGTCAGTTGGTCGGTAGGTCGGTCGGTTGGTCGGTCGGTCGGTCAGTCAGTCGGTCGGTCGGTCGGTCGGTCGGTCGGTCGGTCGGTCGGTCGGTCGGTCGGTCGGTCGGTCGGTCGGTCAGTCAGTCAGTCAGTCAGTCAGTCATCACTGGCTTTTTACTCGTAAAATTAAAGTTGTCAGCCACTTTTTGCTAAATGAAAAGGTATGGACGAACACATGTTAAAATACTCCCAAACTAAGATGAAAGTCTTTTTGGAAACCGGTGAAAATATACACCACTACTCCAACTAGAATGCTTACTAAACTATGAATAGTTATAACCCTTACCAGCTAATCTCTCTGCCAATGTAATTGCGCCATTTGAAGAATGAATACCGTTTGCAGTGACTGCAGTATCTTGCTGTCTCGTTGAGGGCTGCGATTTCAAAATATTATCGATGGTAAACAGGGAAGAATTCGGCGGAGACTTTGTAGTATCGGCCATTTTGTTTGCTGTTCACTACTTGAGACTTCTAAGCAACTCTGTAGTAGATGAAAAATAAACAAATTGAAATGAAAATAAAAACTAATTAAAAAGGTCACAATATTCTGCAATTATATTTCAGTGTCTAATAAGGCATGTTTGAACGACCAGCTCTTGAGTCTGACATTTCAAAATAACGCCAAGGAAACAAAATCTTCAAACATTTCTTATATATTTACTTTTTACAAGATAAATTTGTCACTGAGACACACTTGTGTTGATAACAGTCTCGTAAGATTTGATAACAGTCTCGTAAGATTTGAAAATCTGGAGACTGTGTTGAAAAGATGACGTCGTTGTGTTCAATGTTATGTGAGGGATCTTTTCAGCTCAAAACGCGTTTGTGTAAAGGCAAATCTTTTCTAAATCCGAAAGAAGAGGCTTAATTGAAAACCGCTACCATCAAATGAAACGATCCATGTTGAATTTTTATCATTAAAAAACACTAAAACTCTCGAATTGTTAAAACTAACCTTGTCAAATGGTTTGTCTATTTTCAAATAAACTTGATAATCTCTTGACTAAACAAGGCTTATATTAGAAATTTCTCCACATTTCTTCATCAAAACCCTACATTTTCTGTGAACATATAGCCGTTTAAGACTACATCTCTAAATTGTTTGGGGTTTAACTTTCATTTTGGGTTAGTTAATCTACGTTTAATGGATTAGAAACGAGTTAACACTCAAGGACTTTGCAGACATTATCTCTGCGGGAGTAAAACAAACGGACCTGAAAAGCGTGCACCTTGAATCATCTATTGTGTGCAGTCTTTCGCTGTTTTATTGAGTAAACCCGACGCAGCTGATCAAAGACGCAATTCTCCTCATGCCTTATTTGCGCACAAGTGTCAGGTTGATTGAACGTAACTTAATTACGTTTTGGGTTTACCCCACCTGAAGAATCTATTGATCCGAAGACCAACAATTAATTAGAGCTCATCATATCCCAACCCACATTTTAGAAATCTTTTGGTTTGTACATGTTATTCTGCAAGGTTTTTAACGCGCTCCTCAACAACAAATTTTTACTACTTCCTGCTTGTTTTCTTTCTTGGTTGGTGAAAAGGTCAAAAAACTGCGATATAAAAATATGATTCAGAAGTGTATAGGATTTGATGTAAATCTTCTTTGATATTTGTTGATAGTTCTGGTCTAAATACACTAGAAAGCTGTCATTTAACTGCAAATTCCTACTTATATTGTAACTTTATACAGAGGTATAAACAATACGTCTTTATGATACTGCGTTAGTTGTGCTCAGAAATTAGAAAATCTTCGTTTGATGAGGAAACACTAAATCAGTATACTTTTTCAAACGTGCAGCAAAACAGTGAAGTCGTGGAAAAGTAGCATTTCAAAGCAATGAAATTCCGTTTCTTGATCTTTTATTTTGCAAAAATTAAAATGTACTTGCACTAACTTATAAAAGCAGTTTTGTCCGGTTAGTCTTAGTAGTTGACTCCTCTGAGTTATTCTTTTTTTTTTTTTAACAAACTACATGAGAAGGAAGAACTCGACGCAGGCGCGCGGGTGAACAGAGGAGAAAGCACAAGTCCAAGTTATAACTCACTCAGTACTGCTTTTTACAAACCCGGGTTTGAGTATAACTGGTAGTCATACTTCCACAATTGTTTGTAATTCCCTGAAGATTATTTCAATAACTGCTTCTTGGTGAAGCGCGCTTAGTTGCAGTGAAATGTTGAAAATTATAACCTCGGGATTAACCCACGAAACTTTTCGTTGAGTCACTGATACAAGCTTATTATCGAATCAACACTGAAATCATTGTCTACAAATGCATAGAGTGAAAAAAAATTAGAGTGTCTGAACCTCAGTAGATTCGGCAAGATAATAAAATCTAATTCTAAACACTTGAGAAATATGGCAATATCATGTTATTAAAAGACTCAAAAAATTCGGGCATTACTATAGCGGATAATATGACCAGAACACTTAGAGAAGATTAGCAAGAATGAAGGATTTTGGTTTCACGTTCAACGCACCCCCAGCTTCGCTAAGAAAAGAGCTGCTGAGATTATCCTGTAACTGCCGATTTCATCTGAAATTTAGCGGAACCTCCGTAGTTAAGCGGATTTCTTACAGCCTATTTGTGATACACCTTGAATGTTCAGTTTTGGTCAATGAAAGTTGGGCGCACTCACTGATATATAATGAAGACTAAACAGGGTAGAACTTTACTGAGCGATTACATCTTCTAAAACATTCCTAAATAGTCATTGATTGATCATAATATAACCTCAAATCATGGTTCTTGTATGTAGCGGCGATTTACGTAATAGAATGGTACTGAAGTGACTTCAATTAAAGACAACATCACCGTTAAATCGCCATATATACATAGGTGGCATGAAATAGGTTCACGCCGTCGGTAGATACCGAACTCAACTGAATTCACTTCGAGGTTTGCAGTTTGATTTCTCGAGCCAACAGTGAGTTACAACCGCAAAGAGCTCCGCAAGCTAAGACGTGTTGTATAAATACCTCAGTTTGAGTGTACTAGCTTCGTCTAGGGTCTATGTTGTCGTTACAGCTCGTAAGTTAGGAGGATCGTCAACGTAACGATTCACCCGTGCTTCACAGAAACCAACTTCTAGCAGAGCAAAGGCAGAAACTGTACGAGTCGAGCGTGGTTGTGGATCGTCGCAAATGCGGGTGCATTGTAATGTTTCTATCCTATTAACTGAGCTAGGTGTTGTTGGTTTAGAGGTGCGCGCAGTGAGATCCCACGGGGTGCATAACACCGCAAAATCTAAACACCTTTCAAAACTTCTCGTTCTATTAACCACATAAACAGGAACTAACATTAACAATCTCTTTTCATAAAAAGATGTTCAATTTGTAGTTCCAGCAAGAATAGATCCAGAGAGGAGATAAATCTGAAAATGGAGGGGCATTATTTGTGGTTTTGCTCAAATATTTGCCGACTGCGGGTGTGAAAGTGTTAAAGCGATTTCCTTTGTGAGATTCGGGACCAAAGGAGCTTTACACCTTCATGTTACAAACTCCAACAACAGATTTGCTTCTAATCTATCAAGGAATGTTTCCTAACACCTCGAATGAATGCCTTGCTGAACTAAAAATAAAGCCAAACTCTATAATGATAAATCTCAGGTTCATGCACTACTTTATATGAGGGTACAATTTTTATTGTTAACTAGCCACCCCTGCGCACTCAAATGTTAAAATGTTTGTTGCAGTTTTCACAGGATGAGAAGCTCAATAGATGTCCATCAATAAAATATGATGACCAAACAAATGCTAACACAGCTTCTCAGCCTACCCTTAGTAATTTTGGCTCATTTTGCGAATTCTTTGTTGCAGTCCAATTCAACAAGATTTAGCGAGCCAAGACACTGAAGTTTAGACTCAAACTGATCGGAAACCAGCTTATGAGCTACACCAAAAATTTGTATTCAAAACCTTAAATACGATACATTTCTTTAAATATATATTGCCATATTTTACAGTTTCTGCAATTCACTTTGAGTAGCAGCTCCATCTCCTAGCGTAGTATTCTCTTCTATTTCCTTTTATAAAAACCTTTAAGTCTGACCAAAGCTCTGCTACTCTCTCTATATATATTATAGGTATTAGTAGATTGGTAGGGCACTGCCAAAATGTTTTCAGAAGTGATTTCCCTGTTAATATGCCGGTACGGCTCAGATTTTCCACAAAACAGGAAGTAGGTTCATATTGAAATTATTTAATAATTCATTCAAACACTACCACAAAAGGAGATGAAGGTTTCTTTTCACGCTACCATTATCATCGTGCTATTATCACTCATGCACTTCGTTTTTATCATGCACTACCATTATATAATGCACTCCTTTAACAGAAAACCAATGAACAACCAGACTGCCTTTACGATTTGTTCACCTGTAGAGCTGTGTCTTCCTGGACAATTACAAGTTATCGTTTTGGCGTGCTGGCCTTATTCACAACAATTCACGTGTATACATAATGGTCAGAAGCAAAATTCGAGTTTTCAGCAACCTGAAAGAACTTGAACTGTGAATTTTTCCAAATTAGTTGAGATGGGGAAAAAGAAACTGCTTTCATTCATCTGCTCGAAAACATCTTTTGGTTTGTGAATATACATTATAAAACCACAATACTTAACTTGACAATGGCTGCAAACATGTTGATTATTAGTTAGCTTCATGATGTGTTTCAGCTAGCTATTGTATAGAACGAGCACTAAATAGCCGAGGATAATTGACTCTGTGGTTTCTTGAGCTTAGGTTTTGCATATGATAAAACTTTATTTGAAAACGCTGTAAGTAAGTGTAAACGTTTACTATATTCTGATCGCCTCATAAAGCTTTGAATAAGCTTTGGATAACTTTGTTTGAAATAAGTATCTTCGACTGACAGTCCTTCCCATAGTCGTTGTTGAAACTGAACATTATCAAGTCTTAGTTATGTACCTTGAGTATCAGAAGCTATTACTTTTCTCTGTTATACTATGATAACAGAGAACTGAAATGAATAGTCTCGATACTCAGAATATATGGTTTATAAAGTACAAAAGGGACTAAAATGAAACCAGATCGAAGTGCTCTTTTCAAGACACAATTTCGCAACCGAAAATAGTTTTTAACGTTCTTCGTGACGTAAAGATATGACGATTAAGGATTGAAAGCGGTATGGTTTAAGAAACTGGGGATTTCTAGCGAATGCATAATTGAGCCTTTTACATTTTTAAACAGAAATTATATTGATTATTAAATCTGAGTTGTGAAAGCGACTTTGCAAAATGCCCGAAGAAAACACAAAAACAATCTGAACATTTGGATAGCTAGAGCTTCTCATAGTCGGCCCAAAAGGTTATCTCAGGCTCTTATACCACAAGACGTGTATTCGCAGCCATGTTTCAGAAACTTACCTTAAATCAGTAGCGTGAGTTCTCTTATGTTGGGTTTGTTTCCTTTCTTTCTCTCCAAAACAAAACACTTACAAAACTACGTTAAATCAGGCTGAAGAGGGCTACTTATAATTCCAGTAATCACCAGCGTAGTTGGTTAATTCGTTTCTAAAACCCTTAAACAATCTTCATTAAAACTTAATGAAAAAAGATTATCTGGGGTTCTCAGCTGCAAGACGTATCAGTCTTACGTTCCTCTAGAACAAGCTATTATCCTCGTGGAAATGATGATTCAAATGTTTACCTTGTTAATCCCAATTGATCCATTCAGTCCGTCAGGGATTAACCGTAACTGACAGCGTAGTTATTCAACGTAAGACGTGTATTGAGGCTAAATGACGGGGAGGAGCTTGTTACGTAAACACGTAACACATCGAAGTGAGTTTTGTGCTAGATTTGAAATAAGCGTAAACATAAGTGAAGCTTGTTATTTTACACCCAGCGTATCGTAGTAGTCTTGCGTTCGTTTTGCGATATACGCGCAAACAGAATATTGTAGAACTAGATGACCTGAAGAAGCTTAATGCGTAAATACGTAACATCGTAGTGAGTTTGCGCTGGTGAGATTAGCGCCGGTAAACAGAAAAGAAGCTTGTTACGTAACACCAAGCACGTCTTGCTCACCACGACTCGGTTTTGCGGTAAGCGCAAAGATAACAAGCTACGTAAACGCTCTGCATTTGTTTCACGCATACCGACTATTGAAAGAAGGAGCTTGTTGTACAAACGTATGTCATATTTTATTGAATCTTTACGATATGCGCAATTATGCAGAATATTTAAACAAGAAAACAGGTCGAGTTCATTACATATAAACGTAGCTTACGTATTAACGTGGATACGTTTTGTTCTACACAGTGTTGCGGATAACTGGAAACAAATAATTAGCATTCAAATGAATTAGTTTTGATTTAGTTTTCATTCGAGGGTATTTGCAATTATGATTACAAACGTTGCATTTTCAACGGGATGGCCTTGACGAGTCTTTCCAATTTTCTGATGACGTGTTTCGTCACTTCGTACTTCTTTGATTGTTCCATCAAACAGTAAAAATACTCATAGTTTTAGACAGATGTTGATTTTCAGTCTCCCCAAGAGATATGTCATGTTTTTTTGCTACTTTTATTAGTTCGGTTATTAAGTTTCCATTTTCGAATGAAGAAAATCAAAAACTGGATTAACTTTGAATGACGGGATTAACTGTTCTCAAAGGGATTTCCGTTTATAAAGATTACGTTCGTCCTGACAATTACCAAGTGTTCTAATCATCCAACTGCACAGTGATTGTCGCTGGATCTTAAAGATTTATTATCACTGGCGTCATACAGGTTACGTGTCCCCAAAGTTTGTGGTCCTAATTTTTTCATTATATTATTTTGGCAAATGAAAAAGACTTCTAGACACAATTCAAGAAAAATGTCAGTTTTAGTCTATTCTCAGTTGTGATGGTCTTAGAAGTTATAACACATTATTTGTTTACATTTTCCTGTTTAAAACAGGTGATTTTCCAATACGCGTATTTTTGTTTTCAGCCATTCTCTTCACATTTAACAGTCAGTTGAGTTTCCCAATCGTTTTTGTCGATTTTATATTTATATTCAAACTGAGGAATACAAACTACATATTCTACAAGCTCCATGACCAAGTGAGACATTCTTGACAGTCTATCAAAGACAAAAACTAGAAGAATACAAACATTTGATACCGCGTTTATTAAAAAATGTGATAACAAATAAAGGAGGCCACGTTTGCTGCCGAAATTCCTCGCATAAATAGTGGACACAAATAGAAAAAATCATAAAAATTGGAATAATTCAGCACTTGTTAATAAAAAAAAGTTATTCTAGTTAAAAACATAGGGACATGCTTTTGGGACACCCTGCGTTTATGTTTGGTAAAGACAAAATCGATGTAAACATAACAGAAGACGTCGAAATATCTTAACCAATCAAGAGACAATAATAATGAAAGAGAGCGAAACTGGTATTGATGTCTGCGCGATGTGCTTGGCGATTAAAGACCCAAACACATCGCGCGCAACACAAGGTTGCAGCGTGTGTCCACCCATTCCAATGTTTCGCGAAACGTTGCGCGCAACAGCCGCAGAAGTAGGATCGAGCTCTACTTCTGCAACTGTCCAGAACTGTTGCGCGCAATATTGCACGCGATGTTTCAGTGGTGGACACACGGTGCATCCATGGTGCGCGCGGTGTTTCAGCAAATGTTTCGGGAAAAGTTGTACCGTGTGTCCGGGCCTTAAGATTAAGCATCACGTACACGAGAAACGGCAAACGGCAAAGAGGAACACGTGACCTGCTGTTTTTGCGTCTGGCGTTGCTGTTTCAACGTGAGGGTGGACCATTTTGCGTTTGCCGTAAACATGAAAAGTCGCTCTTTCGTTTGAGTGCCAAATGCGTATCGCCAGGCGCGAAATTCGTAGGTCACGTGTTCCTCTCTTCCGTCTGCCGTTTCCCGTGTGCGTGAAGCTTAATCTCTAACGCGCAGACATCAATCCGCGAGTTTCTTTCTTTTAGTATTATCGTTTCTTGAACCAATATATAAGAAAGAGAAGACCGAAGAGACCGGGTGACAATATTGCTATAAAGGCAGAGGGGAATGAGGACGAGGAGATAGAACAAGTCCCCCCCCCCCGTGCTTTACTATTGTGCGAACGAGCTGATTTTTTTACATTCTTTGCTAGTTGGATAATTGAGCAATATTAAATGGCAAATCCCCCATGAAAATTTCACCAGAAAACGTACATCAGTTTTCCCGACTGTAACCTTAAATTGGATAGTCTGGATCGTAAATCACTGTAGGAAGTCATTTGTGAAGAAAGACCAAGGTTACGAAGAATTCCTGGAATCTGCAAGGACTCAGCCAAGCCAGTTACATCAGTTTTCACTAACATCAGTTTTCCCAACTGTAATCTTAAATTGGATAGCCATGAGTCTGGATTGTAAATTGCTATGGAAAGTCATTTGTGAAGAAACATCACGAGGAAGCCTTGGAATCTCCAAGGACTCAGTCAAACCAGTTTTTATGAGAATAGACGGATATGTCCCAATATCAGCAATATGAATTATGAAGTAAGAGAACATGGAGGAAGTGTAGTTATGAGTTGAATTCCGTAAATGTTGGGCTTAGCACGTCACTACTAATTTTTATCCAAACTTGTCCTCTCACTTCCTATTTCCTATGGGGACAACTGGCTCGGCTTGAGTCCTTAAAGATTTCAGGGATCACCTCGTCCCTACGGCAGTGACATTTTAATATTGTACTTTGTTCGTACATATATTGAAAATATATATTTCATTACGGTAGGTGCTCGACGGACGATTTTGAAAATGACCCTAAAAGGTACGCATAAATTAGCTGAGACGCTGATTTCAGACCCTAAAAGGTGCGACCATATTTATTCATTTTTTAATTCAAAATTGATAAATATACACTTAGCTGCATCAAATACTTTGTTTTTCGGGAGATTTCCAAACTTTAGCACCATTGTATTCTTGTATGACGTATGATATTTTTAAAACGAAACAAATCTGACCCTAAAAGGTACGGAATCAGCCGGAAGTCATCGGGAGACCCTAAATGGTATGCGAGGTCTCATTTTCGACCCTAAAAGGTCCGTCGAGCACCCCTACCACTTTTGAAAGGGAGACAGTTACCCCCTCGGGGTTAATACTAGCTCATACGATTATAGGCCATTATACGTGGTATACTTTTACACTGTAATTGATGATCGCTGTAACAGGGCGCATTTTTGCAAATCGTCTCGCAATGCTTTTCAGAAACAAGTTATTATTGCGGCTAATTTTCTAAGTGACATTTTTACATTGAAACCTATGTCTCTATCTGCCTGTTTCCTTACATAGGATCAGAGAGGAAATCAAAGTTAAACAACTTTCTACTGGCAAAAATCCTAAGTACTTTGCTTATCGCTTTCCTTCTATTTCTGATATGACTGTTTTCCAAATTAGCAGTCATATCAGCCATATCTTGGCCACGTACATGGATCGGTTTCCTTTGATTTTATCAGAACTGTGGACTAACAAACAATGATGTGCATTTTGATTTGGTGCTGCCCAACATTTTATAGAAAAAGATCACTTCTGTTATGAAAATTAAAGGCATTCATTCCTTAGTGTAGGAGTGATTTCCCTTAGTATAGCCTGGATGACCAGGGAGTGAGCGAAAGACGGCTGTTTTCATCCCAGGCTCGACTCGAATTCGTTCAAGGTCTTTGCAGTGTATGGAGTGTATGTCACCTATTCACGATTTTGATACCTATACTCCTCTGACGGCATACAATTGTTCTTTTGGGGACAAACAATTAGATAAACGATAGGGTAGGGGCTAAATAAATCCCAAAATAAATATCGAACAAGCTGTCTAACCCTAAAAAGTATCCTGGAGTGTTTGCATAAACTACAGTTAAAAAATATCGAGCAGGCAATGACTTTTTTATTAGTGTGAACAACAAAAATGCACCATTTTAGTTCTCAAATCGACCAAAAAGCAACCGATTTTTACCAAGCGGCTCGCGCTTCGTGCTCTGCTCGTATAATATCCTAAATCAATTAAAGAGGAGCCATTCCGACTCCTTTACTACAAATCCTTTCCCATGAGGCTCACGTTTCGCGCTCGCAATAGCTAAAATTATTATGTTCTATCCAATGAATAGACCGGAGTGGTTTTAGTTTCGATGGACTTTGGTAGGGAATACGAAGCTGAGATTAAAAAATCGTACAAAGGTTTGGTAAACTAAAAATGAATATCTTGCAGTACAAAAGGTTTTAAAATAAAATTCGAGCATACTGGATACTAATACTGTATAATCCTCCATCCCGTCAAAAATCAAATGATCCGTCCCTGTCGGATATCTTGATTTGAGGAATATGGGCGTTGGAATCATATTACAAGAAAACCAAGTACTTCCTTTGATGATAGGTTAAATTCAATTAGTGTCAACCAAAATGGATGTGTTTTTAACGATATCACTCAAACACAAAGCATGCAGACAGCGCTATCTCACAGACTGGTGGAAATCAATTACGAGATCTTATCACTAGTAAGTTGGGGTCACTTCTCAGCCCTCGATAGCCGATAATAGCATTAAAAGACTTAACTAAGGATATTTGGATGAAAGCTTTTAAAGACCTGTGTCTTTGAAACAAATAAACCAACAACATGATACAAGTATAAAGCTAACACATTTAGAATTGTACAGGTCTATACTACTACTATATAAGCTAGGGCAAGGGCAAATCAGTTAAAGTTTGAGCGCGCGTTTTGATAAGATTAGTAATGTCACTTTCCAAGCGGTTATTCTCTAAACAAAACACAGGCGTTGAGCCAACGGCAACACAGCCCACAGAAAAATGCGTGTTAGAATGAACATGTAGTCAAATTCTGGCTACATTCCGATTTATATTATAGCCAAGCACATGCCTTCTTGACCAGTCGAATCATAAATCAATACTAGATCAACAGCCCTTGCCTTGGGCGGTCGGTAGTGCGGTCGAGGTCATGACTAACTCCTGGAATGTTCTCCCACAGTGACTCCGGGGTGCTACACACTAATCAACTGTTACAATTTGACCTGTAGCTAGTCATATTATCCTTACCGTTAACCTGTATACCTTTATAAAGTTCATAATCTTACCTCAGCAGAATCAACGGGTCAATAACCTTGTGAATGGCGATGTGTGAGATTGTGCCCCACCTAGCTGTTAGCTTATATTAGTGATTTGATGAGCATGCGTCAACTGCTGTTTGAGGATTAGCATGTGACCATGGTCTTCATCAGACATCACTGCCCCTTGGGGAGGGGGGAAGATCGGGGGGAAGATCTCATGATTGTGTGCTCGAGCATGTAAAATGCAAGCAACAACGTCGGGTTTCAAATTTATTTTATCGTTATTGAAGTTTGTATCAAATGATGATTATCCAGTAACAGATTTTGGCCGGTCCAAAGGTGACTATACTCGACTGGGGCCCTCTTTAACACATACACACCATGGCCATCAATGCCGCGCTAGATTTATGGATTACAGCCAATATGCTGCATTTTTATGTAGGTCATAGTATCGGCTCGCCGGGGAGCTTATTCCCTGTAGACGTGAGGCTTATTCTTGAGAAGAGGATTATTGGGATTAAAAAAGAGAGACAACTGAGTTATACAGTCTTATACTGTAGACACTGTATACAGGTATAGTATTTTAAAAGATTTCTGTTCTTGGGATTCCTGTGCTAGGTTAGACCGAGAGGAGACCGAGCCTGGTCATTTCCCAGTAGTTTTCACATTTTTCACAGTGTTTCTGTAATGTCATTTGGAAGCTAATAAGCCGAGACATTTATCTTATTTCGACTTTAGTCGCTCGAACCGTAATATTCTAAGGAACATGTAGCATTTATAATGGAGGGAGAGGGAAGGGGGGTACTTCGTTCTTTCTTAGGGTATGATCCTTCAGGGACGGCGGAGCTGGGGGGGGCTAGGCCCCCCCCCCCCCTACTTTTTTGAGAATTCGTTTTTTTTTAATTTCTTTACTCTAAAAAGTAAAAATATGTTAGGGGAGGGGTGAGTAGGAAATAGTTCAGTCCCCCTCTCCCATGCACTTTAAAAACTGCTCCGCCGTCCCTGTCCTTTTCAAACTGACTAAGTTTACTGTGTATGCAAATAGGAATGACGTCATATTTCCTAAAACGTATTTAACGGATTAGATTAGGTTGCCTATTCCATGCACCCTTGTCAGTTACAGGGTCCATCAATATCAGTTAGGGCTACAAGGTTTTTATGCATATTTGGGAAATCTTGAGTGTACATTTTTGTACTTTTTTCCATTTCAAACAAGTCACTGAGAAAGCTAAAAGGCTGGTAAATATATAAAAGTGGAAAACGTCAAACCATGGATATTCAATCCTGGCCTATGTAGCCAATCCTGAAGGGGAGGGGGAGGAAAGGGGGCCCTCTCTTCTCTCTCTCCATTACCTCTCCCTTTCGACTTCTCCCCTCCCCCTTGGGACAAGCTCGGTAGGCTAAGATTTCAGTGTGTTTCAATTTCACAACCCTTACTTTAATATCTCATTTTCCATAGCCTCTCAGCTCATTGTCTAAATCAAATGGTACATGTTCATTTACATCGGAAAGAATAAGAATGTCACGTCTGAAGAACTTATAAGTAGAAGAGCGGTTTTATTTTGATAGTATGAATTTTTAGTATTGTCATTGAAAAAACCTCAGTTAGGATAAATCAACATTTCAATATAAGAGAAAACACACCCTTTTAATTATCACACAAACTCGCACTTAACCCGTGCAAAAGTACTAAATCTAAATAGTACAAAATAGTACAGAATCCATTGTTTTCCATTGTTTCCAAGTGCTATTTTGCACTATTTAGTTAGTATTTTTGCACGGGTTAGAGTGATGGCACTTAATCCGTGAAACAAAATCTAATAGTCAATGTCTAAAGTCAAATCAAAACAAAAGAAAACAATAGAATAAGTGTCTACTAATGTCTGTTAGACTAATATCTATTTCACGGATTAAGTGCCATCACTCTAAGTGCGATCACTGTAGACTACAAACAGTAGAGCGATTTTCATCGGACTGTGAAACAATTACTAAAAATTAGTGTTTAATAGTGTCTAATAGTTGTATTGCAACAAAAGAAAACAATGGGTGCAGAGTCTATTAGTGTCTATTAGCTTAGTAACTATTTCACAGTCCGGTGAAAATCACTCTAATATAAAAGCGTGCAATACTTTGCACTATTTAGTACTAAATAGCACCAATGAAACAATAGAAAACAAAAGAATTTTCATAATTAAGCACTATTTAGTACTATTTATGTTATTTTAGTGTTTGTACTCTATTTTAGTTTATAGGTCTGAAAGCAATAATTATCAAAAGTCAAGTAACCGAGTAGTTTGACGGTAGTCGCCGTAGCATTAGAAAGTCACACTATGTACAAGAATTGACTGACTGTCAACAGAGTGTTTTTGTTTTTCTGTTAACGTGCGCATCCAAGGGTCGATCTTCGAATATAATCCAATTCGTTTTGCTTTGAAAATTATTTGGACACATTTTCCCACTCTTTCCCACTCTTTAATAATGTTACCAAAACTCTGAATGCTTTTGTAACCAAGCCTCATTCCTTGTTTGTAAATTGTTCCCCAGTTTCTACACGTCGCGGCTGACTAAACGAAGTAGATTGGGAACAATAGGGCGACTGTGATTGGTTCATCATTGTTAGAGAACCTCGACTTGGCCAATGAGGCGTCGTGTTTGAATTTGGCGGGATTTCGCAAGAGCACGTGGTTGAGCCAGTGTAAGGACACAAGGACCAAGGTAACTGACAGTGATTGAATTGTATGGGGTAGCTGTTTGAGAAAGTAGGTGATGTAGAATAACATCCACGAGTCATCCATGTTGGGTCGAGGGGAATAAACGAACTTTCGTAGGTTTTACTTGTCGATGGGTCTTCGCCTTCTTTAACTTGCTTGCGGTATTTCGCTCTTCTGTTTTTGAACCATACCTATAACGATGATCCAGTTACAACTATTACTAGTGTTTGTATAACATGGATAATGGTCATCTCTTACACAAGTTTATAAAATATTTATGAAATATTTGTGATATAACGTGCTTGCCGATTAGCTATCTAGAAGGCAGCATGGTCGAGTGGTCCGTCAGAGCGTTGGTCTCGTAATCCGGTGGTCCCTGTTCTGGTCACTAGCTAAGGCTGAATTTGTTATCGGTAGTCCCTAGTTCAGATTCGGCTTCTCGACCGTGCTTGTGCACAGCCAACTGGTTTGTAATGCCAGTTGTGATTATTAGCAATTGCTGTTTGTTTATTTTGTTTGTATTATTTAGTTGTGAAGACAAGATTGCAAAAACGCTATGCTTCCTCTGCTAAATATCCTCATTACAGCGAAAATCGTTGCATCGCGACCTCCAACATCGGTAAGATTTTGGTCTTTTCTGATCCGTCCATCATTCTTGAGGGCGGAGCTTTCACGAACTCGTTCAGTGATTGGTTGATTTGAAAGAAGCTCCGTCCCAAACTGATTGACGGCTCAGAACACCCCAAAAATCAAAACAAAATTTGTAATTTGCTGGTCTCGATGCAGCGATTTTGGCTGTAAGTAAAGTATATTTTATTCCATTCCTAAGAATATTTTTCTTTAGCTACCATGTTTATATCAGAAAACAGCTGAGACACGCTCGCGTTAAAACGTCGAAAAAGTTTAGTAAAATCAATACAACACTAGTGTTTGTTATATCAGTTCTCTAGGAGATGTAGAGCACTCGAAAAGCACCAAAAACACTCGGTTCTTACTCTCTACCTCCCAGCGTGTTAATATGACAAGAAGAGATGCGCGCGCGCATTTTAATATATATTGCTCAAATATGCATCTGATATTATTATATTACCTTGTCGATACGCGCGCTCTGATTGGCTGAAAGCTGTGCTTTATCAGAGTACGGAGCACCTGATGTCAGCAGCGCGAGCTCGACCGCGCGCACCTTTTGAATCTTTGTATGGAGAAAATGGAACTTTTTCCCTTGAATATTTACTTCATAATATATAATAAAACAAAGAGAACATCTTTTTCCGTGATCCGTTCATTAATACAGCACTTAGGAAGTGCCGAGTGCACCCAAGAAGTATGGAGACCACGAGCACGTGCTTTTGTCACTTCCTGCGTGCTGTATTACTGAACGGAGCACGTGAAAAAAGCTGTTCTATTTGTTAAATAAACAACACACTCTGTCCTGCTACCAAATATGAAGCAAGAGGAAAAAACTAACCGTACCTGGATTCTCGATTCTGGGATATTTATGTAAGCAGCGAGTTGTTCTCTCATAACCACATCTGGGTAGTGTGTCTTAGAGAATGTTCCTTCAAGGATCTGTAGCTGTTGGTGTGTAAAGGCAGTGCGCGTGCGTCGGTGCTTGGCTCTAGATGACCCATAATGCACTTCGAGGATAATATCTATGAAAGGAATAACAAACAGAGGTGAGAATGATAAACAAAAATAATATTATTATTGTTTAGTTTACTCAATGATATTATCAAAAGGGGCTCTTAATTCATACTACAATTTCGAACAAGATCGAAATGGGATTTTTGCATAGATATTGCTTCAACCATTAATGCAATCACTAAAAATATGCAAAACTTTGTCAACCTCTCTTCCTTGTTTTCAGTGTTGTTTCATACTCATATTCTTGGTTTTCAAGCACTAGAAGCAAGCAAAGCACTAATATTTAGCGTTGGTAGTTCCTTCAGCTGAACGCTGGTCTCCCAGGAAGCCGACGGTACGCTCTTTACCCCTTCTCTCCATCAGTGCTCCGTTTTAGGGGTATTTAAAGCTACTTAAAGCTATACGGAATTGAGAGAAGTCGAAACAAGTGTGAGGTGATCCGACAGAGAATTGAACTCGGGACCTCACGCATCAGAAAGCCGCGCACTAACCAACTGAGCTACACTTGCTCCTCCTTCAAGCATTCCCAGGAGAATGTATCTAGGCAAAAGACATGGCGTACATGTTGGCCATGGCAAAAGAAAATCAAGATCAAACCCACCAACATGACATGGCAGTGCCCACCACATCTTTTGTTCAATTCACTCTCCTGGGGGAGGGGGACCGTCGAGAAAAATGCCTTGCTGATCGAATAATCCTTGAACACTCCACCATATACGCGTCCTCTCACCTCCATTCAATCCAGTCAACAAACTGCAGAGCTGTCGTTTTTTGCGAAGCTACCCAACATTGAAACTGGGGAGGAAGGTGTTAAAGGTATTGTATAAGGTTGTGGGAGATTGTTAAAGTTTCTCGAGGTTTTTGTCCAAGATTGTAGCTGCCAAAATACACTCTCTGCAAATAATACGCGCAGCTTGCCATTGCTAATAATGTCATAAAAATCTATAACTAGTAATATGATTTATATGATGATAATAGCAATAAAACGAATTTTATTGTCACAGCAAAACTGACAACTATTGCCTTGATATGTATTTTGCACTAGGAATATCGTTTTTAGTGATGCATTAAAGTTCAAGTATATATTTTGAGATAACAAGTATAATACACTCAATCAGTTAGATCAGGATTGACGACTGAATTTTCTAAGTGGTGAAACAATATATCACGCAATATCAAATCTGGAATTCGAATGGTCAAAATGTATACAAACATTATCGATGAATAAACGAGGAAAAATAATCCCAAAAATGCACATAAATGCAGCTTGAAGATTAATCAATAAGTTACAAAAGGATTTTTGTTCTATACTATGGTTTACGGGCTTCTGTATTTACTTATTTCTTGCTATTCTTGCTATCAAAGCACCCAAACGAATCGCGTGAGCCTCTTCCAGACACCACTCACCACAAACTTGTGATAATCCGCTCACTTAGCCGTAACACTACACTGAATTTTATTGCTGTATCTTCCTCAAAATAATTATATCAATAATTGGTAAAATAGTTTGTTGAGCTTTAGGCGGATTGAGGCTTTTATCTCCAGAAGATAGTGCAAGGTTCTTCCCCAAAAACGTACAAAAGGGCACTGATAGCATTAAAAATGGTAATGCTGAGATAAGGAAAAAGAGAGGGAGAACTGCTGTCATAAAGTTGTTAGAATACAGTGATGTTAAAAATGAATTTCACATTGTAAGAAACATCCGTGCATGTTACAAAACAACTCGCAACTTTTACTTTTTAACATGTTTGGCAAAACATAAGTCAGCTGAAACAAACGATTCAAACTTAAAAATGATATCTTTCTGCAAAGAAAGATATCAAAAGATATCAAAACTATAATTATCTTTTTGCGAAGAAAAGAGGAGATTATCCTTTATATAATTTATAAATCCTTTGAATATGTACTTTAACCTTCTACGAGATTAATTCCTAAAGTATTTTTCCTCATTTTACAACAAGTTTCTATGGCGTATCTACTTAAGATAAGACCTTAATCTTATAGCCAATTTCTTTTCCTTTCAAGCAAAAACCACAAAATTATTTTCATGGGATTTCAGCACTCAAAACCCCAAAACTTTTATCTCCTAATCCCTGACTAATTTATCAGGATTAGATTGAGAATATCACTTGATAATATTTTCCTCTTTGATCGATAGGAATGCAAGTTGTAAGACCTCTTTTTGTGAATACTGAAAATCTCTTTTTTGGAATAATTTTATAAAAATGCAAAGACGATTTCATGCATACGGCAACAGTTGTTACAGCAACATACCAGCAAGGCGTTCTGCCAGCGTCAAGGCTCGTGACGTCGAATGTGGTTGCTCCACTGTAAGCTCTGGGTTGTCTGGTCTAAGGATGTTGTCAATCGTAAACGAGAGCGAACGAGCTTCGGCAGCCATGTTGGACAAACTTCTTGGACAATCTTGCAAACTCCAAATACCACTCCTAGAGAATCTGTCGCCTTGGAAGTATGGTTCCCCTCGATTGGAGAAATGTCTGCTGATCCCAGCTTTACTCGCTCTCTCTCCTCTTCACTGCAAAGAACAATAGTCAAAATTACGTCAGCATGACGTCATAGCCACCTGTTATATTCATTAGACTCTAGTCAAGAGAATCCGTATCGTGAGCTATAGTTTCATATTTTACTGACAGTGATAAATAAGCTGGCAGTGGTTTTATTTATCTTAACACCTCTGATAAGCTACAAAGAAGCCGTGTTGGAGTTTGTAAATAAACGCACACGAACACCACGAACGTTAAAGATGATAACCATGCCCACCTGACCCCTCCCCTACATAGCAGCTATGCTAAGCCCAAGTCTTATTGAACAATTTTTTCGCTACCTGTTCCCAAACCAAGTAGCCATATTAGTTTTCAAAATTTTTATAAGAGCATACCTATGAAATATTTTGTGCACTCTGTTGAAGATCTCTCGGTTTAATTCTAAATCTTTAGTATAGCTTTGTTCATTTTATAATTCCTTTCAGCATAGTCTATGAACTGTAGTCACCCATCCATCACTCGTTAGCTATAGTTGTAGGCATCACCAGAGGGAATTTCATTTGGAGGTTCCGATAGAATTGGTGCCTCCCTCCCTCTCCCTTCCTCTACGGAGAAACGGAAGCATTTCTCGTGGAAACATTCCTATTGTTTAATTTGTCAGATTATTCGAAGGGGTCTTCACCAGTCATATCACTCCCTTCCTCTTATTTTAGCTTGCGACCGAATCCCACCATCCCTCCCCTACTCAGTGGCCGTTCTACTCAAGATATATTAATCAGTTCACATGCAGATGGATGATCTCTGATTTGATAAACAACACACAGTGTTGAAATGACTTTAAGCTGTTTCATTCTCGAATGAATGCGATGAGCTTTGTTAAGGTTGGTCGTTAAGGGGCCCTAACCTGTACACGCCTACTTCTTGGTTTTCAACACACCAATTCCACAAGAATACGATTTACACCGTAAAATTAACCGTGCAAACCATCTGGTTCTTTCTCTGGATAATCATAGACTAGATTATAGCGCTATGTCTAAGTGTTTCACATCGAAGTACTATAAGGTATTAAGCCTAATCCTGAAGCTTTCCATCTTGTTGACTCTCGCTCATACCCGATCAAATAATGAGGCTGATTTTCGACACTAGACTATACAAGGGGGTTGTACAAATTAGTTCACACCATAGCACAACTATTGGGTCACGAAACGGTTAGGCTTGTGTACACAACCGATGGATCAAATACTGATCCCTTTATTTGTAGAAGATATTTCGCTGATAGAAACCAGTGCCGACAGTGATTGATGGAGTCCTAATCACGACCTCCTTGAAGAGGACTCTTGATTTTCTTTCTTCGGAATTAATTACCATGATGTTATCAAACAAAGCGTTAGCTTGATTTCATTAATTACTCTAAGTGTACCGCCACGCCCTGTAGCTTGTGATTAGTGGATTCAATGTAAGCTATTCAGAAAGCCGCTATTATACTTCTTAACTGAAAGAACTCTTAGTCGTGTGATATTTAATTGAGGCTATTCTAACTCTAATGAGATAATTTGATTTCGAGAATTTTGAACAATTGTGCAATATCATCTAGTATTTACCTCTTAACGGATGGATAATTGGTGATATCTCTTTAACTATTACACTTCTTAACTAAACTTAAAGGCCTCTTAGTATGCGCCGGACATAATATTGAAGCCATACTAGCTTTAACGAGATAAATTAATTTCAATAATTTTGAGCAGTTGTGCAATATCATCTAGTATTTACCTCTTAACGGGTGGATTATTGGTGATATTTTACTTTAAGCCGTGCAATTCCAAGTCGTATTCACCCAAGGATGCAAATCAGGTATACGTAGATCTTGAGCTCTACGCGCTCTTCATACGTGTAAATACTAGAAGCTTTCAATACTGTAAACTCCTATCGCCACCCAAAACCCGACGACATACAGTTAATAACTTGGTCACAAAAGATGTCACTAAAATGCATGCAAGAGCATACCACAATTTATTTACTCCTCAAACTACTTAAAACAGTTTAAGAGGGTCGTTTAGTATTACGATGTTCATAAATCATTAGCATTGACGAACTTGTTATCGTTTCCCTACGAAATAGTCCTTTGTTTCCCATGAATGCCTAGTGATTTAGTCAGGCAGGTCGATTTGGCAATGGCAGTTGTGTGAGCGTCAGCGTGTCTGAAATAACATTGTCAGTAATCTCAAGTATTTGAGTTTATCGGCCTTGATCAGGATGTTTTTAGTCGTGTTATCGTCCATGCCACATGCGCAAGCCTCTTGTGAGGCAAGTTTTGTTTACTGATATCAGAAAATTGATTTGACAACATTTACAGACAATACAAAATAACTTTACTAATATAAACTATTTTGGACGATGTATAGTGGAGGTAAAAGAGAAACTATCAGATCAACAGTGAGTCACCGTATGTTGCGTAGCTTGTTGCAATCTCTGTCAACACTTTGTGGTCAAGCCAGGTAGTCCAGAGAATCGGTTCGCCGGATTTTATAACCTCGATCGCTTTCTTCAAAACCGAATATAGTTTCTTTAAAACCATGTATTGATGCGTTTTCAAGCCAGATACTTAGATTAGGAAGTTGTGACCGGCACTAAAAGGAGTTCATAAGTGTGTGTGGTTTTGGAACTACTGCCAAGGCAAGGTACGTCTTCTCTGAATCATGCAGATCATTTTGGGATCAAAGGAAGTAAACTTCGCAGCAACAAGGTAGCTAGCGCTAGAACCAAATTTCTTCGTCCTTGTATTTCTAGCTCATTTGCTGTAATTTCAAAACAAGAAATGGAGATTGTTTTCATATGTACATTAACTCAAATGAAGGAATTTTTGACTGTTAGCTAGTAGTAGATCATCTTTGACAAACAATACTGACAGTATCTAGCCAAACTCGCGCTGTCTACTTTAATAAAGCCAAACGACAAGTTCAGAAATCGAGTATTTGGTCAACGAAATTTTGTCTTTTTTGTCATTGAATTAAAGTTTTGTGAAATTGCTAACTAGGTTAGTAAGCTTTTAATTTCGTTTTCCGTGAAAATAGGCAAATGTATCCTCCATGATATGATCACGAGATAGAGCTGGCAACAAATTCGTTTTGTACAATGTAATATTTTGTTCTAAGTCTGTTTTCATCCGGATTTCATCTATACCGATTCATGTTAATAAAGACCAATGGTTTAAAATGTAATTCTGTAGGAAGCTCATGAAAACAGCTTTTCGTCCAATGGCTTTCATTTTGAATCCATGCAATCTTTGTTATCCCAAACCCAAGATTAGCGAAGCAACTGCATTGGTTAATAATACATGGTGGCTGTGTTAGTTTAAACAGTCCTACTTACACAAGGAAGCTTTGGAAATCCTTAGACATTGGAATTATTTATAACAAAAAGCAAAGTCCAATGGTGATGCTGTTTGGGACAACTTTTAAGACTATGAACAACTAATGTGCGAACTATTCATATTTTATGCACAGCTTTCTTTCCTGAGAGGGACTCTAGCCTTTCATCAAAACCAAACGCCTAATTATAAATTGAAGTAGACAAAAACTAACTTCTTGACTGTGTTCGAGTGATAAGAACTGTTCTTTAGACATTATTGAGTCCTGAAAAGTTTGGGCAGCAAAGACAAAGCCAGTAGTATTTGGGTGTATTTGAGAGTTAAAATCAGCTCACTTACAGCTTTTTCGAGTATTTGTTCGAACACAAGGCAACATACATACAGACACCATATGCACTGTGTAAAAGAAACTTTTCAGACTGAGTTGCAATTCAACTGGCAAATTTACGTCGGCTTTTTTTCCCCATTCTTTTTATGCAGACATGTACAGTAACTTGCACCGCATGCATAACTGATAAAGGTGTTTGCGCCACCTAGATTCGTCTCGACAGTACCTCCATTGTTACATGCAGTTATTGTCCAGCTAGTACTTATGCTGGCTTATTGTACTCTACGGCTTTGAATGAAAAAGTTTTGTATTAATTACACAGCGGACTGTACATTACGCAGTACATAGAACAGAAACATCTACTTGTAGCTGAATGTAGAAATCCAGTTTTCAAAAGACCTTTCACTTTGCTACTTAGTTTATCTGTTTATCTTCAAAAGTTTCCTCTGCCAAAGGGAAAGACGAAGTTGAGAAAAAGTCGCAGTATTCGATCCCCCTTGCTCAAGATCTTTAGAAATTTGAATTTACATTTGGTGGGCTTTTGAACTGCGTATTAAAAGGATAGTGCTTTTGTGAGTACGGAAAGTTTGAGCATGGATAAGACGTATCATAAAAACAACAACCAATAACTCACGGTTAAATTCCTTCCTGTCAAGCTTGGACTCTCTTAGTTTCAGGCTTAGGACAACTCCATGACAAATTTCTCGAAGCAGTCACTCACTCACAATTATGAAATACATCCAACGAGAAGAAGCATTTTCGGTAACATTTGTTAACTACTTTAGACGAGTTTCCCCGACTTATTGCCAAAGCAAGTAAGTGCAAAAACCATTTGTTAGGAAATATTTGCCATTTTTAAGATAAGAAAAAGGAACCCATTAATCATCCGTGAAGGATTGTCCCGACATTTCATATAATATAATGTAACGGCCCACGGTTTCTTTGATTGGACAAATAAAGCGGCGATCGCTAGATTTTCCTTTCGTTTGATTTTCCCTCGCAGTATATTTCTATTTATTCCTTTGTATCGCTTAATTTGAGTGGAAAAAGAAAAACAAAAATCATCGTAACGCGTTCCTGGATAATGAGTGAGACGTGAAAGTCTTTAAGATTATTTTTGCTGTTTCAGTATAATAAGGTCATCAATTACATTGACCCTCGTGCGATGCATTCTAGAACTCACCTAAAAAGACTTCAAGATGGACGCCAGTGGAATAACAGTGAGGTAGAGAGAAGCAATGCAACTACCTTAAGCCCTAATATTAACAGGACAACTCCTTAGATCAGAACCAAACGAACATCAATTTGTAATGACCTGATTTGTTGACCAACTGGTCTTGACAAGTACGCGTAGTATGCACTGGCGCTAAAGCACGTCTCATTAACACGAATAAAACTCTACTATTAGTTGCCCAAATAACCAGTCGGGCGGCTTGTCATACTCTATTGACACCCAACCGCTCTCTCCTCACATACATCGTTTGTATTGGGATTTAAGGCAAACGCTAAAAGACATTCTACTAAACTCGCCCCAAAACTAAGAGGCGGAGCATGGCTTAGTATTTTGAAAAAGGCTAAGCAGTAATAGAAGGCTGATCGTTACGAGATCGCGGAAACAGAAATCTAATGCAAAGGATAATACAAAGAGGTTTACGCCTCCCTATAGTTTCGCCTCTAAGACGGATAACTTTTCAAACTTCTCCCTTGAGAGATAAACCTCGTCCTTTTTGGCTTAAAACGTACCCCCGCGCTTACATAGCTAAACCACTGACCAGTACTCACAAATTACAGTAGCAGACAAACTCTACGAGGTCTAAAATCAGACCATGTCTTCGGGCTTAAAGTCACTGCATTCAGTAAACAGTTAACTAGTTGAAAGATTAAAAATTAATCAAAAGATTACGCGGGCGCATTTTTCAGATGTTGGTAGCTTAACAAGGAAGACGAGTCGTGTCAAGCGTGTGAATTCGAAGCTGTGATTTGTCAGGCTGTTGGCGTCGTCTAACGTTAAATTGCTAATGAAATGAATCATTGATGGTTATTAAGCCAATCATAATGCGCTTGATTGTAATGTGCAGCGCTTATGAAATATTAAACACGTGACATCTGGTTTGTGAAATTTTGAGTCAAAACGGAGAGGATGATGTAGAACTAAGGGCGCGCGCTAGCCAGAAGATTAAAATGTTTATGAATGAAAGGGATCTTGAAAAAACTCATGAAAAAGGAAAGATATAATAAAATCAGAAAGAGACTGTGAATATAAACATATACAACTGCAGTACATGAGAGAGATCTAATTGAAGGACTATAGAGATGAGTGCGGGAACTAAGAACGAAACAAATTTATTGTGAATGAAAGAGGTCTTAAAAGTAATCTTTAAGCTTTCTTAAAAAGAAAGCTTTTCAAGAGCTAAGAGAGAGAGAGAGAGAGAGAGAGAGAGAAAGAGAGAGAGAGAGAGAGAGAGAGAGAGAGAGAGAGAGAGAGAGAGAGAGAGAGAGAGAGAGAGAGAGAGAGAGAGAGAGAGAGAGAGAGAGAGAGAGAAAATCTCAAAGAAAAAGTTGTTAAAAAGTAATGTCATTTCTCACGAAGAAAAAGAATGGTTTGGAAAAACCATTCGCGGTTTTAGATACAGTAGTTACAAATTCGTATCATTTTTTTAAAAAACAAATCATATTAAGTCAGTTTTTTTAAATGCCTTTCATTTATTCATTAGTTTTTGTCTAGAAATTAACAAAAACGTGTCACTTCTAATTCAGCTGGGAAAACTCCAATGGACTATCCTCGGCTTGTCTCGGTGTAAACTGACTTCATTAAGAATTAAATACCCGAATTGAAATCAGGCACCACAAAAGTCAAGTATTTTGCCCAATATTTTCTCACGATCTTATTCTTTCGGTCGGCCTTCTTTTGAACCGTTTGCAACGATAACTATTTCGGCTTAACTAGCAGTAAAGATCGTCGGCGGATTACCTATATGTACAATGCATCCGTAGTAAACTGTATAACTGTATACTGTATACGAATATAATTGCTAACTAGTTTATCAACCGCGGCAGTCAAATTCCTGTACGTTTTAGAGACGGCAGATTCTTGATTTCTGAAGGAAAACTCGAGGTATAAATCGAAATGAGGTTGCGACAGTTAAAGTATGTTTTCAAGCAACTGCAGGCGAATAAATGTCAAAGGGAGTGGCGGGAACAAGGTTAACTTATTAATATCAGTTAACTACAAAATTTTCGTCCTTTTTATTCCTTTTTATTCGAGATAAAGGTAACAGTATACTAAAATATAACAACTAATCATCTACATTATCAAGCCCAAACAGAAAGAAAGATCCTAAAATGCTTGTAAATAAGAAGTAATATAAAAACATTGCTATTATTTTGATGAAGCAGTCATTACAGGTTAAGTAAAAAATATATGGTGAATTGCAGCATTTTAAAGATTAACACTCTTCAATTTGTACATGCTCAAGCAAACGTTTTCCCCACACTTTTTCCACAAACGTTTTAAATATATAGCCTAAACTAAGTTACCGTTAAAGTAAATAAAATTATGTTTGTAAATTATGAGGAGATTTTGTTCAGATTCAACTAGCATTGAGCAGCGAAAACCTCTCAGTTAAAGAGTAAGCGTTGTACAAAGCTAAAGCAATTTCTTTCAGAAAGTTTAGGTTGTTTGTAGTTAGTATTGGTAGATGAAAGTTGAATTAGTGTTACCCAAAGTGAAAATTTGAATCCAAGATGAGGTTTAGGCCTCCATTCCCTCATTTACTCTATGTATTCTTTACATTCCGCTTGAAAGTTGCTAAATTTAAATAAAATTAATGCAGGATAACAACTTTGTACAATTCCAAAAACAGTTTTATTTAAACACATATTTTATCCTATTAGACCAGTTTCTAACTGGTAAGAATAGAATTTGAGTGTTAATCCAAAACGAAAATGTGAATTTGAACTTTTAGCCATTATTACTCGATATTAGAAAAATCTCCTCTTAAAATAATATTCCCTTCACAGTTGGAAATAAGCTTAAGATGAGTCAAAAAGGCCGAAATGAGCTAAAACATCAGACAAATTCGAAATTTTAATTAAAAGAATTTCGTTTAGTGAATGAGTCTACATTTGTGTTTTCGGCAGATACTTGTCTATCTAGCCGACTTTCTTTAATTTCTTTCTGCCGAGTTGTAAAATGTGAAGAGAATTGATCAGATTGGAATATCAGCAATATCATCATTAGTGAAAAGATACATTTTGGCATAAGAAAGAGAAATAATCTCTTCAGTATGAACTAGTCCATGGATATTAGTTCAGTAGACTTTAAATTCTAAACCCTTCTCCTGCCCTCAGCTATCTATCTACATCAATGATTCTTCTACTGCATGTTGATAATATAAGATAAAATTAAAAATAAAGAGAAGTAAAAAGAGAAGAGAAGAAAAGAAAAGAAAAGAAAAGAAAAGAAAAGAAAAGAAAGGTAAAGAAAAGTAAAGAAAAGAAGAGAAAAGAATAGTAAACTAGAAAAGAAAAGAAAAGAAAAGAAAAGAAAAGAAAAGAAAGGAAAGGAAAAGAAAAGAAAAGAAAAGAAAAGAAAAGAAAAGAAAAGAAAAGAAAAGAAAAGAAAAGAAAAGAAAAGAAAAGAAAAGAAAAGAAAAGTGAGAGCCACAAGAAAGTACATCAGATGCCAGTATAATAATTGTTAAACTTGATTAAAAATCACAGTAAGGGTCTCTAGAATTCGAACCACATGTTAACCAAGCATCCAGCTATTATTACAGTTTTCATATATAATAGCTCCAACAAGATTTTAAGGACTTTTTAATTTTGTTGATTTAAACCCTTCGACGGTTTAGAACATTATGAAGGTCATATAACGATAGAAAACAATATACATTATGTCTACAGCTAGCAGTCTTAAGTTCATCATCAACAAATGACGTACTGTTTTAGATACTTGAATACATTTATAAAGTATCCATGGCTCCTCTTGAAATTTGTGGCAAATACTTTTATCTAGATCGCTGCCGGCTCTAGTGATTTCCCTCAGAAGCTCAGCAATTTAGTTCTATGTTGATAGAGTGATGGCACTTAATCCGTGAAACAAAATCTAATAGTCAGTGTCTAATAGTCTAATCAAAAGAAAAAATACAATGGAAATAGAGTGTACTAATATCTGTTAGACTAATATGTATTTCACGGATTAAGTGCCATCACTCTTCTGAATGAAATATTAGTTCAGAAACTTCAGTATTATCCGCGGTATAAATCTAATTCCCTAAAATAATTTTCTTTAAAATTCTATTGTTTAGCCAAAGGTACTCCTTCAATATATTCTTGAATAATACTGTCAAGAAAACCCGATTTATTGACTATATTGTTGGTGATTTTTTTACTTTTTTGAGTTCCAATAGAACCGATTTTGGCTTTTAATATTTGTAACTCACAGATGTCATGAATATAAAGTCATTACCTTTTGACAATACTTTTCTTCAAGACACTTTTCGATGTTGCCAGTTTTCCACTGCCGGTTACCCCTGTAGAAACGTCCACGAATTGGTATCCTTGCTGGCTTATTCTCACAGAGGTTTAGCCAGCAAGTTCCCAACTAACTAACTCGGGATTGACTTTTTTGTAGTGAGCTAAGAATGTATTGGTCTCGATAGATATAAATACTTCGTTGCCGTGTTTAGTTGGTTTGAGTTGAGTTTGATTGTTATTGGGTCCAACTGATCAAGTATGATCATAAAACTAATCTTTCGGTTGATAAACTTCGAAGTTTACAGCCTTCAACTTTCCTCTTTCATGCTTCGCGGAATTAATTTTTCAGGCAGTTGCGAACCGCGCGTCTCGGTTGAAATCAGTGAGACAGACACTGCAATTTGTGGATTATTGATCATGACAGGTTTTGAAAGAGTTCTTGGGTGCTGATCAAGTTGATAATTATTTTAACTCTAGAGGGAATAAGGGACCCAATGTGAATTTGATTGACAGACGTCAGGATTTTTAAGTCAGTCTGTTGAGTACTCTTGGGAATACAACGAGCCAATCAAATTGATATCCATATATTAGAGATCATTATTATGCCAAATGGTCTGAGTTCACTCATCCGTAAGGGACGGACCATTAGAAAAGTGATGGGGGGGGGGGGGGGGGGGATTGGGAGTTTGGGATTGGCATAAATTTTTTTGGGGCCACCAAAAGTGGAAATGATTTTTTTTTTCACTTTGGCAGGAATATTTTTTTTAAGAAAATGTCCCGGCAGATTTTTTTTTTCGAAATTTTTATTGAAAATAATTTTTGTTTTGTTTTTGCCCCATCCCCCCATCACTTTTCTAATGGTCCGTCCCTAAGTAGATGTCGTCGAAAACAATAGAATTCTACGCGATGTAAAGATAACCAGTGCTGAATCTATTAGAAAGTTCAAACCTATAAACATTCCACGGGCGAGCTAAGACTTTTGAGACCAGCTTTGGTTATCGTACTACTGCGTGGTATAGTTTTAATCTGTTATTAAGATTATACCATATTATATGCGTATATCAGGATAAGGGGGTATGGGATATGACCCTTCCATCAAGCTCAGCTGTTGCTAGTCTGTTATCTGAAACAAATTCAGAGTGTATTAAGTGCCTGAAAATTTTCTAATTTTGAAACCAGTTCACTCATTGTTTTAGGGAATTAATTATAACTTTATTTCAACATTTCTTTACAGCTCTGCCTTCTCATTTTACTTTGTTGTCGTTAATGCTATTGTTGCTGTGTTGATTGTTGCTGCTGCTTTTGTTGCTGTTGCCGTGAAGTTTTCTGCTACTTTTCTTGTTTGAACTCTCCTCCTTCTGCGATTGCCTGTTTTCTTTTTATTTTTAGTCTTCTTTGTCTTCCCTTTTTCAGATAAACTTATCAAACCTAACTTGAAATTCTTTGTACAGTACGTCACATTGAGGGAGCAATTAGCAAGGAGCCGGTCTGTAGCGACACATTTTGATAGACTTCACATCACCATCACATCGACATTTAAAGAAGCTCACTGTCACACACCCGTTTACAATGAATTAAGTCTTTACCGTAGTAGACTATCCATGTATGAGACAAATTCTCGTCGAGTTTACTTGTTAATTCTTTAATTTTCTAATGCTTTCAGGAAACAGCCCCGAAGATCAAAAACAAGGCCAAATGCCCTTGTCAAGCAAGCAAGTCTTCGATTGGTCCAGCACGGCTCAGACCGCGTTAGGTTTTGATCAACTTGTATTTTTCTAAGACTTTCTTTCTTATCCTCTGCCTTGTGCTGTTCTGCGAAGCTAATAACGCGAATAAGCTCGTACTTGATCGCATTTTCTTTGAATATAAACCAGAATTTATGTAATCACTTAATACTGGATTTCCGACTGCAAAGCGGCTTAAGAACATCACCTTCACCAACGGGTTATCAACGTGAAAAAACCGTTCTTGAAGTGGGTTATAGTCTTAGTGAAATAACGAACAGCTAAATGACAGCAATGACAAAGATTGACAGGATTTTTGAATAATAAAATATACGCTTTCGTTTCAAGAAAACCTGAAAAACCCTGTCAACGATATACTGTTTTACAACTGAGCCAGTCGCTTGGATAGTGTTGATTTACAACGAGAGAAGTTTGGCACTTTCTGAGGAGAATCCAACTGTGAATCTGAAGAGGTATGCATTCAACAATGTGCGAAAAACCGAGAATCTTGTTGTTTGATTGACAACTTTATTTCTTTCCAAGAAAAGACAATAAATAGCTTATTATCAAAAACCAAAGAAGGGTTTTTATTAAGCATTTCTTTGGTTATACCATGTTTTTGGACTAGTCGTCATTCACTGAAATGTTGAAGAAAAAGAACTATCATTTCTTTGTGAGTAAAACGAAGTTTTAAAGTTAAAAACAAAGCTGTCAACTTAGAGTATATAGAAAATCTTAAAAATCTCTAAATACGTCTTTGGAAAGATTAATAAAATTGACAAGTAAAGATGAGATTAGTTTGAACGTGTGATCTTGTTAGCCTGCGAATAATGAAGAATTGAAATACTGCAGCTAATTCTGGATGCTCAATGTTCGATTCTTTACAATTATTTTGATCTCATTCATGTTACAATACTCCAATATATATAAAACTCAATCGAATTCGATTCGGCCACAAGTCGCAATATAAACAATGGAATCAATGCTTTGGCCCATTAAAATCTAGAATTTGTTCCACACTGAAATTCCATTTGTTTATTGTGCTACATTCAACTCATTTGCTACAACTTTGGTTTTAATCTAACCCATGCATATTTTTGCAATCTTCTTTGAAGGAAGACGACTGTTTAAAAGTGAAAAGTGTCACAAGAACTTGTTCATTTAACTCTAGGCCATGAATGCTTTTATGGCTCAAAAACCTGTTCTATTGTTTTACTCATAAGCTGGAAATCCTCTTATTTTTCTTGCCAAAAGAAAGGAAAAAAGTCAGTCTTTCATTGACATATTTTTTGCTGATTAAATACAGTGAATATTTTTCTTGGTTTTGGAACTCAACTACTTTTTAGTAGTTTTACAAAGGGTTTTAGATAGGTGTCCCCAATTAGTTATTTGTAAAATCGCTAGAACGATGTGACACATAAATAAAGTCATTATTATTATTATTAAACTTCAGTGAAGATCTTATGCCTGTCGCATTTGTTTTCCAAAGTATATTACCAAAAAATTGATAACTTTTTACATGCTATGAATCTAAATCTTGATACCTAGTAAGCCTTTGAAGTCATGGCTGAAATTTTGTCACAGCAGATCTGATGTAGCCGCTTCTTGACAATGCATGAGCTGCGTCTATTATATATATCCACGTCATCAAAAGATTGGACCAAATAAGAAAAAAGTATAACGAAACATAAACAAGGCTGATTTCTTCTATAGACTTGTGTTTATAGGAGCAGATGTTGACAGGTTTGGACGAATGTACGAGTATAAATCTGGAGGATTATTTTGACATTTAAATCGGTTCGTGGCACGCGACCAGACTATTCCTTCACACAAGACGTGGGGCAATACCAACAAGACATCCACATCATGTGAGTTTGGATAGACGACCGAAATCGAGCTCATTAATGAGGGGTATTTTTTACTGATGTATGTATTGACCCCTTAGTTCAGTCATTAACAAAAGAAGAACATCTGAGAAAGATAAACACAGTTTGGCCAGTTTTTGTAAAGGACAGTTTGTATCTGAAAGTGCGCAAATTTGAACTAATGCTTTTTGTTGAACGCATCTCATAGCATTAATCCCCGACTCGTCTTAGATCCGCCTCTAGAGTTAGATTTCATGATCGTTTCTTTGTTGTGAAAATCATTATTTTTGAGAAAAATCGAACACAGGTTCAATCTGCCAAAACTGACCATCAAAATCGTAGTTTAAGCTTTAATTTGGTGAAAACCCATCTGATGTTTGAACTGATAAAACAGTTACATTAGTAGAGAGTTAAAAAAGTGTTTTACAGGAGAGTAGAAGGTATATTCGTCTTATGACCTAAAAAATAATTCTTAGTCTAAATCTGACAACGTCATGCTTCCAAAAACGTCGAATGACAAGTCTTGTCAGATTTGGTGAACAGTTTTCGGAAACAATTATGGGTTTATAAGCTTTCTGCGCTTCGAGGCAGACAGTCATTTTTTCATCAAAGATACTGCTATTCAAGTTAGCTTTTAAAATAAAGACTCTCTAATCTCATAAATTCTAGATCTGAGATAACTGACTTTCTCTTACTTTTCCCTAACTATATGTCTAGCCTTCGGTTGGTCTTACCATGTCTTGGCTTTTTGAAAAAATATTTTATTATTGTGGTTACTTTCGAAAAAATGAAAAACAAAACACAACACAACACAACACAACACAGCACAGCACAGCACAGCACAGCACAGCACAGCACAGCACAGCACAGCACAGACACTGCTATTCAAGTTAGCTTTTAAAATTAAGATTCTCTAATCTTATGAATTCTGAGATAACTGAGCTTCTCTTACTTTTCCCTAACTATATCTAGCCTTCGGTTGGTCCCTAGCTATGTTGTCTTTTTGAAAACTATTGTATTAGTTGTTACTTCCAACGCAAAGTTAAACAATATCTTTTTTGGTCAGCATCTGTTCTTTCTGTGGGGTCATTAAAAAGTATTTTGATTAATTCATATTATTTAGTTAATTTAACTGATCAATGATATCCATTAAATCATTTGATAATAATTCAATTAAATATCTTTTCAGTCGATCATCTGCGCTCTTTTTTTTCCATTTCCCATGACTTAGTAATTCGTTCATCCATTCATTTACTCATGCATCCATCCAATGGATTTCCCTTGACTGTCACATCTAACTCTAACATACTACTGACGTCCTCTCAAGTTCTTCTTAACTAGTTTACCACTAATTCACCTTATTCACAACTAAACCTTCCGTCAGCGTGCAAATCGGGAAATAGGCTTAGGCTGGAATACATAAGCCATCTTAATAGTTAAATGTGGGGATTAGGGTTCTTTCCTCTCTTTTTTATCCTTATGTGACGCAACGTGTTCAGTCTAAGCTATAAATATCAAAATACACGAGGATCATTAAAGTCAAAGTCAGATTTTGATTCTCAGGCTGTTTCACAAACCGTTTGTAAGCTGCAAACACTCGTCAATCCAAAAACGTACTGTTTTTCTCTCAATCGAAAATTTACAGATGTTTAAACCTTTTGAACCTTGTTGTTGTTGTTGTTTTATTAAGCCTTTTCTTTTCAATAAGCAATTTCTTATTAAGGTAATGAGCTTTTATCATGTAATTCCAAAAGTCACAGTACAGAAATATAATTACCATAGATGGAAAGAGCACGTCAAAATGAGTAAAACTGTGAAGTTTGAATGAAGTAACTTTCAAACTCGCGAAGATATGAATTTTCCGAAATCGAAATTTTGTATGAAAACATTCGCTGGTAGGCAAGAGATTCCTACCAGCAAAGGTTTTCTTACAAATTCACACTTTTCAAAAATTCATATTCTCGCCAGTTTTGGATGTAATTCCTTCAAACTTCACTGTTTTGCTAATTTTAATATGCTCTTTCCAGCTATGATAATTCTTTTTCTGTTTTACGAATTTAAAAATACCTGATAAAAGCTCATTCCGTAGAAATAAAACTAAAAATGGAATTCTCATAAAACTTCACACAGTGATAATTTTTGAGTTGCTTATCCCAAAAATGAAATAAAAAATGGAGGTCACCGTAGCCGTTTTTGCGCTAGATTTCTTTAAAGTACACCATCTTTTGTGTCTTGAGGGCTCAAGATTCGAAGATCAAAATCGTGTCAAAAATAATTAATTTCTTAAATCTGAGCAGTGTTAGCTGACTAATATGAGCTCATTTTCTCTCTTTGGGCAATAGCCTAGTATTATGATGCAATAAATTGTTGTAAAAATGCGTTTGCTACAAGAAAGAAGGTAAACTTGGTTGATAGTACGTGCCCTTGAAGAAGCGTGAAAGCACCTTCCGACCGTACGTTTTATAAAATATCTAAAAAACTGGAAATGGAATCTTGACTATAATTATATATATATGATAGAGAACCTTATTACTGTTGATTTGAAAAAATAAAAAGAATGAGTGCCCGTGCTCGTTTCCGCGCTACGACGCGCTAAAGTGTGAAACAAGACGTCGTAAACAGCCTGTGACCGAAGAGGACTGAGGCGAGTAACCACTAAAGCGCCTCTTAGAGCGTGTCTACTGTTCAAAACTTCATAAGACTAAAGCTTGCATCATTTTAAGTCAAATATATATCTTTTACAATCAAACAAATCAAAATAGGCTGAACTATGCTATGCGCAGTAGAGATGCGCACTGCAAAACTACGGAATTACCTTAAATTCGCTTCACTTTACAATAAAGTTGTTACGTGTTTGATACAACAAGGGATAAATAGAAACTTGTAACACTGTGAAAAATAAGATAATTTACTGACGACGTTTCGAACGTTAGCCCTTCGTCGGAGTAAAAGAGTTTGTTACACACGACTTGACTAGTATTTGTACATTACCCACGCTTTGTGAAACGGCGGGGTCTGCACTTTATTAAAGAATAAAGACCCTGACAGTTCAAGACATTATATATGAGTATTTATCCCACACCATAGAAAATACAGCCAATCAGAAAGCAGGAAAGCCGTTGTATATTCGGCGGTATTCCACTCTTCCTTCCCACCATGCATTTGTATTTTCTATGGTGTGGATAAAATAGTTATACAATGCTTTCTCGTGACACACCATGGAATATCCCACTTGTCACTTGTATTTTCTTCGCTTAAAAGGCTCGTGTGTACACAGAAAATACAAGTGACGCGTGGGATATTCCACGGTATTCCACTCGAAACCATTGTATAACTAGTATGTTTCCTTACATAGAAAAGAAAGGAGACGGTGATATGTACATATGGAAGCACGGTCAACCCCTTCAAAGCGGACAACCCCAAAAAGTCGGACACCTCTCTAAGACGGACATCTGGTTTCTGGCCGCATTGCAATGTATGATATAACCCATACTTCACATTGTTTTTGGTAGCTTGCATCCTCCCTCTGATAATAAGATAGATACCTCTTTGTGACAAGCACTATGTCCTTAGGGTGTCTCGCCCTGTTTTAGAGAGTTCAAATATTCAACATGGATGAAGATAATCATCAACTAGAACGTTCGACTATAAACGGTTGGAATCACATAACAATTTCACTTCTGGCGTTTCCTAACATCACGCTACTGATAGAGAAGTAGTCTGGGTACTAGTCGCCAGTCCCTTCGTCTAAAACGTCGAGTAGAGGAACGCCTGGTAGAAGCCGTTGGATGTGGCTCCATAAAAAGAAACGATTTTTTCACATATTATATTAACTAATTTGAATTCAAGTATTCATCTTATTATTAACTTCTCTCGTGAAATATTCCACACTTCGTTTGCAATTTCAATCATAGAAACCCTTGGGGATACACCGAATTTCAACAAAATATTATCATCATGAAAGTCACTTTGTAATCATTTTGCATGCATATTCTTTTTTTCTGACTCTCACTAACGTACAACACAAACAATACCAATCTCTACTTTAATTCTTCACTTTCACATACCCATAATTCTTTGCCAATAGACTTCTCAAAATCAACTGAAAGGGGTTTTGAAGACACCTTCTGAGCTTTTGTTTTGTCAATTTGCAGACATCTGAAATCTTCAAAACATTTTGGGAGCTGCTTCGTCATCGACACCATTTTGTTTGTATTCAAGTAGCTGCCCTCAAAACAAAGGCATTATATGTATTGAGATGAAGAGAATAGTCTTATTACAACATTTGCCTCAGCCTCCACCCGTCAGAGTTCCGACGAGTACATCAGGAACCAAGAACACACAGCGTACCCAACATAATTCCTTTTTATATCAATTTTACTCCTCTAGTCTTCTCCAAGTAAGTGACCACACAATATTTCCCTATTAAGAATGGTCGCTTTATCGAGGTTCTGTACACAATAAGTGTTGAAAATGAAAGCTTATATTTCATAAATGAATAGTCATCTCCTAATAAATAACCGTCCAATATTCCCTTACTGAGGATGGTAGCTTTGTCGATCGCGGTTCTGTAGACGAGTGTTGAAAGTAAAGATAATATTTGATTAATTACCGAGCTGAGGCGAACAATTACTTCTAAAAAAAGATGAGGCACGAGAGTCATTACCGATGCTGTTGTTGCACAGTCTTATCAGTTCTTTACTCAAACCCGGGGCGTTAAATTCTTCCCTTCAAATATCAGCGGGCCAATCGTTCAATATGACCCTAAGTAATAACTAATTACAAAGTTAAATAAATCCACAGATGTAAATTAGCTTCAATTGTTGTAGTATTTAAACAACTGATAACGCACCTACTCTGGTTATATAGAGATTTAAATGTCTAGTCACGTGACCGAAATTATAAGAGAAAATGACAGCCTCTTATTAGAATGAGAAGAGCAAGGAACAAAGGGTTTTAATATAAAAATATAACCTATAATGACCGTATGCTATCTGTTTAAAGAAGACAAGAGAACGTACCGACACAGATAACGAAGAATAATATTGGCGCAGGATACAGTAATTAACAAATGAGTGAGAGACAGGTTTGATACTATCTCTCTCTCTTCTACTATTTGTTTTTATATTTGAGTATTGAGCGTGCCTTCAAATCCTCCCCAACATTCCTACTAGAGCCATTTTACGCAGAGCAGAGCTTTGAAAGTCTTCAAAGATGAAAAACATACCCGCAAATGATGGTTTGAATAACATTCAATGAATGTGCCAAATAATGTCACAAGATTTTAAGATAGAGCGATTTTTACTACTTCTAATAAAGTGCGGTGAGCTCGCCTGATAACATCAACGTCAGGAACACTTTTAATCATAGAAGACAGTTGCGGCTCCAAGAATCGGATCTTTTGACGTAATGTAGTCCAGATTTAGATTGTTCAACGATAACATTAAATAAAATAAACAGTGACGTGGGCGGTGATCATTTTATCGTACTTGACTTTGGATTAGTTGTGTGGGAAGCTTACCCATGGTCACTCGAATTCTCGAAACATCTTTTTGGTGTAGATAAAGCAGACTTAATCGGCTCTGTACTTCATTGAAGTCTGTTACTAGTTGTTATGTGATAAGAGCGTACGTTTTGTTTCTGATTTTAATTGATACTGGAAGAAGAATGTGATTTGGGATAAGGACGTGACTCTACCTACTTTGTTAAGAGTGGTGTTATTAAAATACCACGTAAATATAAAGCAGAAACAGATTGAAACAGATCTTCTTAGGACTCTATAGATCATTTATTATTTATCAATACAGCAACTCCTCTAATGAGGATTTTTAGATTGATCAGTACTATATTTGGATTAAACTTTGCATAGTTTAGTACCAATACTGAAGAGAGGCCAAATAGTAGACTCAAACAAATTGATTCAGTTCGAATTCCCAACAGCAATAAAGGTAGCAAGGTACAAAAATTGTGCGAAAGAATAATCAAAATCAACATACACGATGGAGAGAGAGGGAAGAAATTCTTCAGTTTCGTCAAAACTTGCGTTATGAATTTGAAACAACCAACCCAACAAACAACCAAACAGACGTATCAACAAACAAGCAAGCGTATAATAATGATAATAATAACTTTATTGAAAACAAACATTGCAATTGTTCGAGAACAATTGAATTACGTTGTATCAACAAACAAATAAATAAACAAACAAACCGGTAAACAAACTCATTACCATCGGCCGTTAAGATAGCCATCTCATGAATTTGTTTCTTTGAGAACGGTAGAGAATTAAAAGTTATCCAAAAATCCCTCCAAATCCCTAGACACTGTTTGATGGCAGCGTTACAAGCTCACTAATAATACTTTATTTTTCTAGTCAAATGCGATTAAAGACTTAACGCCTACGAAAGAATGATTGATCCCATCCTCTTCACAATGAAGAGACGAAGCGATGCACGATAGTCTGGGATAATAGTAAAATGCTTAAGATTGTGTGATTTAAACAATATAATGTCGTAAAGCGATCTTGGAGATGTACTGATTTCGACGTTTTCAATAGTAAGAGGAAAACAGAGTGGAAATCTGTGCGTTTGAAAACGTTTTGTGATATCACTTTATCCAATCCAAATAGCTTAGATGCCACATTTTGTAAGAGATCAGTAGAGGGGAAAAAATAACATGCTAATGAGCATCATCATCAGTTGGCATATAGATCTGCAGTGAATGTTACCGACAGGGTTGCTCACACTTATAGCGCCAGTAGAGTGAACAATCTAGATATTAACAAAATATATTGGTTGCTATGGAAATGTATCGTGGGCAAGGAAAACATGTGCTCGTTTACAGACACTGCTCATTTACAATTTCAAACTAAGAATAAAGCTGATCAAGTCGATCCACACTAATCCGGGTAAATGTGAAAACCGCATCTTTTTTCGCCGTTTTTTGTTGTTTTTTTTCGACCTTAGACAAAACGGAAAAAAAAGCCGTTCTTCTGTGGACAGAAAGCTTAACCATAGCAAAAAGAAGATGCTTGTTTAAATTTATATGGATTAGTGTAAACGTTGCCTAAGACTTTAGCTAAAGTACTGACTTAACTCTTAACTCTACAAATATTTCAAGAATTCATTTTACCATGCAGAGTGATCAAGAGTTATTTTTGTCCGGCGTTATTTCTGGAATCTTTGTTCTTGATTTGACAATGTAGCCTTGAAAAGCTGAATCAGTTTGGAAAATTACGCCCAAACTCATGTGAAAACGACACATTTTGTGTTGTCCTTTACACACACAACAACATTTACTAAATGCATAATCGTCTTGTACGTCTTGTCATTTATTGATTGGAATATTCGTTACACTGGGACTACGTTACTATCATTCGGTTGCATCACCGTAAACTCTCAAACGCCGCTGCAAAGATCGAAACGTTTTACACAAATTAGTTGAAACAGATCAGTATTTCATATCAATAAGAAGAGAATGCTCGCGCGAGGTCACTTTTGATCTTGTCACTCATGTCCTTATCCGGCCAAAATCACCCATAAATTTATTGCAAATGTTAAACTTATCTTTTTCGAAATATCCACGACTGTAATATACTGTACAAATGATTATTATACAAACCATATGTTATTCTATATATCATATATACCAATTAATTCAAAACATCCCTGGGCAATTATTCCACATGTCCTCTCGGTGCGCATGCGCACGCTGTAATACTAGATTGCTATAAGGTACTTCCGGTACATGAACAGTGTTCGTCGGCACATGCGTAGAAGCGATTTGTGGGTGCGCATGTCCATAACATGCACCGCTGACCGGTAACATCGAAGGTTCAGGATTCCAGTCAATACTTGGGCTCCAGTAGTGGGGAATAGTGGGGTGAGTGCTAATCTGCCCGTGGGGTGGTGGGTAGTACATTGGTGTGATATATGTCGATAATTCTTCCTCGTTTTCATAGCCTGTTCGGTGTTCACGATCTGCTGTAAGATGCCTTCTTTGGTCTTTGCGGAACTTTGCTCTTCTATTCTTAAACCATACCTTTGAAGAAAATACATTTGATTTTAAAAATAATAGGAGTAAATGCGATTATCGCATGTGCTCCTGATTCTAAATATACCACTTCTCATAAAATAGCATCTTGCAATGCTGAGCTACATATACATAGGCTGGAAACGTTTTTGGAAATGTTAACGTTATTTTCCAGCTTCTTAATTGTAGATTCCAACTTTAAAATCAAAAACATCCTTGTATCAGTATTCAGTATTTTTTAGTGAAACACTCCCTACAGAAATAACCTTTCATATGCATACGCCCAAGCAACAAGCACTGTGGATACAACTATCAAGGACTATAGCTTGCTGCAGGTTACTTGTATAATCCTACAATCATGTTAGGAGTGGACCAATCTTTAAATGGTATCCCAGGCCTGTTGCCAGGCGTGATTTGAAGTCTTAAAGAACCCCTTCCTCCTTCTTCCTTCTCTTTAATCTACATATAAGAAATTACTAGAGAGAATAAGTGAAGAGGTGTTGTCCAACAATGTACTCCCAGTAAAAGGATCCTTCGGAGTCCATTCAGGATAAGAAATTACTAAATATCTGATACGCGTCGAGAGTGTCGAAAACGAATCCCCTTTCTTATAGATCCATGCTGAAAACAAGCCTGTATCCTGTACCTGTATTCGTGCTTCCTGTAGCGAAGTTGTCGCAGCAAGTTGTTCTCGGACTTCAACGTCTGGGTAGTGTGTCTTGTTGAAAACTTTCTCAAGAGCGGCTAGTTGCTGATGCGTGAAAGCTGTTCGTGTTCGACGGTTCCCTCGTCTATTCTTTTCTTTCCTTGCTTCAAGAATAACATCTAAATAAAGAAAATTCAAGATGTCATATAGTCAATAAAAATGATATTATTTCTAGTTTTATGGGAGGGGTCATAGTGGTAGGATGGGGACGACCAGAAAAAGTTGGTGAAGAAAAATGAGAGTCTGATTAGAAATGGCAGTTTTCCTTTTTTCCATACTTGCGAACTGACTAGAATGGTTTTCTATTTTCTTGGGGCTCTAATGCCATCGCGTGCTGTATTTTTTTATACCTTTGTACACTTTAGCCGCCATATATTTGAGCTACAATTTCGGTAATAGAATTTCCATGTTTAACTTTTGCTTCAGCCGTTCTCAAGTCACAAGTGAAAAGAAATCATACATGCACACACATGCAGACGACACACGCTCAATAAGCATCACACTATCCCATAGGCTTGTATTGGGGGTATGTATGTGTGCCAAAGTGGTGAGGGTTATTATTCTTGATGCCTTATAGCGGCTTAGTCTTGTAGCTAATCGCTTGCCGAGGATTAACAGATAAAGCACTTTTTCGTGTTAAGCACTCATTATAGAAACTGCCTCAGGCTTGGTGAAATACTGGATCATGAGAAATACATCTTAGCAGCATGGTGTCAAACTCATTGCTCAAGGTTTCCGCGACGGCGACCATGCTAGTGTTCAACACATCATAATTCATTGTGACATTTGAAAGAGTTGAGTCGACTGCGCCATGTGCGGCAGACAGACGTCGGTGAGGTTTCAACATGTAATCACTCAAAATGGAATGAAAATAAAGCTAAATGTGGATGAATTCTCTGCATGTATAATACTAAGTGTTCTATAAATACTCTGGAAATATTAAAAGGTTTTGATTCTACTTGCTTACAAGCATTTCAAAAAGGAATAAAAACACCTTTCGGTAATAAACACTACTTATCCATTACCATACCGAAGAAATGAGTTCTCACTTTCGAGCAAATAATCGGGAAATCCCACTTGATCATATTGTCCATGTTTGCTTGTCCGAGCAAACGCGGGCCACGTCAAGCCACACTCACAGTCACAAACAGTTAGATATTTTCTGTAGTTTGTAAAAGAATGGAAAAGTAATAATAGTAATAGCAATGTTTTGTGGTCTGTGGTTATGTCATCACGCCAAAAACAGGTCAAAATTAGTCACATTACCCTAAAACATGAATGTACAAAGCCCAGCACACCAGTTGAAAGTTCCAGCTAGAAAACCGCGCCTTTTCATGAATTTAATTACCCCAAAAACTGCACGGACACGCATTCTGATAATGTGATTTGTGAGCGCACTAGTTATGCAGGTAGATGCAGTTTTGTTTTAAAATCTGTCGTCGTTTCGTGTTTGATCAGTTTTATTCTACAACCAGTAATCTCAGCTGGCTTGAACTGATTTTGCTCAGCGAGATCAAGACACTTTTATCACGTATAGAAACTAATTTTAGCTGCTAGTGGGTGTCCAGACTTATACACTTCCACCTATGGGTCCTCCAGGAACATATGAACAACTTTGGATCAACAAAAGAACTGGGAGAAATACTTCGTTTTGTGGCAATCATTGTCCATGATTTGGTCTGGAATGGGCCTGAAAACCTTAGCAATGTCTAACTTAGAAACTCAGTTGTAGGAAACGTGAAGTGTTTGTCACTAAGACAGGATAATTTCTCATTAGGCCTAAAGCCAGAGGAACATTTTGAATTCTTTAAACCAAGCAACACTGTATCAGCTTTCGATCGGGTTCTTTACCGCCACAAGAAATAATTAATGACCTGTCCAATGATCACCGCATGTGTCTTGGTAGCTTCTTGATGTGACGAGCTCACAGACAAAACTACTGAAGAACTGATTAGATTCATTAAAGATGTGAACAACTATAAATCTTTGAACTCCTGCACACAAATCTGTTGGTTAAAATCGACCTTTCTAAGTCCACCAATTACTCCATGAAAAATAGCGTTTTATGAAGTTTATCAGTTTTGTCAGTGAGTTGGGTGTGTAGATTGACTTTTGTGAGGGAATGTTGTGAGCTGAACACAATGCGAGTTGGGAGCTCCTAGGGTGCATTTGTTAAGGCAGATTAACTCAGATGTCTTTGGTTTTGGTTAATTCTGTCCTAATTCATCGTGAGCATACAAGGCTATAGAGTTTATCCTTTTAATGATCGCTGTCATATTCGTCTCAAAAAGGGCCGTGTTTTTAAATGCTCAAAGTCAACAGAAGCCCAGATATTTGTCTCTCATTTTTGAGTGTTTAAAATGCCTTTTCTAATCTTATGTATACATAATAGATTCCTGAGGATTGTTAGTGTGGACAGAAAGCCATGAGGAAGAGATGTTAAAGTCCAATAGAGGAAATCAAGGCTTTTGGATCAAATATCTTTTCATTTTGTGCTGCAATTTATTAAAGGTACATTCTCGGGTATCAATTTAGTGACCTTTTTGCATTGCAAATCTGCTCAATGTTCAACTTTATTCAGATATCTTCAATACTCTTCAGCAGGCGTAAATTAGCCCAAAGATCTTTCAGCAAGGAGCACATTCTGACCATGTTTTACCGAATCAAAAGTAGAGAAAGTCGATCACCACGCGATCCAGCCAGATAAAGTCGGAAAAGTCTGCTAAATAGCTGACGAGAGGATTAGGACGATTTAGAGTAACATAAACTAACCCGCATCAAACGATTTAAGTCCTTAGATTATCGATCAACCTTGCTTATACAAGCTAAAGAGAACATCTTCTTGCAATGTATCTTTGGCTAGTAAATACGGTCAGATCTTTGAATGCGCGTTCCAAAGAAGCTCTTTGGAGATAGCATCTCTACTGGCGCCACTCGTTTCATTGAAGGATTCGTCTTACAATGTTTCACGATCACTCTTGAATACCTTGGTCTGACCCAACGATTTCAACTTTGCAATATTTTAGGAAGCTAAGCTCAAATACTTGATAACAGCATCCTGTTTATGTAATGCTTTCACGAGACGTTTTTGCAGATTTCCTGAATAGGACTCCATTGTTGGGACGGATTTACACTTTTATAGATCAGTTGCTTAGTTCGAGTGCTGTCCAAGAGCAAGCCATGGACAAAATCGAAGGATATAAGAAATTAGCGCGTTTAAATTGCATGTAACTCTTTGGTGTGAAATGCGCCACTTTTGACAAAATCTTTCAAATCTCTAATGCGCAAATTACGTGTCGTAGAACTCTTCTAGAAGACAACAGTGTGCCAAGTGACCCATACAAATCAAATTCATAACTTCTTTCAATTCACTTTAGTGTAGTTTACAAAACTCTTTAAAACTCCTTTTCTCGCTATCGCATGCTTATTAATTTGTTTTTGTTTTGATCGGTTTTGTCGTATTAAGTTTTGGTCAAGATTTCTGCGCTAATTGATAAGACATGATCTTTCAGCAAGAAGGTTTGTACTACAACGCGTGAAAGTAGTTAGAATGTTTGCTTAATGTACTCTCCTCTCAGTAGCGCCTAAAGTATTAGCTAATGTTTTCAGAATGGTGCTAAGTAGTCCACCAACATCTAGAATGTCTGATCTGAAGTTTACAGTCAAAGCCTAGAACAACTTTTAAATGACACAGAATTGGAGCACTTTTGAGGATCAGCCAGCTTAAAGAATTACCTCCATATTCTCCTTTATATACTCTTCAGGACAAGACAAAGCAAGCATTTATGTATTCGCCTACCTGCAAGTTTAGCCGCTAAAGACAGAGCAGCAGTTGCTTTGGATGGTTCCTCGGGCTCTTCTCGGGATTCAGTCGTAGATGTGGTAGCCAGGGAGGGAGTCGAATCTTTCTTTAAAATATTCTCAATCGAGAATGGGTTCGTCTCCATGCTGTGTTCGTCTGTCTTAACTGTATTTAAAATGATCCAAGTTTGCTTGACTCAGGACAACGCTGCACCTCTCGACTCTGATGCCTATAGTGGTTTGATGTTGATGAGTGTGACTGAGTGTTTCCTTAATAAACTCGATCGCCGGTAGGTTAACTTAATCGCACCCACCCGCCTGCTTTCGTAATCGCTTTAACGCATCCATGTGTGATAGTAATTAATATAGCGCAGATGACAGTGAAAAATGTGTTCCGGCAGGACTATTGATTCTTTTAAATAAACGTACAGGTTTTTGAGGTTATTTGATTTTAATCCATTAGCCATGAGTTGGGGAATATTGTCTCATTTATTTGCAGTTCGCAGTGGATTGTGTGTATTGGTCAAAATGAGCGCGCGGTCATCTGTCTCCTCGCTCATGCGCTTCCAGATGGCTGGCTCATTGCATTAAGTATATTGTTAATCAGAAGCCTTTAAGGTAGTTAAAGCGTTAAACGGGGTCTATCAATATGCGTGTGTTTAAACCTTACAAGGATTGGAAGAGTTAATATGAGCCAAGTCTCAATAGATTTATCTGTAAGGACACCAACTCCTCTGATAACGGCAAACACTCAAATCGTTTCTTTTAGACGCCGATAATCTGCTGTTCATTAAGGTCACTCTCTTGAACTGAGCACTGAACAAGAGATTTGTGTTGTGGTATTTCGAGACGTCATCAGAAGTTTAGTCGGAATATCCTGCTACACTTATATCTGTTTACACAAACTGATGATTTGTTTACTTTAGCGCGCTCCATAGTGGATATTAAGCATTTGAGCAGCTTTTCCATGTGGGAATAGGTACTGGGTGGAGCTAGTTTACATAATCTTTTTGCTGCCTAATTGTCGCGTAATTGTCACTCCAGTTTACGAAGAAAAGGATCCGTTTTATACTTTGTTAATATTTGGTCAACATGGAACCTATTTAAGGGAGTCACTGACACAATTCCAAGAGGGTTCAAGGGGCTAAGAAATCACCTAACACCATTAGAATGGTCAATAGAGGTCCAAAGACCATTCAACTCTAAATACTTGAAGTATTTGTTGAATTCGTGTTAAGAGTTTAGCTGTTTCATCACAGTTCATAAAATATACACATCAGTGGTCATCGTACAATGCTAAGATAACAGAATGTCTCTACGCCGGAAACCACTTCATTTTAGCTTATCTTTTAAACTTTGTCTACAAAAGAAAAAGGTCCAGATAAGCTAACCCGTGGGAAGAGAGGGACGAGTTGACAGTGAAATCCCTGACCCAAAATGGTGGTCCACTGGAGAATGATCAGTGGGTGCTCTACAGTTCTTGGAATAAAGCGAAGTAAATTTTGAATGTGAGGTCTGCTATAACAGTTTTAAAATACAATTTCTAAAAGCCAAAATTATAAATCCATCTCTCGATTTCTTTATAGAATGGATGATTTTCTACTTTTGTTTTTATTTCATATATGACAGCAATCTTTAGGACTGTACAATTTGTGTCAAAAGTACAAAAGAGTGCCACAGACTAATTCTAATTTTCTACATACGCACATCGGAAAATGTTTAATTACCACAGCTTACTTGACAAGATATTTATAGATACAAAATTAAGGATGCTATGCACGCCAAAAAAGTTCAAATGAAACCACATCTAAGCCGGCTCTTTTAAGCATAAACCTTTTGCGGAAAGCCTACATTGATAGAGAGTCAATTCCAGACTCCAATTGTCAGTTTTAATGACAATTTTTTTAATAGAATTCATACTGACGGTGCTAATTTCAACAAGGAAATTTTGACAGGGAGTTCATCTCAAGATCGCCTTTTTGGCGACAAGAAGTGGGACTGCTTTCAGAAATGAAATGTGCAATTATCTCCATCCGGTCTGCCATGCAAGATGAACAATTATCCAATCAATAGACTGCTAACGACCTAAAGTTGTTTTGATCTAATTATCGCCATTTAAATTACAAAAAGATTTAGTCCAGATTTGGTGTGAAAAAGGCTCTTTAAAATAAGGATTAATTTCTGATTTAAGTGTGTGATTCGTGGATTGGTTTTGGGGAAACAAAGTGTGAGTTTAAACAGATAAAATCATGGAAATCCTTCTTGCAGTTAATTGTTTGTGTGTAATGCTTCACCACGGATCTGTTTCAAAGATCTCTTTTGAACGGAAATGAGTTGTATTTTATCGATAAAACGACGAGACATCGTCTACTTGATGCTAAAGAAACGTCATTTTAAAAATGAATGGAATTTGGACAACTTTTTAATCAAAATTTTGAAGGTATTTATTTCCAGCACCATGGTAAAATTTCTCTATTTGTGGTAGCATATACGTACATACAACTGGAGAATGTGGAATCGTCCAGTAAAAAGTCTTGCAAGTCCTTCCTTTGCAGGATGGGTAGTCTACTTCGTAAGGATATTTGCGTGTTGGGAGTTTATTAGTTGAGTCGATCAGAGATCATGATAGCTTATCGCATTTGATTTCGATCATCTCTTCAGTAGTATCATATATGGGTTGGTGAGTTTGTAAGGTTTGGAATTAAGGAGATGCATCTGATAGTATGCAAGGTTTATCAGTATATTCTTCACATAGCAAGCCAGAGTCAACCAGGGAAATTAAAATTATCAGCACATTATTTAATGAAAAATATTTTATATACCGAATATCTTTAGGAAAAATTATTTCATTGCGATTAGATTTGTGCTCCACTTGGTTGGTGTACTATGGTTGAGGTAGAAATTTCATCGAACTTGCAAATTGCCAGGGGCGTAGCGTACACCTTTCGCGATGTACACGCACGTAGAGATTTCAGCGAGGAGAAACGTTCATTCATAAATAATACTTATTCAATTGTCTCACGATTACGTTCATCTGGGAAATGAACGCGACTGGTGCTAGAGAATCAGTACTGATAATTTACTATGATCTCATCCACGATGAATAATATATTTTATTCTATGAGCACTCTCTTATTCAGTATTTTCAATTCAAGTGTACGCCCATGCGTACGGACGCCTTTGATAGAAATAAAAAATCCAGCGAACCCCTCTAAGACGGACGCCATCGCGGGTGTCCGTCTTAGAGAGGTGCCCATGGTCTTAGAGGGAGTTTTAATGCATTATTGTGATTTAGGCAGAAAGGAACCAACCATGGGTGTCCATTTCAGAGAGGTGGCCATCTTAGTGAGGTGTCCATTAAGATCAAAACTGTCTTTAGCTTGGAGTTACTTTACTAAAAGTTCGAGAGAGAACTTTGGCAAGCAATAAGCAACTCGGAAGACAGTTTTCTAAGTTTGAAAATGACTGAGTAAATTCTTGATGCACCAGATACAGTTCAATTTTCCTAGTCTTGTAGAATTAACTTTGTGGTGCTGCATTTTGAAACATTTTGTTTTGCGACAGCCAGATTACGATTGCAATGCGGGTGTGATTAGTAAAATGAAAACCTTGAACTGATTCAATTATTTGATTTTTTGAATATCCTTCGATTCCTGATAAAAGACGTCAGTTTCAGTCATGTTGGTGATCGGCCAGTGGCATATAATCATATAGATAGTATAGTCAAACTGAAGGCATTCATTTGGACGAAAAAAATCTGTTACCACTTTCAGTTTAATGAAAGGTCACATCATTAAAATGAGATGATTTGGGCGGTTTTTAGTGGTTCGTAGTCAGTGGAGACGTTTCAGGTTTGAGCCCTGCTCGGGACAGGCAGTTGATTTCAAGTGTCAGCTGAGTAACGCCGCTTTGTCTCTACAGTTGCCAGGAAGGTTTATCGCTGCACCGCTGGTTTTTCTCTCCCTAAATGGAGAAAAATCAAAATCTGTGCATTAGAAGACCGAATCTATAGGTATGTGACACTAGGGCGGGTGACAGTTTATAGCTTAAGGGTGCCTTGTTTCCTATTGGACAGAAGCGCCACTCATAGCTAAATCTCCTACAATATTAAGAGGAAGCCAGCTACGATTGTAACTAATGGAACAAAGTCAGACTAATTCCTTTAGAGCTTAGATGGACTTCAAGTGATTCCTGAAGGACTTTATTTCCTGTATATCCCTCAGTTGCTTATTTGATTTTACGCTGTAATTTCAAAAGTCAATCTCATAGACAATAATTCAGTAATACCCACTCGACATCACCTCCGCTTCACTGAAACCTTTAATGAACTGCCATACCCCTGGCTACCTTTATAATTAATTATTAATTATATGTTTCAACAGAATTTCTCTAATCCTCGTTGATGAAGCTTTTTGTTCCTGTGCGAAAATGCGATAAACGATTGGAGAGGTTTTTAGAGTACATCACTTTGAGTCCAGTTGACTTGAGATGCCTTTACGACGTTCATCAAAATAGAATACACGATCACCATGCAAAAAATCCACTTCATTTTAAGTCCATGAAAAATTTGAGTACAATAATGAAGTACAATGTGCTTGATACCGGATTAGATTTATTCTACATGCAAGTAACACCAAGACATTGGGTGCCATGTGTTACGGGACATAATTTTGGTCAATTTTGGGAATGTTAAAATATCATTAGCATCTTCTAATATGTATAGGATAATGGACGAGCTCTGAGCTTTATTGAAAATAATGACCGAGCGCGCAGCGCGAGGTCATTATTTTCAATAAAGCGAAGAGCGAGTCCATTATCCATTTTAATGCACACTTTCATTGTTTTCGAAGAAAAAAAAGTCATTAGAGTTTTCCGATTTAGCGTCTTTTTCGAAAATCTGGCAATCTGATACTGACACGTGCCAATTTTCCTAAGTGATATTAAGTTACAAATTCTTAACCGCATCACGACCTATTTTCCCCTTTGTTCATCGAATCAGCAATAGGCTATTTGCATGATGGCGTCACATACTATAACTACCAGAATGCTTTGCACACTTTCTTTTGTAAAGCAATTAGTGCCAATTGTTCTACTATTCTCAAAAGGGAATAAAAATCTGAATAAGAAGGAAAATTACCGAGGGTAGTGTCTGCAACAACTGATTGATTTTATATAAAAATTACTTCAGTAACAAAATAAATATCAGCATTCATATTAATATGCAAAATATCCTCTGAAGACATCGTTTGTTGCAAAACTAATCATCACCTAATAATTTTGGACGACCGGGTTATGGAGGTTGAAGATAGTAAAGGAACTACTAGGCTAGCAGATCCAATACTACTCCGTGCCTTTTCCAAATCAAGTCATCACAACAGAAAGTTTTTTCGAAACACTTGCTGTCAATACCAAAACAGAGCTGCAAGCCATGTGGGATCTACAACAAGCGTTGTGCACATGCGCATTTGGCTCCCTAAAGTTATTTGCTAAGATGGAAGTGATTTTGGCTATCAGTTTATGAGGTCTGGTTGTCAAAAATTACTCAGATAACATTCGGCCCCAACCATATTACTATAGTGATTGGAATAAACCCGTAAAATAAAAATTGAATGTTAGTGTGAAAAAGGTTCGGTAGACATAGAAGAAGACAATGGAAATGAAGCCTACTAGTATCTGTTAGGGAAGAGAAAACCAAAGAGTTATCCGGGACAGGTCGGTACGGCCGTTAGGCCTCTCTCGTCTACTGACTAAAGCGGCGTTTTGTATTTGTCTCTAGTAGGAAAAAGTAACAGATACTTCGATAAACGGTGGCTTGGACAGCCAAAAGTACATCATTGAGTTCACCAAATTAACAAAGCAATACCAAATTTGATTTTTGGACGACGAACAATGTCTGATAGAGTTGGGAAAGATATTCAGTTGGTTATTGGCGTGAAAGAACGAAGCTGATGAAGATGTTAGGCAAGGAACGCGCTTATCAGGATAAAACTGAAAATGCATCTTTTTGCACTCCGTTTTTGCCATTCGCATTGCTTTCCTAGTAGAGACAAATAAAAAACGCCGCTTTAGTCAGTGAGAGGCCTAACGGCCGTACCGAGTTGTCCCCGGTAGCCCGGTGTTTTCTCTTCCCTGCGACCCAAATCAATGAAACAGCTAGAGCTTTTCTGACTTGAGACGAAGCGAAAGGCCGTTTCTCATGCTGAAAGCCAAACGGACGTCAGAAGTCAAGGGGAAAAATACGATTAACAATTTGATAAACACGCAAGTTAGACCTTCCTAAGCCTCCTTTTTTTCTTTTGATTCTTTTAATTAACTAGAAAAAACTACACAGTCATCTTTCTTTCAAGAGTTAAATAAAATCACTCTATGTATGTTTCTGGAAATATGAATTTTTGCACACAATTTTCTACGCGATGAAAGGCAAATAACATTACAAACTAAGATAGCAGATAGCCATTCGTTTAAAGGCGCCGATACACGCTGCAATTTTTTCTGCAATTTACTCTGCAATTCTAGATGTTGAAATGTTGGAGTGTTGAAATATAACAAATATATTAAACAATGACATATTATTTCTGATTGGCTACTTCCAAATGTTGCTGTTGCGTTGCACGACCTTCCGCGGTGATACACTCTGCAACAAGGCCCGTTTGTTCGAAAATGGATTTTAGCGATACCAGGATTAACTGCGAATACTTTCCTTAGAGTTAACCCAGGATTAGCGCTAATCGGCTTTCGAACAACCTCGCCCAGACGCGCATTGCTTAAAAAATTGCAAGAAAAAGTTCGAAGTTTTGAACTTTCTGCAATAATTTTTTTGTTGCGAACATCGTTGCCAGCGTTGTTGCAAAGGCAAGATAGACTTTGCAAATTTGCTCTCGCGACAAAATCCAAAATATTGCTGGGAAAATTGCAAAGAAAATTGCAGCGTGTATTGGCAGCTTTATGTTGCCACGAAATATGCAGGAATTTACGGTTAGTTTATGCAAGCACGCACAATTCCCACTTGATATGTAGATAATTTCGAAACTTTTTTGGAAAACTTGACATGAAATTGAAGCACGATCGACCGAAACTATATTGACACTTGTTGATAACCAAAATACAAATTCTACCAACGATGATCTTATAATAATACCAAGTGTCGTTAACATTCTGGGAAAAATTCTATTATCAAAAACAAAGGCTTTGTTTAAGGGATTAGTGCCTGGCAATAACTTTAGAAAAGTCGCTAAATCGGAAAACTCTATTAACTTTTCAGTGTTTTGCAAAAGAAAAAATTTATTAACAAGCTCGAAATGTGATATGAAAAATGTTCTATAATAACTGAACAAAAGACAACAAGCTTTGTTTTAAAATACGCCTACAACCTTTATTTTGTTGATTGGCTTTTTAGTCATTAACAAATGAGCATGTAGGTATAGTTCTGCACTTAGTATGAAAGTTTTAATGAACTGCAAGCGCAAAATTACTTACTGGAATTTCACTAAATGGGATATTGTCCCTTTGAATAGAAATAAAAACTTTTAAGTTTTTGCATATTCACGTTCCATAGTCGCACGGGACTATAAAATCAAGCTTGGCGTGTTACCAAATGTGCATTTCGTTTGAGCTTGCGACGGAGATGGAGACGTATGATGACGACGATGCAATACTTTCTCAATTGCTGGATGCTTTGGAAAACGAAAATCCATCTGTTTTAAGTCCAGGTAATTTAAAAATGTTCTTAAATTATTTTGCATCTTGTATTATCGAGTTCATCATGAGGTACGTCTTGTACGTAATTTCAGGGTTTTTTGTACTTATCTTTATTCATTTGCTTGTTAGTGATTGAAGAGAAGTGTAGTCATGAAACACGTTTCAAGAAAATGGACGAGAAAGATTTGTTGGAATTAGCATCAGAGTCCATTCCAACCAATACCAAGAGAAAAGCAATGTGGGCTTTCCGTTTATACGAGTCATGGCAGAATTGGCGAAAGAGCAACTTTGCAGATGAGCAGGATGAGAAGTCAAAGGTTTCAAAGATATTGGAGAAAACCACAGAATTATTAGGTATATCAAGAGATGAAGACCTATGTGAAGTTCTTTCTCAATTCATCACAGAAGTCAGAAAGGAAGGAGGCGAAAGATATCCTGGAAAAACATTGCATGAGATAGTGAGTAGTTTGCAGAAGTATTTTGAAATGAAGGGAAAACAAGTTCAGCTTTTCGCCGTAGGAGGGCAGTTTGACAAACTTCAAAAAGCTTTAGACGTGGAAATGAAAATATCTACCAGCAATAAGCTAGGCTTACAAAGAAAACAAGCACAAGTTATTTCCGAAGAAATGGAGAATGATCTTTGGGGAAAAAAAATTCTTGGAGATAGTTGTCCCAAAGTTTTGTTGAGAACAACTCTTTATTTGATAGGCCTAAATTTTGGGATGCGGGCTGGGGATGAGCATAGAAATTTGTCCATAAGGAATTTTTCATTTCATTGTGATTCCGAGGGAAGGGAATATTTGCTTTATTCTGAGGGTGTGTCTAAAACCATCCAGGGTGGTTTAAAACATCGTAAGCTAACTCCTAAAGTTAGTAGGGCATATGCTAACGTCCAATGTCCAGAGAAATGCATTGTGCGAATTGTGAAGAGTTACATAGAAAGATGCCCAAAAGAGGCATTAGATAATGCGTTTTATTTAAAGCCCTTACAAAATTATGAGCAGAAGAAGTTCTGGTATTGTAGTGTCCCCTTGGGTCATAATACGCTTAAGAATGTAGTCCAATCAATGATGAAAGACCTGGGGTGGATGGTTTTTTCACAAATCATTCTTTAAGAGCAACAGCTGCAACTAGATTGTTCCAGGAAAATGTTGATGACAAATTAATTAGGGGTGTCACTGGTCACAGATCAGAGTCTTTACAGAGCTACAAAAGGGTATCTGACAAACAATTAGCTAAGGTTTCCAATATTGTTCAATCTGGGAAGGAAGGCATTTGTAGTAGCACCGAAACGGCAAACATTGGGAAACCGCCGCCCGAAGCTTTGGGGATTCCTAGTAATTCAGGGCAAATATGTTTGAATGTAAGTGGTGGTGCCATATGCAATATTACAATTCATAACAATTGATTTCTTTTTTGACATAGAGTGATTTTCATTGTTCTGTTTAAAGACCTTTAAGGTAAAACTAAGCTTATAGTAGAGAATTCTTTCCCTAAGTCGGCTATAAGGCTTTGACGGATCAAGAAAATCACTCTATACCAGCTACTATTATCAAAGTGTTACACTTTCATATAATTTATGATTTATTGATTGAAATAATAATTTATCGTAGCCTAATCATAGTGCATTGAATGTTCATTAAAGATTATTTCTTGTTGTTGTCACCTGTTCTCTTTGTATAAATTTCGTATTTTTATGAAAACTACCCAGATATTCTTGAAGTCATTATTTCGGCTAATAACGACCTCCTAGTAATAATGACCTCGCAATAATGACCTCGCAATAATGACCTCTCTTTTGTTTAATTCATCAGCCCCACTCTTCCCTGCTGAATTCAAAACCCTCCCCGACTTTAAGACACCAAGATATTAAAAATAAGGAATACTTCAAAACAATGAAAGTGTGCATTAATTCATGATATTGGGCACAGTAAATTGCGCGTAGTTGTTGAACTCAGCTGTTGACCCTTTTTAATGATAACTTATCAACGAAGTTTGTTTGAGGTCAAGTCAGAGCCATCATGTCTTACCATCGACCAGGTCAGAGACACCATGTCTCACCATTGACTCATAACTTTGACCAGGAAGATTAAACCTTAAACAACAGCTGTTGACTTTGACCCTCAACTGTTGATCGTACCAGTCAGTCCGCGTTGCGCAGTAGAAGACTTAATCTGGTTAATTATAGATTGGCGATTTGGTACCTTTTAGGGTGTCCCAGACTTTAGTGGACTACCAGAAACATAGCTGGTACCTTTTAGGGTAATTTTTCCTCCATCAACGATTAAATACTGGAAACAAAGATCGGATTGCACGACCATCAAATTGTTCGTATATAAATAGACACAATTGATCGCTTGATTGACTAAAATATGCAAAATGTTAAATTTAGTGTTTTTGAGTTGGTACCTTTTAGGGGTAAAAACATGTATTGCCACGCCCACCCGGATATGACTTTGGTACCTTTTAGGGGTCATTTTTTAAATTTCCGACGAGCATCCCCGTCCTCTTATATATAGGAGTCATCCCCCCCGGGGGTGTGGAATGGCGTGATTGTTGAGAACAGACGCAAGTAAAAATGGAATCGATGTTTTATATACAATTCGAAATATTTCAGCCAATCAAAGCGCGCGTAAGATTCTGTGAAGACATCTGTGAGTGCAGTGTGTACTGTCAGACACACGGTTCTCGACCAATCAGAGCGCGCGTAATATACCAATTATTATATGATTAAGTGATTCAGTGTGACCACAGCCACTATTGATACTCCTAAAGTTGATTCAAAAAAAGCAGAACTTTCCTTATTTCTGCAATGTTTCCAGGTTTTCCATGTACTTTCTGTCCAGATCTTCTTTGTTCATAAATGATGATATTGCGCTCAAAATTTCCTCTTACAAATCGTTACACTTCAGCTGAGCGGGCATTTTTTTGTAGCTACTATATATCTGTACTAAGATTTGACGGATCGTGGACAGCCAGCATTTTCCGGTTTTCGTGCGTGATGCGTAAAAACTTCGTATTATAATAAAACACAACAACATAAAAGGCTAGAACGAAACATAATTCCATGCCTACTGATTGCCCCAAGTTTTTACAGTTATTTTTGATGACTAAATGAACACTTCTACCTCACTCCTCTCTAAAGGCCTTCATAATGGTATAGTTTTAATTATTCAACGTTTGTGTCGGATGCACATAATTCAAGTTTACTTTTCAATTTTTCGGTTTTAATTTCGACGATAAAAGGAACATGGCCCAACGTTATTGACTTCTAAGAAACTTCGCTCTCTGCGCTTTATATCATAGAAAAAGCCAGAAAAATATACCAATAGAGCAATACGGCAATATATTGTGTTTGCGATAACACAGGAGGTGTTTGTCTTTAGTTTATAACACAAATTGTCTTTAGTTTATAACACAAATTCATGTTCGATCTTTGATATTTATTTACTTCTCTCATTGACACTTAAACATTCTAAGTTAACTATCATCAAGACAAAATCAGGTATTTACCTCATTTTCTCTTGCTATTATGAAATAAATATACAACATTGAGAGTGTTTTAAATATACTGTAAAGCTAATCAGCAGTTTCTTGTCAATCAAATCTAACTACATTAAATATACTGAAATTCTTTTTTGAGAAGAAAACTGTAGACATATGATATAGACAATTATCATTTTGCTGTTTCATTCAAGTTCAGTTTTTATATAACATTGTACAAATACTATAACTAACGCCTATTTACAAATAGATATATATACACTCGATTGCAGAAAGGTTGTAGTCTGCAAATATACAAATATACAAATATCTAATGAGATGCAAAACCCAAAATACTGCTTAAATCGGCATTGCTTGCATGCAATGATTGTCAAAATATATTTTTAGTCTTTCTAAACTCTATATTTTGGGTGTTGTGATCGCGTATTTACAAATTGCATCTCATTAGTATACTGAATAAATTAGATATTTGTGTAAAATGTAGACTACAACCTTTCTGCAATCGAGTGTATCTTTTTGTTTGCATTTCACAATACTTCCTTTCTCAGACTTTCGTGACATATATAAATTTGTGCTGTGTTCCTGCCTACGATCTGGTTGAACTACAAAAGAGCGTGCGTTAAGGTGCGGCAATGCGGGCAACACTTACTGTGCAGCAGATTCACGCAACTCCGTTACGTTGCAAGTTGCAGAGCAAATGCTGCTCATATTACCTCTTCGCGCGCAACAAATTTCCTTGGGTGCGAAAAGTAGAAACTCTCTCTACTTATTCCAGACGGAACATCTGTTGCGCGCGGGCCAGGGCGATAATATTGAGCAACATTGCGCAAAATATTGCACGATTTTGTTTCCCGTATTACAGTACCTTTCTTGAGCAATTCGTGAAGCTGGTCCATGAGCTGACCCTGATGTTAGACGGTCAGCGGAAGTTCATAATCAGAAGGGGAAAAGTTTAACGAACGACTGCTGACCGTCCGGCTAACCATCAGACTAAGGGGAGCCGTGATAATAGACCTTTACCCCGTATGAGCTTTAATAATGCACATGAACAATGGTTTCAAGTTGAGGTTGGGCATAATAAATACAATCAATGTATGAAAGTCCGACCTCGTTTTGGAGTGTAATTCGCGAAAGGTCTATTGATAAATAAGTTAGCCAGCATATTAAGTCCAATATTTCGAAATCATTTAGGTTGTCACGAACGAAGGGTTTATATCTTAGATCCTATATGAAAGTCGGTTCTAAACATGTTCAGGGATGGTATGTTAGTACTCTACTACCCCGCATAGGCCAGTCTATTGAATACCCATTGGACAACAACCACGGGTCCATAGGCGCGTACGCAGGGTACCTATAGAATGGTTCATTGGAATGAATGGGCGTTGGTCGTAGTGGCGAAGCACATGCTGCTCTGAATAGGTCCTTGGTCTTGTCCAGAACAATGTATTGATTATCACTGGTTGATGGGGTTTGGTTTGATTCGGTGCTGTCAGGAAGTGGAGATTGTTGATCACTTTCTGTGGGTTCTTCGGTTTTGGTATCGTCTGTCTGCGATGAGGAACTGCCTGAGCCAGCTGATTCTTTGGCCTTACGATACTTGGCTCTACGGTTCTTGAACCAAACCTGCAGTGAAGTGTGTGAAGTAATTAGAAACTTACTTTGACAATGCTTTATCACTTAATTTTGTGTTGCACTAATTTAACTAAATTTACCCATTTACATCCACGAAAAGATTAAACAAAAACTTCATCCATCCATCCATCCATCCATCCATTTTTCTTGAAAATGGGCAGGTTTTAAGCAGTTTGTTCAATTAACTTCATGTTTGGAAATGTTGCACATGTACAATTATTCATCATTTCTTGTAGCTAACAATAATTTTCTCATGTTTCATTAATAAATAATGTACTGCATTGTTAGTCTTTAAACCTACCTGTATTCGTGATTCAGGAAGGTTAGTATATAACGCTAGCTGTTCCCTCAGAAGTACATCAGGGTAGTGCGTTCGGCAAAACGCTCTCTCAAGTGTATCCAGCTGAAACTGGTTGAATGTTGTGCGCGTGCGTCGAATTTTGCGTCCATCTGCTACTTTGAGTATGATATCTGCAATAAATGAGTAAAAACAACAGATTTAAAAATGTTCTTTTGCTAGTTATTACATATCCTAGTCTGCCGTAGTAGCAGTTGCGTTTAATGCTCCCTTTTCGAGTTAATAATAATAATAATAAACTTTATTATGCACAGAATTTCGAAAGCTGTCACTTATTTACATGAAAGCTGTGCGTTTAACTATGATGTAACAGTAGCACAGCAACAACAATAATAAGAACAAAATTAACAACAACAACAACACAACAACAACAACAACAACAACTATAACTGCAACATTAAAAGCGGAAAAACGTATGCAGGTCCTTCAGAAAAAGGTATGTTTTTTGCTTATTCAATCTAGTCATAATTTCGATATCTTTTTGTTGTTGTTCTTAGGATGGAGAGCTCTTAAGACTTTCTCGTGAGAATCATAATGACATGTGCGCCTTTTGCGGATATCAATGCACCATTTTGTAAAATAATGTAACTGATAAAAGCTATTTTTTCTCATAGCTGCTAACCAATAACAACACGTTCATCAGACACTGTTGTGATTGTACATCGCGGATCATCCAACTAATGCATACAAAGGTGTGACGAACATCCTTCAAATACAGAGACAAGTAGTCGAGGAAGGTTCTCGAACTCCTGTCATCTAAAGAATGCCATTTGATATTCAAAATCTCTTCTCTCACATATCAAAAGATGTAAAACGCTTCCTCGAGAATTTCAAGCCCAGAACTGGCTCAAGAAAAGGCCCGGGCGCCATCTTTAATCTAGTAACGATTGTCCCGGATTTAGTGTTGACCAATCCCTAATCAGGAACAGGAAATTACGCTCAGTCTGTGTTTGTGTCTTGTGCATTGTAATCCTCCTTGCCCCAAAGTGAATCATGGTTTTCTTTACATAGAGCGATAACAAGGCTGGTCTTATTGTTCTATTTAATGTCGTCCTGTCAGTGAAGTTTATTGATTGGATGTCATTAGTAATTACAGGTCTCTTGATGAAGTCATTTGGTTTTTGTTAGAATTAATTCACGTCATGAGAATTTTTTAATGATTTTGGTCAGGTGTCTGAGCGATACTTGTTCTTGTTGAAAACGTAGGTTAAGTCTAAGTTCATGCCAGGTTTTGCGGGATCGAAGCGTTTCTCCGTAAAATCGTTTTTGTCAAAGCGAATGAACATGAAAATGTAAACGATTTCAACAGTCAGACTTTGTTTTTGGTTCTTTTTCTCCTTTTTTTCGAGTGGAAAAGTTACCTATATCAGGGCCGTAGCCACCGGTACGATTAGTCAGGTTTCAACCAGACCAACTTTTACCGTTGGAACCATTGTTATTACATTTTTATAGCATGAATTCGTGTAGAAAAGCGAAAAAACCGGACCAACTTTTAAAAACCGTACCACTGTTGAAATGGTGGCTACGGCCCTGTATATGTTGCCTTTTATACAAGAATACGATTTCACATGCCTTGAACGGTATTTTTTGATGTTTTGTCAGGTGTATTTATGCTATATATTACAGAAAACTTGCGTACCTACGTATAGGTAACCCTTCATTATACGGATACGGAACGTACGTGATTTTATGGTTTTAGTCCAGTGTCTTTGATACTTCTTGTAGAAAACGTATGAAATTAGAGCCATGAAGCGCAATAATGCTTATGGATCGGCTGATGTACATACTTCAAAACAAATGCCGATGTCGATGTGGATAGGAAACCGCAACACCTCGATTTACGTTACGCTACACTGATATGATCTAACAAACAAACCCACAGACTAGAATACTACTGAATGACATGACAATATGAGCCACGCGCACGTCCAGCAGGTGGAATATCATCATTATAACGAATAAATCAAAAGGTCGGTCATTATCCGCCTTAACCTGCAGAACACTTCACTGAGTCGATGATTTTAAACACTTGGTCACAAAGTCAATTCGACTCGATTTACGACTGACTAACTTTTGTGCTCGATTAATTAATGAGAAGAGTGGTGATCTAGATCACAAATAGGGTTGTAAGATTGACTTTTGACTGCTTTGGGATGTGACCAATTTGATCATTGCATTGCTTTTTGATAAGCATGGTAATTAAAACTAGACTAGCGCAGATCATCCACATCTCTGAGTACAACATTCTAAAAGTATCCTATCAATAAAGGATGTATAGTAACGTTACATGATAAAAGAGATACAACCGGCTGAAGACTTTTTTGACTGAGTATATGCCCATCTGTCCTCGTCTGCGTGAAGGGTGGATAGCTCTATCTGTTGGATAAATCCTGGATAAATTTATTGGATAATGCCATCATCGTAGCCACTGGATATATAAGGATTTATCCAAAGGATAGTGCTATTCACTCTTTGTGCAACCGGGACCTGAATATAAACCCTGTGCAATTAATCTTTGAAGGACCGTCAAACAGCAGACATTTGTCCCGCCAGTGTGGGGCTCAATTCACCTGTTGTAGTCCACATTCTAACCTACATCCATCACCCATAACAGCCCTTACAAAAACCGACACTAAGGCCATTAATCATGTTTTAGTCTTCCTTCGAACACAAGTAAACCAGATGCTAGTGTTAGCCTAATGCTTCGTCATGTCGGATCCGTGTCATTATACAGATTAGAGCCACGATAAGCCTCCTCAGTATTTGCCTAAAGTAAGATCTTGAGTAAACTTTCGCTGGCTATTTCTAACCTTACCAGACATGCTACGTCCTGTTTGGGAGAAGACTTTCTCTAATTTGAATCCACTTAGTCGTCAAGACTCGAAAAGAAAAAGTTTTGTCTATCAGTTTGACGTGTAAAGGATTGAAGATTAGTTCATTGATTCGCGGTGACGTGGCGATTTTGATTTGAATGCATCACTAAGCCATTCATACAAGTGTAGATAAAGACTTAATCAGAGCAATTTAAACAATGATCATAGTTTAATTAGCTTGACTACAGATGGACGACTGGTCAAACTCACTACACCGCTCGGTATCTACTTGGGAATCGCAAAGTAGGATCTAATCACCGATAAAAAAGGTTCTCAGTAAATCCTTTGTGAAGGTGTAGAGCAATTTTCGTTTTGGTTTGTTTTGCTAAAAGGGACTTAAATAAAGTTTCTACTTAATTCGCGCCTGACTGAACTGTGCGGGTAAAAATCACGAAACTCCAACGTTGCAACATCCCGCATCACCTCAGTTAACGGTATGAAATTGACCATCTAATTTCTAAGGCGAAATTAGCTAGCTAGACTCGTGTATCTCGCGTCTTTAAATTGTCATCCAAATTTGCTTTAGACCTAATTCCATGAGATTATTGAAAAAAGCCGCCCTTGTTTGACAGAAAACTTTCAAAGCTTTGCATGGGGCCAAAAAGTGAACTGTCAGTTTTGGAGAAGGATAACGAGGAACTATAATAAGTTTTTGAAGCATTCATCTCCGTTATTTATTGTTCGTGAAGATTTTTATTAATAAAGAGCTGAAGATGAGATCCTCGACATATAGTGACCCCGTTATATGGAGATCTCAGGGTATCTCTATTGTATAACAATTGCTGGTCCTATTTGCAGTATTGGATACATGTGGATAGGCCTGTACAAGAACCATCAACCAAGCATTTTTTCCAAAACAGCCAAACATTTCTACCCCACTATCTGTCAATAATGGCCTTGTGTAAATTGTGCTAATAACTTTGAATTTCTAGAACACGGGTGATAAAAATTGGAATAACTCATAGGAGTATAATTTTCCCAAAAAAGCATTAGAACAAGATGGAGAAATTTTAGGATTAATAACTTTGTCCAGAAGTTTCAGTAGAGAATAGGGCAGAACTATATGAAGTACAATTAGGTCGCTCTCGAGTGTAATTACAACCGTGTTTAAGAAGCCCATTGTTTTCTTTATGGTCTCTTTAAAACTATTGGTCAACTGCTCTTTCATCTATCTTGCGTTTTTAGCAAAACTGACAGATCGATTGATTGCCTTGTAAAAGAACACTACAGAAACGTGGTCAAGAGTCAAACCAAGAAAGGGGTCCGTAGTCCCGGCACGTGTTGCACAAAAAAGGCTGGCCCAAGAGCGGGATGGTTTTGAAAGGGTATCTCAAGAAGAAGCTGGTTTTGCGGTTGAAGATGGTTATCTAGCAGTCTATTTGTCCCGCTAATTAAGCAATTGAACAAATTTACAGCCTTGTAATAAGGGTCAAAAAGTTCCTCTTTGATCACCAATCTGAAAGTCGAGTTTTCAGAAGCAAGCAATTTGAAGTGAAATGCAGTGATTTCGTCTATTTGTTAATGACCATATAATGAATATAGCTGGCCGTTTGGGACAGGGGTTTCGTCGACACCTGATTTACTTGTATCATACGCGTGGCAATAGAGACAGCCAGTCGCCCAAAGTTCCATGCCGAACTCTATGTGAATGAAAACTAACTCGGTTCTCTGATTGAAGTCCGAAACATCTGCCCCCTCCAAGATGACACAAACTCTTCAAACAAAAAAACTGCCCCAAAAGGTGGTTCTTTTTAAGATATTCTCTTTTCAATACAAGACTGAAGCATTCAATTAGGTCTAAGAAGCTCGAATCGGCCTTAAATCAAAGCACAATTGGTAATAAATCCACGCTTGATCAAGCATCTCTATCGAAACACATGTTATTTTAACACATTTGACTTATCACTATAATTAAATTTAGTGCTTTTTTCTTTTCCCCACAATAGTCCGCTAAATGATCTTTTAATTCAAGAGGTTTTGTTGGGAAAGAATTTTTCTGAACAAGCTGATTGAGTTATTGGCGAAATAAAGCATAATATTTGCTTTGCTCTTGTATCTCGCGACATGGTGCTTTCCCAAACGTTACAGCAGAGTGTTTCACTTTCTTTCTTATAAAGAAGGACAATAAGCACAAACAAAGGAAGAAAATATTCTAAATAGATTTTATGGAAAGAAGTTGGCTAAACTATATCTTACCTGCCATTTTCTCGGCCAAGAACAATGCCTCATTGGAAGAAGGTGAGAGCCTTTCACTACGAGTTCCCTTCAAGATGCTTTCGATTGAAAATTCCGAACTGTTAGTCTTTGGAGAACTTTGTACGGTCTGTTTTTGAGAGAAAGAATCATAATGATAAGTCTTCTGTGTAAAAATCCTAACGATTCAGTACTTTGTTTTGGTACTGAGAAATTTTGCCGGTAGACGTCAATGACATTTAGAAAGATTGTAGCTTGGCGATTCACATATGAAATTATCACGAAAAGGACTTTCAATGCCGAATTCTAACAAATATATTTTGCCTTGCCTTCAGTTTCATGAGAGTTTAACTTAATTGATACTTTGACTTTTAATCTGTAGAACAATCTTGTCTCTGTTGAGGAGCTTAAGGCTAGCAAAATATATTTTAAATATGATAAAATCGAGAAAGGTTGCTTGAACTTTGAATTCCTAAACATTGTACATGCTGATTCACATTTCTAAATCGCTGGTTGCATACACAATCAATATTTTCATGCGGTTTGAATTGGTCATCCAAACACTAAACAGTATATCATCAACCGACTAGTATTTCAGAGCCTGAGATAAAAATCCAGAACAACCATAACAAGCTCAAATCATACCTGGTCAGCTCCTTGAAGATTTTCGACATTTCTTCTGTCCATGACTCAAGAGTTTGTTCTTCAGAGGTGAAGAGGGTTCATTGAAGAGTGAAGTAAAAATAGTACTGAATACTAAGGGATTTTGTTACCCGGTTTTATGGCAACAAAGTTGGGAGTGGCTTATGATAACGTAATTAACTTTGACAGGAAATGTCGAAGAAGAAAAGAACCCAAGATGAAATGTCACCAAGGAAGTTGGTGGATAACTAGGTCTTTAGCTTTCCTGCCATAGAGCTGATTCGCGTTTCCTTGAGTGTTCCTCAGCAAAATTGCTTAAAGAAAATCCTTGACAAGTCTATGTTAGCAAGGTAAAGATTTGTGTACTTTGGTTTAGATTCCAACACGAGGTTTAATTGAAACAGTGCTTGTGATCCTGCGCCAAGAATGAATCCCTTCTAAGCTCAATAAACATGATGGAAGATTGACGCTTCCGTGGCATCGTTTGAATCGCGTAGATGCTTAAAATAAACATGATCAACCCTTGAAAAATTCATCGCATTTTTTAAGCTGTTTCATCCTCATCTTCGAAGCCCAATCTTAAATCGCTTTAACAAAAGGAAAGACTTCCTATAAGGTTTGGTTAGTCGCTCATTAAAGCTAGGTTTCTAACTTGAAAACGTCCCGGCATCTCAACTAAGGTTTTTAAAACCACATCCTGTGAGGGTCAATAGAATAGTTATTGCCTATTATATGAGAAGCTCAATCCCTCAGCACACGCTATTTCTAATCCCCTAATTAACTTTAGGTCACGGATTCGAGCGACTTTACTCACCTATAGGACAAATAGAAGGGGATTATTTGTCTAATTAAGTGTCTTTAGCAGTTCATTTATTGACACCTTAAGGTAACTCCTAATCTAATAACTAAGGATATAGAACCAATTACCTTACTTTGAGCTCATTGCTCTAATACAGAAATACGGATAACAAGGCTAAGAATACGTAGAAAATCACTTTATAGAATTAGAGGACTTCATAAAGGTACAGCGATTCATACCGTGTCTAACAATGTCATCGGAAGTTCTAATTCTTCAGTGAGGTAGCCCCCCACTTGGCCAAAATCCTTATTTCCATACAATCAACTCACGTACTAGTTTGAGGGTGTAATCCATCTCTGATTGAAAGATGAACCGTCGGCTTATGAGTTCATAATTTGTGGGTTAGATAGTTTATTGCGCGATTATTAAACGGTGCGCGCATTATGGTACTTGTTAATTTGGTGATTTAGATCTAGAGTTTTTAGCTTAGAAACAATTCATTGGATTTTCATGGATTATAAATTGTGGCTCATCAGTGCCCAGCTTGGCAGAATAAAACAAAGCTGGTGTTTTCAAACTTTTTTCATTACGGCTGACAATGAAACATCAATAGCTGTAGGTGCTAAATTCGTGCTCATCCTGTGGACAAAACCTTTTAAATACAATAAAATTTCTTAGAGATATTTACGAAAACGATAGTTTTTCTATTGAACAAAATGTCACCTCTCTCAAAGTACAGGGCATTATATATATATCTCTGAGATGTATTCGCCAAACATTTTTAGGCATTTGACGACCTTTTGTTCTTTGAGCCTAACAGGGCTTTTTATGCAAAATATTGAGCTTAATAACCTTGATAGGCTTCCTTGTTATAACAAGCCAAAAACGGCCATTTTTCTGCCCTGTCTTTGTGATATAGCTTTGTAAGCATAAATCAATGGGTTTGGTCCTCTCAGTGTAGTTCTGATATGTTCTAATATATATGTGCGTGGTCAGGTCAAGGCACGCATTCTGAGGCGTTACTTTCTCCGAGGTATTACGTAGGCCTACTCCAGGACCATAGCTGCCTTAAAACGCCTTAAAACGCCTTAAAACACTCAAGGTAGCCTACAGTAGCCTTAGGTTAATTTCATTTAATTAGAACGCCTTAAATTGCATTAAGTTGCTGTAAAAAACGTTGACTTAAGGACCCGGGATAGACCTTTACGTGGAGCGGTTTGCCTTTAATAATTCAACGAAACGCTATTTTTATACCGGGATAGACCTTTACGTGGAGCGGTTTGTCCTGTAATAATTCAACGAAACGCTATTTTTATACTATCGGTAAAAAGTGCAGTGCCAAAAATATTTGGGGTTCACTCAGTTAGTGAGCTTTGACACTGTTCGAGACTACAATCGATCATACATCACTTCTTAAAAGTGTCATGTACAGGCTTGACAGGCTAAACCATACATATCCGTAATTTCTTAGTTGCGAAAAAATTTTAGACTTTGATATAGTAACAAAATATTGTACCTCATTGTGTTGAGATCTTATAGAATTATTTGATCGGGAAGTTATGCAATTCAAATGGCTCTGATCTCTCCGTCTAATTACTAACTCTAAGCCAATGTACCCAAAAAAACACGTAAACATTATTTTGTTGCAGAACTTTTTCCTTGATTGCTGACACCGGCTGAAAGGTCCGATTTCTCTCTCCCCAATTTCCTGGTCACTAAACCACGACACCGGTTAACGCACAAAAAAGATAGCAAGCATATTTCGTTTGACTTTGTTTAGAGAGTGTAAATGTGTATCTAGCCAAAACACCAGGATCTCACCAAAAGTCTCTGTGTGCGGTACGTTTTCAAACACATTGCACCGTTTCCCGCCAAACCACCGGCACTGAGGCAGAACACCAACCGCAATATCCAGTTTCTTATTCAAAATATGACCGACTTGATTCATTGGACTGTTGTTGTTATTAAAACAGTCATTTCAACTGTCCTAACAAATTTATACATCAGATTTAATCAAGAGATCTACTTGAAATCTTTTAAGCAACTTTAAGTTAAGAACAAATTAAAGCGTCTCGTGAAAATTAGTAGTATGGCGGCCTTCAAAGTTCAACATCAAAGCAGTCGTGTTTAAGTGTTTATAGAATAAATGACAATAGATGAAAGGCATCACATTCAAGAAATGTGTTGTAGTCTTTTTAGAGGTTTGCGGTAAACAGGCACAAAAGGCTAGCTTCAGTGTTTTCGTCAGTTGTTCTTTAAGCCGATTACAAGCAAAGCGGTAAAGCTTTCAGGGGTATTAAAGTCTTTGTAAAAGCCCTAAGACAATCTTTTTGACATCGAGTTTAGTGTTGTTTGTGTAGGTCCTTGAATGAAGTTCTGATTAAGCAAATGAAGCCCGTACAATCTTATTAAGGCTATCATGGCGGAATGACATGTCGGGAAGAGCTTTAATTCCTTTAACTGGAAGCTCGATCGTTAGCTAGTCAAAAAGGAAGACGAAAGCTAGAATTATGAAAATAAAAAGCAAAATGTCGGTTAAAAGCCACTGTCCAGCCTTGCCTAACCTAGGAAAGTTTAGTAAACAATTACAATAAAACCATGTCAGTTTACATTAAATCAGTTTCTCATCGCTGATTTAATTTCACGTAATTTGCCCATATCTGAATCTCAATCGAATATGATCTTGACAGTTTTCTATTTTTGAGCTTTATTCGATATTATTCTAATGTCCTAATGCAAATTTTGCTGTGATATTGATGAAGTATTCAGGCTTCATCAATATTAAAGTAAAATTAGCATCAGAGTATTGCGATGAAATCTTGAATAAATAAAGATTTATTAATTGATTTTTGTGCTCAGAGTCAAGTATTGGCTCACACATCCAAATATCGGAGTGTCTACGTCCAAGCAGATCATCTTCGTTGCGCAAATTTATTGAATTCATTTGAATGAGTTCTTCTGCATCTAGTCCATGTTAACAAAACTAAATCAGACTTCCGCTAGTCATTCTGCAAGTCTTGGCCCTCAACAAGTTTTTACAATCGTTAATCAAGCATGGAATCTTTCTGTCCTTCGTCATGTTGTATGCATTCCTTCAAGTGGTACTGGCCTGAAAATCAACAAGATATTAATCACTAGACGTCACACTGCATGAGTAGTAACACGTACATTTGACAAAGAAATCGGCGAGAAACTATTGTACAGGAAATTGACTTCTTAGGAACCCTGAATACACGTCAGTTTCTGCACATGCGCGTGACGTCACTAGGTAACCACATTTTGTGAAAGACCGGCGGAAGTGCGGCGTGTTCAAGATGCAGACGGCACGTACATCGCGTAGTAAGAATACTGCTGTTAATGTGAGAACATTTGGATCGGAAATTTTTTGGGTTTGTTTGGGATTATGAGGGATTGCTATTTATTATTCATGGCGTGGGAATGATCACACACAGGAAGCCCAAGAAGCCATTTTCATAACATGTTTAGTTCTTTCTTTCGTATTTCAATGAATACGCAATTAACATGAATTACAAACGTTATAGGATGTATTTTGGATCAAAAACAGGCCCCTACTGTAAATTAAGACAACTTGGAAAATTCTTTTGCCGACTGGTGTCTCCCTCAGTTCCGGCTCAAAACTCGCCTCAAACTTCGCATGTCCAGTATATTTAATCATCTCTTGGCAGCCAATTTTTTTCTCGTTTAGGCTCTAAATATTAGATACACCAAAACGCAGCCTAATAATCAGTCGAGGGATATCCTGGGGTGGATAACGGAAACATTTGATAACTCAGTTTATTTTTTTTCTGACTCATTCTTTGACTGATAGAACGACCTCAGGTGAGAGCGGATCTTTCAACTGTTTTAGAGCAGTTTCTACGGAACCTTTTTCTACAGAACTTGTTTTTGCAGTCGTTAAATAAACTGATGTTCATTAACTGATTAGGACTTAGTCGTGTGCTTCTGGGTGGGCTTCCTGTGTAGTTTGGCGGATGTACGTGCTGTTTGAGAAACTGTCATGGCATGAAAGTCACTGTAGGGCACTGTACTATAGCAGGCTTCATAATTTTCAGGCGTTCGTTAGTACTACCGTCAAGTTATGAACTTCAGTATTAGAAGCTTTCGTCTATAAGAAATTTACAAAGGTTAGGACACAGCGTACGCCTGGGTAGAACTAAAATTTGGTCAGGGTCAAGGTACTGATGACTTCTTCTGGCGGACTTTGATTGTAGCAGTTGATGATAAAGTCTCTTCGTTCCCTAAGGTAAAGCTGGATAATGCCTCGTTATTTTAACTGATATCCATGTCTCTGTAGGGTTGTGAATAAATTGAAATTATTATATTTCCACTGGCGAAAACCTTCCAGTGCATGAAGACGATGAACTACGTGTAACAAAGTTGTAACAGGGTTTATAGTGTGAATATTACTGATTAACTAGTCTGGTAACATATTAGATATTATTCAATTTCAATGAGATGTTCTTCCTAGCTAAAATCTGATTAACTGTAGATCTATTCATATTTATCACTGACACAAATAATGCTGTATTTTACGATGTTCCTCAAGGCAGTAGAAAACTTAGCAACGATTTAAGCCTTTAACTTATGGTGCGGGGCCTCTAAACTAATCAGTCGGATTTCAGGATATCACCTCGTTATGCTTTTATTTTTCAAATTAAGTGTCAATCAATTTCATGGAGAATGAAGCACTGATCTGCAATGGATTGTGATTTGTACCGACACCTCCTGTAGATCGTATTCTACTACAAATGGTGACATTGATCAGTACTGAAACCTACTTTGGTTATATCCCGAGCAAGCAGGGGAAGCAGAGCCTTTTTGCATCTCTCTCACATTGCAAATTAGCCTCCGGTGTACGTTTTTATTCTTTAGTTCGTTCGAGATAGAGACGCTCTGGAATTACCGCACATTTACAGTGACCTGCGCACAAAAACTTACACTGCGCACATTGTTTTAACGTAGTGAGTGAGAAGTGTTGGTGCGTCTTCGTGTTACATTGTGCGTTATACATTATTCAGTGTGCAAACATTTCGTAGCACTAGCATTTGGTCCACCCTTCCTCAATGAAAACCTCGGGGAAGGGAGGGGAAGAAGGGAGTACTCGCTTACAATTTTAATTTGGTTAAGATAAGATAAGAGAGGTAACTCTATTTTAGCGAGGGTAGCACATGACAGTGATGAACTGATGACCCAGTTGACCAGTTGTTGATTGGGGAGTGCGGAGAGCTTGGAGCGGATGCTTCATAGCGAGGAAGAGAATCGAAATTTTCCAAATAAACATGTATACTAATAGAACGCAATGGAAAGCTAATTGTAAACACACAGATATTGAATTAAACGATGAAAGCGATGAAATCATTTGGGTATGCCCCAGCCTTCGAGGGGCAAGGCCTCCTTTGTGCGCTACGAAGGATATAACTTCCAAGAAAAGCACGCACAGAATTGAACAGATCGAGTTACAAACTATTAAGAAAAAAAAAACATCCATAACAAAATTATCATTTTCTCCAGTTTAAATTCATTTCTTAGAAAAGTATGTTGTATTATATTAGAAGTGATTTCTTTATTTACAAAAGTTGTATAATTTGTTGGGAAGGGAAGAATTGTTTTCCTCAATATTCAATCTTCGAATTCTTCCCATGGAAAATTTAAAGCGATTCGCACTAATGAAAGATGGCAAAAAATGCCTACAATTCTTAGTATGTAATAAATGACTCTCGTGTCTTTCAGAGTCACTCTCATTAAATCAGATTACGCATCAAGGATTCACCCATCGTCTCCCTCCCCTGTAGACTGACGACTCGTAAATGCATATTTCAAGCTTTGCTAAGCCTTTAACTAAATGTTTAGTAACCTTAGCATTGTATGATATGAAAAATGTTTGTTTTTTATCAAGGATAAAATTCATGCATGGTACTAGTAATGCCCACCTTTGCAGGGCCTTCATGCCACAGTCAGTATATATATATATTGATATAGAACAACTAACTAATCATTTTCTGTTGGTTTTCACTTGAAGAGAAATAGTCCAGTTTTGAATTCCATACATGCATTATTCTCTTGAATGATTGCTTTCTGACAATTAAAGAGTGGATTTTCATGTTTTCATCTTTGTATCTTATCAGCCAGTCTGCCCAGCTTGGTTTTGAAAGACTTGTATTTGTCTATTTTGAAAGTACAGTTTAAAAGGTATTTCATAAGCGGGTAAACTTTGATAAGAACTTAGTCCGTTCTCGCTAACGAAGAACTTTGATGTGTGTTCGATCTCTGCAAGCATTGAAACATAACAGTCCCATGGTCCCCAAGTTGTATCCAGAACAAAAACTATTTTATAAAGAGAGACTGAAAATAATATGTTCCTCAAAAACCCAAAAATCTTTTTTGAAGAGAAGAAAGTAATAAGTTTAATCACAGTAAAAACACTTTGCAGAACATTTTTCAATTCAGAATCTGTCTCGCTGTGTGATAGACAAGGCCACAAAATGAGGGCCATTTCACCTCGTTTGCAGCATATTTCAGGCTTTTACTAAGGGCATAATGGAATGGAATGCACCGTAGCAGCAACTCGATAGTAATGGTCAGAATAATTAACATAGCGAGCTGTTTCCTGGCACCATAACTCTGAATACTTTATTCAATGAATTCGTTTACTGCCAGTAGAGAAGACTGGCATTTTTTTACTTACTTTTTTCACTTATTTTATATTACTTCTTTGGATATTATATGGTTGATGTACTAGAAACTCAAAAGTACCATTGATCCATGTTGACATCAAAATATTATAGAGTGCATTTCATATGTCTGTGAAATAAGATCAAAGTTATTTGTGCTTATTTAGTTGCTATTTAGTCACTAGCATTGAACCAGAACTTTCTTATTTAGCAATACACTAGAGACATCAAATACACAAGAGAATTGAGACAAATGACTTTGCATAATAGCTTTTAATTACTTTATTACTTCAAATGAACCTTCATTGTTTCTTTCAATGAAGGTTCATTTGAAGTAGAGTGCTTACAATATATCCATGAAAACCTTTGTAAGAAATTGCACAAATTTGCACAATTTTGTCACTAGACTATTTAGTGTTAAGAAGTAAGCGAGCCGTGAAGGTAAGGTACCTCTTGCACGTGCAAATGTACAAGAGCAACAAGTTTGTCAGGTCTAGTACTAGGCTAGACTAAGTCGTGAAGCAAGTCCGGATGGATGCATCTAGTTACTTTCAACTGAGAGCGTATCACTTTTGGTTAGTTTTGTTAATGTCCTTGTGTTTGACTCATCTCTTGTCTCTGTTGTCGTTGTTGTATTTTTGCAGTGTTTGACTCATTTTGTTTGGAAGAAAGCGGGATTTGTGAATAAAGCTAAGGGTGCGTTTGACTCGTTTCTTGTGTCTGTTGTCGTTATTTCAATTTTTCTGTGTTTGACTCGTCTCTTGTGGGAGAAACGGCGGGAGTTTTGAATAAAGCTAAGGGTGCATTTGACTCATTTCTTGTGTCTGTTGTCGTTATTTTAATTCAGCTGTGTTTGACTCGTTTCTTGTGGAAGAAAGTTGGAATTATTAATAAAGTTAAGGGTGCGTTGAGCCATTTCTGGTGTCTGTTGTCGTAACTTACATTTAGCTGTGTTTGACTCGTTTCTTTTGGGAGAAACAGCGGGATTTTATGAATAAAGCTAAGGGTGCGTTGAGCCATTTTTGATGTTTATTGTCATTCTTACAATTCGCTTATTTCTAAGTTTTGTAATTTGTACTAAATTGCACAATTTTGTTTGCAAAGTTTTTCACGGATATATTATATTGTAAGCACTCTAATAAAGTAATTAAAAGCTATTATGCAAAGTCATTTGTCTCAATTCTCTTGTGTATTTGATGTCTCCAGTGTATTGCTATTATAAGAAAGTTCTGGTTCAATGGTAGTAACTAAATAACAACTAAATAGCAACTAAATAGGCACATATAACTTGATCTTATTTCACAGACATATGAAATGCACTCTATATAGATATTCATTAGTATAAATATACTTAAAACTGTTTATATCCTGGCTTTGATTTATTAGGATAAATGTCCAACTTTGCTATTAAGTTCCCCAAAAAACACACTATCATTTTCCCAATTATGCAGAGAAAAAGTGTCTCAAAATTTTGAAGACTGTAACATCAATTTTATTCTACTTCTCAAAAAAGTTTTCTCGGTGTGTTTCATTTAATGCCAACGTTAAATAACCAACCAAAGTCAGTGGCTGAGCTAGCAAATTTCCAGTTAACCAATGCTCCAGTAAGTTGTGCTCTTCTCTTGACTTCGGCTTTATATTACCCCATCACTCTACCCCATATATAGAAAAAGTCAGTCTAATTATAACTGATCTACAATATGTCAAATTAGATTTTATTGTATGATGTTTTATACTAGTACAAGATCTAATAGAAAAAACAAGTTGGTATAAACAAGTAAGAAATTCGGTAATGAGGGCTAAAAGTTCTTCCTCGAGCTCTCACACGGAGCGTTATTGACGTCACAATGACGTCATCGTTGTCATGATCAAAGGAGCCGACATTTTGTTTTTCACTGAACATGGAGGAAGTCTTTTATGAAGGCTGAAAAACTTGATCAAATCTGTCATGGTGTTTTAATAGTGTTTGAAGTTCGAGTAAACATGCTCCATCAACGACTAGTTTTTCAATAGGCTGAGATGATTGAATAAAAAAAGTGGCTGACAAAAATAGAACATTCTGTAAACAAAAACGCTCGTCAAAAAATGTTGTTAGAAAAGGCTCATGTCTTGATGGGGCAGCCAGTTCTTGTTTCTCAACAACAAGGTTTTATGTAGATTTATTCTCAATAGTGTTGACACAGACATCTTTGATAGCAGTCAATCAGTCGGTACTTTAGGTTTGATTTGCTGTTTCCGTCTTGAAGAGAGTCTGGAGAGTCGGCTGCAGTTCATTGTCACGACTCATCCCGTCGTCAACAAAACGCGTGCTGAATCGTTAGTGTTTCAGAGATCTCCGGGTAGCTGAACGATTCCAATTTAGAGCTCTTCCAAGGCGTTCAGTCGTCACCAAGTCAAGCCTTTAATCCTTCAAAACATGTGTTGGGGACTCGTTTTCACGTTGTTTATGTCTTGTGTTCTGTCAGAGAATCCAAAGTTTAGTTAGATTTGACACAACAACATGGATAGGCTTTGGATTTAAGCCATAAAATAAATGAAAAGACAGGCTTAGATCTTACTATTTGTGAGCTTAAATAATTGCTAAATAAGTAGGTCAGTAATGAGCAAGTCGTTTTGGGAGCTAGCTATCTTTATATCTGCTTGAAGTACTAAATGAAATCAGTCGAAAATCAGTGATGAAGCGCCGCACTTGATTTTAGTCTTAGGTGTTGTCTAACAAAAAGACCAAAAGTCTGCATAGAATCCTGTTTTCGCGTTCTCTATTAAATTACATTAGATAAAGCAATATTTTGTCCCATAGCCCTAACATAAGATGATCGACTTTCAAGCTCATTTCCGCGAGGCAGTGTATCGCAGGCAATATCTGTCTACTAGCTCACTTGAACTCGTCTTGATCAGTCAGCGATAAATGAGTTCGATAATCATTTCTGAAGTTACCGCTCGCTGACAAGGTTCTAGACAATCTAATGTAGAGATAAAGATTCTAAACAACTCTAAGTGTTGAAAGGATGATTGCAATAATCACTTCTACCCGCACGCGACCAGCTCGAAATATTCATTTGATCAAACATACACAAGAGCAATCGAGTTTCCCTGTTGTTTTGATAGTGTAAGTGAGAATAGCATCGAAAAGAAAAGGCTTAGAATGAATTGTTTTCGAAACATGGAAGAGTATTTACTCAGAAAACTCGTGAGGGGAGTGTGAGAGATACACGAGGAGTGATTCCCTTGTGGACTTTGCGCTTTGGTTAATCTCTGTAAACTTGTCGCGAAAACAGAAAGTACTTTTCGCTGTAATCTCCAGCAGAAGGTCACGAAATGGCTGCCTACTTGTCACTAGCAATAATCTCTCTAATCCGACATTTTCAGGGAAAGAAACCGGAGAAGGTCGAACAAGGGCTGCAGCACAGTCAATTCCCACTGAATCAGGACACCCAAGCCCTAAAAGCCAAACACAGTTTCATATTTTCATCCTATACTCTTGAGATGTGTATTCTTGTTGAGAGGTTTTGTGTTTTAAAAGATTTAGGGAAGTACCTTAGGGTTTTACGAAACTTTAACTGCATTGGAAAACTTTCAAAAACATGATTGATGAGACAAGGAAAAGGTTTAACAATGGTTCTAAAAGGCTAAAAGCCAAGGACTCCGTAACGTGTTAAAAAGGATAAACTAATTAGATATCCTGATGAACGCCAATTCTTACATAAACACTGTGATGTTAAATCATCGAAATGGATTTAGCGAGAGTTCTAATCGTGAAGAAATAATGGACGATCGAGGATCTTCTGATCTGACAGTCCTTCCTTCTGATATATGTGACTCGAAGAGGTCTCTTTTTATTCATTAAGAACCCCAAACCATAAAACGTCAAAAATGGATGTCCTAAGTCAATATATCGCGACTTAAATGAAATGAATAATACATAACAAATCCAAAACAAGTGGTAAAACTAACATATCGCTTCAACAAATAAGATCGTTTATCAAAGTTTCCAGGCGCCCGAACTTCGAGCTCTTTGTAGGCGAGTTGCCGACTTTCATTTGCGCTTCAAACTTGAAGAGATTCGTTGATTGTTTGGACAATGGCGGTGTTGACTTTTCCGGTGATCTTTTAAAAGAATTAATAACTTTTTAATTTCAGATCACTGTCCTTTTGTTAATCATAGATGACGTACTACTCTTGATGTCAATCTGCTTGGAAGGCACGCCAACTTGCAAGTGACCTCCTGGGTGGCCTACCTTGACATTCCTACCTCAATAACCTTCTTCTAGATTCTCAATTTAAATGTTGGAAGTAATAAATGAAATATATGTACATTTCGTTGTCGTTAAAACTTACTGATGCTTTTGAAAAGTTAAACAGAATTTTCTGAACAACTCGGACCCCCCTTCTTTGATACTGCCATATTCAGTGAAAGTCCTTAGATGCTGATGGAGTGCAAATGGTTTTGTCATCTATTGAGAGTGATATTAAATGTTTTTAAAATCAAATTGACACTTTCGCATTGTCAATGAAAATTCAATTGAAACGAATTCTTTTTGTGTGTGTGTGCATTATGTTTTACTTGTTATATTTACTACTCATTTTAGCCATCGGCTTCGGCCATTTTTTCCACTACTAATAGAATCCTATACGTGGAATAAATTCTATTATTGCGAGTACCCAGCGACAAGTCGTTCTTTAGAAGAACCTTTTAGCAGTTGATAGACAATTAAACATGTATTTAAATAGGTCCTTAATTAAACTACCGTCAACATAAATCACAGCACAAGCTTTCTTATTAAAGCTTTTTGTTATTCTGAATTGTAGTTTTTAATATATCAATGTAATTCAGTCATCTTTTTTGTTCAAAATCCATTACCCTGTCTTCAATATTTGTCCTTATATATATTCGACTCCAAACAGAGCTGAGAATCCTCCAGAGCGGTAAAATCAAACACACAGCGAACCAAGGGGCCGACCAATCGACAAGTTTACTATCTGATACATTAACGTTTCGGCGACGAGTGCAACAGTAATAGTTTTCTTAAAGTAAATGCCCCAGTTGAGTATTGAACTATACATTAGCGTTATGTCAGTGAAATCTTTGAGCTACCGACGACAAAAACGTCGAAATCAAATAGATGAGGCTTCATTTTATTGTCGAATGAACAGACAGCTTGAAGCTAATTTCCCAGAAAATTTTCACTAGTGGTTTACAGAATATCTGGTAAAATACTGCTACCAGTTGACGCTACATTCTAAAGTAATTGAACATTTCAATTTCGCTGACTTTTACGTTTGTAATTATAAAGCAATTTGCTTCTGATGAAAGCTTTAACTGCCTCTAACTACTTCTTCTTTGTTGCCGAACAATTAACCCCATCAAATATTTTGCATCTACAGACGGAATTTACCGCCATCTGAACCTCGTTGAATTGAAATTAAAAAGTTTCAAGTCTCTACCGCTTTAAAAAAGCCACATCATAATAAAATTTTATAAAATTGAATCAACAATGAGAAAGAATAGTTATTGCTGATAGTTCTGAGAATGTCTAGCTTTTATTTCATCGTGTACAGCTGGTAGCAGAGATCTTGTATTTGTCTGGGTGAAGACGTGGCCACCGACGGCACAAGGCCGTAATGTTCAATTTGTATTTATAAAATTGATACAACCTGCGAACGGAGGGAGTTCGCTGCCAAAAAGGTGACGTTTATGAAATAAACAAATTTTAAACAAAAAAATTTACGCATTGACAAATTTGCCAAAATGTATCATTAATACGGCATATGGCCATGAAGAAATACACCACACTCGCACAGCATATTCCAAAACAACATATCGTCTGTCAGGACTCTTTGCTTCCTAGAATCCCTTTAACGTAGTCAGTATAACTTGAAAATACACTGAACTTTTCATGCGTTGCAACCGGCTTTACGTGTTGCAAATTTACCGACATTTTCCCCTAAAATGTTTATAACACGGGTGTTTCGTCCAGGTCACTACATGTACATACCACGTGTCGGCAACCAACACGGACGGAAGAGCTTGTCATCCCACCCCATCGACCACAGTTGTTCTCGAGCCAACTTTCCATGCGAAGTACCCATTATTTGCCATTATTTTCAAATCAGGTCAATTTTGCTGTTCTTGTTAAGATTATAGATGCTTCAAAAATATGGTCTACTTGTGTTGGTAGTTTTTTTTCTGGAGATTTGTTTGAAAGAACACGAAGCACGCCGAGCAGAATCGAAGAAAGTTGTTTACAGTGGACCTATATAGGTCATCCATCGGAAATCATGAATTACAATTGTCTCTTTTTAAGCCTTCAGTTTGAAAGAGTTCTTACGGCCAATCCTCTGAACACTGAAGATGATTACAATTTTAATTCTGCTCCAGAATCACTGTTGAGCCTTAAGTAACTCTTGCTTTGCTTTGCCCACTAACCAAACGAAAAAATATCCAGATTATCGTAACAGGATTATATATATTTTGGAGCGCGAAGAAGCGTAACTTTAATAGCTTTTTGCTGGTGAAGACGTGAAAGTCACGCTCTGTGTATTAGTTTTAACACTCTGATAACAAAAAACATATATTCTGAACTCAAATCAAAATGAAAAGGTGAGTTACCTCTTCTCTTCGTATAGGAATTGGCAAATTTATACGAAAATATTTACAATTACGTCTACTGTCGTTTAGTCATCTGAGATGCGTTCATTTTCTTTGCAAAACATTCTCTAAACTGAATTATATTCCCTATTCAGTCTTAAACGAAAATAGTATTCAGATAGGAAGAGAGAGTTCTTTTTCTTGAAGCAAGGCGTTGTTCTAGATGACACTTGATCATAAATAAATTAAGAGAAAACGTAAATGAATCTAGCTCGGAATCCACTAGCTGTTAAAGTATACTAAAATTACACCTAAGAATTTCCAAGTTCAATTCTTAATCCAAATCTCCTTTTTTTCATGGAATGTTTTTTAACTTAAAATTCGACTCGAAGGCAAAATTTTTTCTTGTTTTCTTTTTTAGTGCTTTTCACTGAGAAATGGTCACCACTGTAATGCCAAGATAAACGGCCCCTCAATAATTAATGAATTGTCGAATAAATCTTAATTGAATAGCAAACTATTTGGCGAAAAAATCTTGAAGAACCCATATCTTTAGTTAAGTGGAAACCACCAGAAACATTTTTTTGGCTGCGATTAGCATCAGATTCTCGATGATGGCAGGAAAACACCTGTTCTGGCCTTTGGCAGGTTTCTTGCAAGTATTTCACACAAAATATATAAATACTAACTTTTATTGATTCGAAAGATGCACGGAAAGGTATTCAAGTGTGTGCCATTGGCTTATCAAATGTGGGAAATTTATAGTTTAAGAATCTTATTATGAAGACTGTTTCGAGAAAGATTCTTCGTTCTTGAAATCATAAGAGAGATGGTCGGAAGGGAAGTCGTGGTCAATGTCGATGAGAGTGGGCTCTTCATAGATAAAGAAAGATATGAGCTATAAAAGGATGGCAAATTGGTTAAATGCGGTAGATATACGTTAACATGTTTACTGGAGGTTATTTTGTCTATTGAAAAGATTACTTACTTAAAGCAAAACCCCTAAAATATCCGCCAATATGTAAGAGAAACAACCAGTCAGAGATTGTCACCAATTCTTCTGAAAAATCGTGCTAGGTGAATTTGTCATTGCATCAGTTTTTCCTTTTATTCACTTATCCACTGGTTTATATATTTATAATTCTCGCTCTTTAAAAAATGTTCATTTGTGGTTTGAAATGTAAACTAAATATCTCTAGAGATGATTTACTTTAATCTTTCTCTTCAACCGCAAAACCACGCTCTTCGTTGTACAACAATTCTCTCGATAGCCATGGAATCACCTGGTGCTCCAAGGACTCGAGCTCAACTCTATTTATTTGAAAGCGGAATAAATGAAAAGGCGTTATGTTCAACGACGAACCATACTATGTGTTATGTCAAAATGTTATATACAGTAATCTGATATATTTTGGGACATTCTTTTTTTTTTTGTAACATGCCGATATTAATTTTATTAGTAATAGCAGCAATTAAAACATGTCTTGGAGAAGTGTTTGTTTAACTTTTCAATAATCCTCAAGCAGATCATGTGCAACTGTCTGGGTTTCAGCGACGAATTTGCCCAGATTTTTCACAAATAATACCGTCAACGGTTGAGCACAGTTTTGATTTGGCCATCATGGATAACACCTTTCATTGTATTACTTCCTATTTTCTTGCAACAGCCACAGTTATTATCTACTGTTTAAGGAACATTTTCAAAAATTGTTTAATTTTTCCTAAAACATTTCCCTCCATATCAGGAACAGAGCCCATCTTTCACGATCGAACGAAAAGAATAGGTTGTTGTGACATTGCGCTAGCTCCTCTGTTAGGCTCTATAAATCCTGTATTGATAAAGTTTAAGGTAGTGGAATTAATCTATTACAAAGAGTACTAACAACTGACAAATCCTTTAACAAAGTAAACATTTTAAGAGATCGAGCTTGTAGGGAACTTATCACATTTGTTCAACTTGCTGTCAGGAAAAGGTGCCTTCGCAACAACTGTATGTTCCTGGTGTTATCTAGTTAGAACAAAAGGTTTCGGGAAGGCTTGTTATGTTTGCTTCAACGGTGTTCATGCTTAGGAGGGCAATCTAATGAGCAGTGATTGAACCTAAATTAAAGTTGACCTTTTGCTGTATTTTTTAATTTCATATCATAAAGTTTTTCAAAGTTCGTTTGACATTTCTCGTCTTTGCTGTTGCCGCTTTTTCACGCCCTGTTTTGTTGAACCGTTCTCCTGGGCTAGAAATAACGCCTTCTTCACTCGAAAACAAATCTTAAACACTTATTTTATTCTCTTCCAAGAAACAGGAAATCAAAAACTTTGGCAGAAGTGGGCTAAGTGAATTTTTATTTAAACTGTTCTGTCGTTTCTCTAGACATTTCTAAAGAATACATGAATAACTTCACGCGACTGTCTTGATAGGTTTCACTAGCTTGCTGAGTCATCTGTAAGTCGTGGCAGAGATGTTACAGAGACAGGCACATGAGAGTTCCTGTAATTTTGATTTTCCTTCTCGTGACTTCAGGAAGGGACTCGTTAATAAATTCTTTACCGATGACGGTGGAAGATAAACAGTTAACGCTTCAAAAACTGACACCAGCTCGTCATTGAATTCTCTCTATTGAAATGTGATCCAGAGTAATTAAAAAAATCTTTGTTAGCTTTTGGCCCAGGTTTAACCATAATTAGCGCACGACAGAGGATGCCGGCGGGTAACAACCCCAGGTCTTATTTAAGAATATAGCACTTTTACTTGCTGTTGGGAGTTTTAGTGAGCCTACAGCGCAGGAGATCGAGCCCTTCCAGCACAACACCTACGTGTCATTTTTTGCAAGAGACCAAACTTTGAACTGCCAAGACAATCCATGAAGTGCCTGAACGCCACGCTAAAGCTCGAAGTAAACATTCGTTTTGTTGGTATGAAGTACACTTCAGCAAATACTGAATATTCAAATGTATTTTCAAGTGATATTCTCGTGCGAGAGGCGTTAGCAGTATTACCGTAATGATTCAATTGTACAAAAAAATCTACCCCTTCGTTCGCCGTTTGCGAGGTAGAATACATACACAAGCACATCAATACTTTATTGCAATATTAATAAAATGACAAAAAATATATCAATAAAATCAATCGGCCAAACAGCGCCACAACTGCAGTAAATAAAGACTCTTTGTGGAAGGTACATGCGATTTGAAAAGAACCTGTTTACTTTCGAAGCCCCAAAAGACTAAATTAATCGATACTTGGTTAAAGACTTCAGGATATTTCTTTGCTTTTGTGTGCTAGATAAACAATAATAAACGAAATAATAAAAGAAAGGCAAGGCAAATGGAGTTTTTTCCCGCGGAGAGACAACAGCGGCAACCTGAAGGGTCCGCAAATAGGCACTCTTTACATTCCTGTGTTCTCAAGAGCATGAGTATAGTCTTGATAAATTTTCAAAATTTCAAGAGACTAGGATGACACTCAGACGGGGCTAAGACTTCTTTAAACCCATGAAACCTGCAAGTCAAGTTGCAGCTTGGTTAATTACCGCACCGTAGCTCTCTCCATCAAAGAGCATTAGGATGACAATAAAAACCACTTGAATGAAATTTAATCAACAGAGTTGTGTCAAGTTGTTTTGCCTGTTCTGAGTCGCGCAGTCACTTATTTGCAGATTATTAGCAACGCAATACCCTGTAGGAGCCAACGAGACATGTCAAGGGATAATATTTTCCGTGGTACTCGCAAGAACATAAAGAAATTCGACACCGAACGTCTATTTTTGTTGTTAATTATTCCAGTTTCCATGAGTGATAGGCTTTGTCTTCTGCTTGAATCTCACGGAGTTTGTGTGTGTTTTATGACAAATGTATTTTGTGTTTATACGCACCCGTGTATACAAGAACGCAAAACTCTATTGGAAAAGATATTTGTCAAAGAAAAAAACAAAGACATCGGTATCGCTGACTCCGATTGGCATTCGCCGAACATTTCTCCAACAATCGAAAGCGTTAAAATGTAATTAATATAGATATGAGTTTATTTATAAAGAAGGCGCGCTCTGATTGGCTGGTGGTGATATGAATCGTGAGGGGTTAGTTTGTAAAGAAAGTCAGTGACGCATGTACTCAAACGAGCTGGATGGTCGAGCACAGGACACATGCCGGCTAAGGAGTCAGGACCGTCCCGTAACCCTTTTTACACTTTGTTGATTGAGGCTTAAGTGCTACACTGGTCGGATTCACTTTGCTGTTGGAAGATATTAAAAGAATACCCTTTGTAAGCTTTCTTGATTGTTGGAAAGATATTTACCATGGTTGACTCGCCCGTTAACTCGCCGGAACAGGCAAGCTTTGCTGACATCAATAACAACCAGGATGCAAAGACGACCTCTGACAAATCCGTAGACTCACCTGAAGGTATGGATTCTTCACTACTCGGTGAAAAAGTAGATTATCGTCCAGGATTCAGAAAAGCTGAGTTCTAATTAGTTCAGGATTTTTTTGGGATTAAGTGTTAATCTTGCATGGTACAACAATATGTTTTCTAACTCTTTACAATTCGAAGTGCTAAAATTGTTACACCGTTTGCAATCAACACTTTCTCGTGCTGGTCATGTAGTTTCTTCCTCTATTCACCAAGCTTAAATCCTGCTATCCATGTCACTTACAACTCCAAACGAAACGTTAAGTGTTTCTATTTTCAACGATAGAAAATAATAATGAATCAGACGAAATCAAGCAGAAGCGAAAACAGCGCAGGCAAAGAACACATTTCTCGTCCTATCAATTGCAAGAGCTCGAAGCCATGTTTGCCAGAAATCGCTATCCAGATATGGGAATGAGAGAGGAGATTGCAATGTGGACGAATCTGACTGAAGCTCGTGTGCGGGTAAGTATCACTCAACTTCAAGAAGGCATGTTTATCATATTTGTCCTAAATAATTTAAGCACAATAAAGGGTAGAATGCTTGATGAGATGTACAAGAAACGGTCCAGGCATAAATATGGTACTGGTGGCTTAAACGTTTAGTTGATACGCCAGCTGTTATATGACTGTTACTCCAACTCTTCTGGCTACCACTGGACTTCGTTTTGCTGAAATCCAGCTGCCCTGTGTAAACCAATGGGACAGTTATCTTGATTCAAGTACACAAAATGTTAATGCAAAAGACGAGTCATTCTTGGCTTCTTAATTATTCAAAACTGCCTTGAAAGAGATAAAAGCGGTCCAAACAGAAACCCGCCTTTCGTTAGTAAAACAGCTTTTTACCTAACATTTTGCGCACACAAAGGTTCGCAGTGCCTGAAATTGATCTGTATTGAAAAGAAATTACCGTGCTGGTCTGATTTCTTTGCGATGTTTGCTTATTTTAATGTCTTCTTCAAGATATATTTCCGTGCAATTACATTGTTTACTCCTGGATTCGGTGAGGATCACAAAACACCTGGTCGTTTGTAACAAACGTTTGATAATGCAGTCAATCGGTGGTCTAAATTTGACTTTTTCTTCTCGCTCACTGCGGGAGATACTCTTCACTAAACGTCTTCTTAACCGATAGCGAAGTAACTGAAGTTTTAAAGCTTTTGTTTAAGCAGTTTTGTGTGAATATTCTTAGGAGCATTAGATGGGGTTTTAGTTAACACCTTCACAAATACTACAAACCAAGTGGCTGAGTATTGTTTCGATTAGAGTCGACAGGTGAAGTTATAAACTACCTAAAATGTAATCGACAGACTACCAGCGTGCCAGCCAAAGTTACGTTTCGCGGGACAAAGCAAATGACATGTAGCTGAAAATCTTGACGAAAATTGATTAATTAAGAAATGGAAATAAAACTCGGACACTATTTAATTGTAAGCGTGGCATGAATGTTCAAAGTCTCGTAGATGAACGAGCTGCCAAACAAAATAACTAACGACATTCAGCCTGTTGCTATTCCGTCTTCACCAGTAGATTATGTACAGTTACACTAGAAATGTGGTGAAGTACTTTCGACTTAACTACTCAAAAGAATTTCAGTTTCTGACGTCCGTGCCCGAGGGATAATGTACAGTGATTTGCACCTTGGAGACGGGACGATGGACTGATTGTATCATAAAAAACGAGATATCGGTCTTAAAAGACCTTTATTGTTTTGCCATGGAATTAAACGTTATTTGAGAGAATTTCCTGGATAATAAAGATAACTTCCACACTCATTTAGCTGTAACTTTGCTGTCAAGAGGTTCTTGAGTAGGTTATGTCGATTTACCAAGTGCTCTTGAAAAAAAACTAATAATTCTGCGTTGCTTTTACTGATTTTATGCTCCATCGTTCGTTCTTTTAGGTTTGGTTTAAGAATCGAAGAGCAAAATGGAGAAAAAAAGAGAAAAACAATCCTTCAATTCTTGGCCAAGACAAGGCGATGATTTCAAATCTGAATGGTTTCTTCGATGGCGGTGGACCAGTCCGTTTCGAAACTGCTGCCGAGAACACGGCCGCCATGTATTCAAATTACGGTTCAAACTACTGGAAGCAGAGTTCGCCAAGTCTTGGTGCTTATAACAGTCTTTCACAGTCTGGGAACTCAATTGGCTATAACTCTTATTCATCTTCTTGTCCTGTTGCACCTCCAATAACTGGATCTCTCGGTTCTTTTGCGACGCCAATATCGACCGAAAGTCTGGTTTATGCCCCAAGCGCAGGTGCTGTACCAAGCGTACCTTGTGCCTATCCCCAAAGTTATGCCGGCTATCAAGAGCAGAACTTGTATCTCAAAGCAAAACCGTCGAGTCACCACCCTAACTATCCACAGCCCACTCCCTATGGATCGTACCCCTATGGAGTGGCAGAAATACCAATTTAGGATGTACTGGAGTACAATAGGACTGGTTGCTCCTAGTGTAAAAGCTAGTCGAAATAAAATAAGACGTAAATCAACGAATGCCCAAGTTTCGGCATGAGAGTAGCAATAGTGTATTGCTGTAAAACAGACGATTTTTTTCTTGAAATTGCGAAATGGGGTTATAAACCTAGACTTTCAAGACTGCAAGAGTCTTTGTTTTTTTTTCTTTTTCTTTTTTTAATTGTATGAATTTAGAATCGGTCTAACGGAGACGTCTAATGCAAATACAATGCAAAAACAAAATCAAAAAGAACTTATTTTGATACAACAGCAAAGTTCAGTCTGATCAGTAGAAGTTTCGGTAGTTTTAGTTTAACAGATACTTGTATTTTTAAAAGAAAGGAATGTAAAAATCCGTGTAAGAATTGTAAATTTTAGGTTGTCACTGCTTAGTTTCAATAACAAAATGGCGCTGTATCATTGTGTAGAAAATTTTAAGTTTTGTTACAAGGTGAGCATGTTTGCTGTAGACTTGACTTAGTTTCTTCTGTATATTTGCCAAAGTTAATTCGAGTAAATCTTTTTTCTTTTTGAACTAAGAATACTTTGATACCCGTGTAAGTGTGTGTTAATAATTGTTTTGTTCTAGGACCGTGTTCGCTTGGCAGTTAATCCCAAAGAGCATTGAAGATGTTATTAGAAGTAATACCTTCTACCTATAAGAGTAACATTGCAACGAGTAAAACTGGAGGTAACCAAAAACCTGAAATACAAAGAAAGAAAAATGCGCCCCCTAAATGTTAGAACCATTAAAAAATCTTTCCTCGAAACAAGTACTTGCCTATTCAAATCTATTTCTCCATCAATTTATTTCAACTCTTATAATCACTGAATTCTTAAAACAGCATTTTATTTTGTGTAATTTTTTTAGTTGCATTTTAGTGGAAATCAATAAAACAACTAGGCGGCGAGTCAAGGACTTTGTCTTCGCTTGAAATATCATTTTCATTGAAATTTTTAATGTAACTTCATGCCAGACTGGCTAACAATCATGGCTTCGTTGTCTGTCGTCTCTTGAATGGCTACGCGGCGCCCCATATTGTTTTAAAAGTAATTACTGTTGGCAACAGCAAATTCTCTTCTAAACTTTATTTTAAAATTGGAGTTTTTATAGATGAATTAGAGAGGAAGAAATTGTGTGTTTAAACTAGTACATTGCTATTGAAATAAATAGTGGAATTGTCAACGGGATCTTGATGTTTGATGTTACGTGCAAGTTGTAGACTCCATCAAAAGTTTCTTTTGTGAACAGGTTAAAATGACTCTATTGTGTCGTTCTTTTGATCACCGCAAAAGAACCGGACCATAAACCTATTTTCTCGAAAAACGGACCAACTTGCCCAATAATTTTAAAGGAAGTTCAAATTCCGTTATTCAGATATTGTGGGAGTTCTTGACAAGGAGAAAAACTAAGGTTTTTGGCATCAAAAGTACGGGAAAACAATTCAGGTGCAAATAAATTTCCATTATTACGAGACAACATTGTGCAATTTTCAATACCTCACTAAGTAAGAACAAAAAGATTTCTTTGATAAGTTGCCCAACTTAATGATTTAACATTTTTACTTGTTATGCAATTATGGAAAAAAGTTTTTCTATTGTGCTAAAGGCTGGACCATTAACAAAAGTATTTTTTAAAAAAATAAAAAAATTCGACATTTCATGGTTGCCCCCGCTTCTTTTGGAAGGTTAATTTTGAAGATTTAGAATAGTTCTGTTTAATCGTCATTAACTAACGAATTTGCTTTTAATTTCAGTTAAAGTCCGACTATCCACAGGCAGTGTGCCAGACAAACCAAGATGAGAGTAACTTGTCTTTCTTTTGTGACGACAACGAAATGCCCCAGGTACCTTTTAATTACTAATGAATTCTTCAATGTATTTCAATTAGTGGTAAAATTGAGTATTTGGTTCCAAATATTACACGGATCTTGGTTCGCCTTCTTGAGATCAAGAAGATGTCCCACTAGGGACAAACATCTTCATTTGGTTTACATTCAGCGTTGTTTAGATCATTCTTTCTCAAATGGATTTTAAAGAGTTGGCTGCTAAGAGGGACAGACGTAGCTACATCATATTCATAACAAAAGGGATATTTAATAATTCTTTGGAATATCTTTCTTTTGAAGATGGACATCCTTTTAGGGGCAGGAATAATCATGCATCTAAATAAGAAAATCCACTTCAAAGGAAACGAAAAACAGAAATAAATAATGAATAACAACGATTCCAGTGTAATTGTAGTAGTTTTAAGAATATGGGAAATAATTGAATGGGTTTTGAGAATCCAAAGTATTATGTTGCTTGAGACGTTTTGGGTCAGTTCCTGTTGCATTCAATAGTTTTTCTTTTGTCAATACAATTTCTCTCTAGACATCTATGCTTCAGTAGATTGAGTCGATTTTAATCAGTTGTTTTTCCGTAATGCACGTTAAAAACCGTTTTCGTGCGATATCTTGATGTTATCAGCTCTGTGATACCTCGGAACTTTGTAAATTTTCGTCCCTTTTGAGAGAGAAGCATGAATTCAAAACAGGGTGTCATTTCTTGTAGACATAACATCGGATTGAGTTTGTTTTGGGTATTAAGAAGCACTCAAAATGTACAATTTTTAACAAGCCAAAACCTTAAAGTTTATCTTAATCTTGTTGGAAATTTAATGGGACGACTTGGAGATTGATAAGTTTCAGACAGTTTTGGAAGCACTGTATTTTGAGTGTTTTCGAACTGACTGCATGGTTTGTGAACAGCAAAAATAACTCTGTCGGCCAACAACAACGTCACAGAGCGTTCAGGTCTGTCAAATATTCTCAAAGACAAAGCATTTACACTTTTGGAAGATTTGAAAACCTTTTTGTAATGACAAAAGATTTTGATAAAGGCATTAAGCGAGTGGATGAATGTTAGTAATGGCACTTGGATGCACTGCAGTGATGGGTTGTATGGGTCTATTAATGTAAGATATTTTCATTATTTAGCCAAATACCCGCTAAGATATCTAGCAAACAAACTAGGTATAAATTTGACCGCGGTAATTCTGTAAACCAGATAATCTGACGATGCCAAATATTGTGAGGACATAGGCTTAAGAGGGTGTGAAAATTGGCTGTTATTTATGATGTCCGAAAAATTTCTGGACTACTTTCATGCATGAACTTGGATCACTTAAATTTCATTGAATGGGAATTCATTTTAACTTAATAGTATTACATATAATTTGTCTTCCAGCTTTAATGATATGATAGTCTAGAAAAAAGTCTTGTCTTTTTAGTGGAGTATTTCAAATAAAAAAAAGGAAACCTGTTTTTAAGATGATGTCACAAACAATATAAAATTTACTGTGAAAGCCCAGAAAACCACATTTTACTGTAAGAAAAATAACTATGTTTGTATTTGTGTTACATAATAAAACAAAAATCACGTTTAAAATTCAGCATCTCCATAGCTATCAACCGAAGTCACATTCATGTTCAATCGCCATTGTCTAAAAACGAAAAGATGTTTAAAAACACGCATTCAAAAGAGGTGGTATTTTTAAAAATAATCCCAGTTCCAAACATATGTTTTTATCAGTTGCTATCAGGGAAACGATCCAAAGTTTAAACCATGCAAATTCGTGCATCGAAACCCCGGACGTTGAATTCCTTGCATTATTTGTAAATCCTCCTGTCGGTTCGGAGGTGTGAAATGATGTAATGAGAGCTTATTTGGAGGAAAAATTAACCTTTCTTCCGTGCTTCGTTTCTTCTTTTCTTTTGTTATAATCTTTTTCTATAAATGTTTGGTGTTGTGTGTTTAAACTAGTCGGCCAGATGTAGTGCATGGGCAGCTTCTTGTGTTCCAGGAGTGACGAAAAAAACATAGAAAAAAATATAGAAAATATAATAAAAATATATAGAAAATACAAAAAGAAGCTTCAAAATATTGAAATTACAATGTAACGTGTATTTTTCTTCCGTTCTATTAAATCAAGAATCTTTTTTCGACCAAAAACCTCCCGTCAACTAGGCCAACCCAAAGACAGTGTCGACAAAAAATTTATAATAAAAATTTAGCATTGCTTTTCACATCTTTATAAACAGATGACTCTAGTTCGTGTACGTCAAAGAAACTCCATAAATTGGAGTGGGTTAACCTGTTAAGAATATATGCCATAATATTGGCGCCTGTCGGATTCATATAACAGCAGTTGCAGTTCATCACTTAAACGTTTAAACTCCAATCATAGATACATGATATGACCCATAGGAAACTCAGTGAAGAGTTTTTTAAATAATGCAAGGCAGTCTCATTGTTTAGTTTGACAGATTAAGGAAAAAACAGTTTTAGAAGAATAGAAAATGCCTCGAGTGGCCTTTATTTTTTTAAGAAGCTATCCTATTAGCCGGAGTGTAGAGCAAATAGTTTGCACAATACTAGGGAAGTGTATTTAGAGAATGTTTGAGTAAAATACTGAACTGTTTAGACTTTTAATTTTCAATTTATAAACGTTTAGACTTTCAGGTTTTTGACAGTTTGTTTTATTACTGTTTCAATAGCTTGACTTATAATGTTTGATCATTTTACATTGCCGTGTCAGTTTCTCTTAGTCAGTTTAGTATTCCAGTCTTTTTTTAGTTAGCTTTGCATTGACATTTCTTTAATTTACTGAGGTCCGTATTGGACAACTAAATGATGCCACACTGAAACCGAACTGCCTTCCAGAATGTATTTCCAAGGACTAGTGAACTGACCTTTACCGAAAACTAATGATTTTCAGGTTTTGATGTATCTTTATTACTGTTTTTTTTCCCCAATAAATTCGTGAGTGTTTTTGATCGACTTGTCAAAGTCGGTTGAAAAAGAACGAGTGGTTGCTGAGCATTCCCTGAGATATTTTTGGTCAAGTTTAATTCTATTACTAAGTTTAAAATAATTGCATTAAAATAGCACCCACAAAATAACAACCTAAAAAAGGTTGCAAATCCTCTTCTTGGAAAAGTGCACGCAAACGCTAGGTTTTTTTCTCAGAGATCTTGCTTGACACTTAGAACAATGGAAGATTTCCGCTCCCTTTTCTGCCCCGAAATGAATGTTCTTATTGAATCTCTCAAAGCAGATGAGCCATCCCAATTTTGCAAGACGGAACAATATACATTAATTGTTGCCTTCCACGTAGCATGACGGATACTCTACCTTTGTGGGATTAGTGAGTTAACGAAAGTACAACTGCAAGAGTCGATATTGTATAGTTTATCGCACTATATATGTAGAATGTTTCACCTCAAATTGTCACACATAAAAGAGTTGTTCTTTGGTGTTTTGTGTATTTACCATCTTTTATATTATATATTTGTTTATTTATTTAATTGTTTTGCTATCAGAGCGTCCCTGCTAAATCCCCAAATCCAACTTACATGCCAATTCTAAGTATCACTCGTGTTTTTGAACACTTCAATGCCATGTCTTGTTTCCTGATCCCGACAAATACCCGAATTACTTGTTCCAATCTTTTCGTTTTCGGCTAGTCTTCTCTCGTTTTCTTTCAACAAAAAATGATTTCTTTTTTAATCCGATTGCTCGGTTCTTAATAAGAAAACGTTAATTCTACCAGTCGCCTCACAATCGTCTATAACAACCCGCACCGCGATATATGATAAGTACATTTCCTCTGATTTCCGCCCACTTGAATGTACTTTACCGTCAAGTACAAGAATAGCGTTGAATTAATTAAAAATACTAATGAAAAGCCTTGACCAAACAAAAAGAGAGATGGCTCTTTCAACCGCTTGTTTTTATCTTTGGATTTCTTCTTTTTGGTTATTTCACATAGAAAGGAAATCGTGTCTTCACTTTGTTTTCATCTTCCGGTATCAAGGAGGGAAAAGTTTACAACTAAGCCTCTTGTTAAACCTTTAAAAAGGTTGCGATTTAGCAAGGTGAGCCATTCTCAAACCTTCATTGATTTATTCATTAGAATTGTTTCTTCGTCAAATAAAGTTTTTAAATCAAGAACTGTGATAGACATGTAATTTAGCACTAATCAAATGAAACAACATTGAAATGATTCTTTAATAAAAGGAGTCAAGGTAGCTTGCCTTTCCAGTTTGGAACTTTTTAATTAGCTTCTTCAACACAGACGTCATTGTTACATTTTGGCGATCATTTTGACACGTGAAGCTGGTTGCTTTTTTAGATGAACTCAAATACAAGTCAATGTAATAAATCTGAATTTAGTATTGTTGATATAAGGCTTTTTTTGTGGATAGCCGAGTAAACAAATGAACTGACGAACCAGTCAAAATATATTTGACGTCGGCGCTACGCTATGCTTTCTTCGCACGCTATCAGGACGCGAGTTTTCCAGTGGTAGTGGTAGTAGTAGTAGCAGCAGCAGCAGCAGCAGCAACAGCAGATGCAGCAGCAGCAGCAGCAGCAGATGCAGCAGCAGCAGCAACAGCAGCAGCAGCAGCAGCAGCAGCAGCAGCAGCAGCAGCAGTAGTAGTAGTAGTAGTAGTAGTAGTAGTAGTAGTCTAGTAGAGCAAGTAAGTAAGTAGAGAAGAAGAAGAAGAAGAAGAAGAAGAAGAAGAAGAAGAAGAAGAAGAAGAAGAAGAAGAAGAAGTAAGACGAAGAAGAAGAAGAAGAAGAAGAAGAAGAAGATGATGATGAAGAAGAAGAAGAAGAAGAAGAAGAACACCTTTGCTGACTACTTAATAAATAGAGTAACTTGAGTAGCTGACTACTTAACGACATTGCTAATTTATAAAATACATCATAAACGAGTATTTGGCAATCATCACAACCATTAAACAAGGAGTTATGTGTAGTGAGTTACACACCAAACTTTCTTATTCAATTAACCGCATTATAGATTTGCACCAAACTCGTTTCGTGCACAAAGTGTTATAATGAAATTTAACAGCATTTGTAAAGTGTAAATTGGTTCATTTATCGCAAAAAGCGTCAAAACTTACAAGGTCGTGATGAGCATGATGTGTTTTTAACGACTTATAGTGTCCAGGAATAAGTAGTAATTGCTCATTTAAAAGAGAATATTAGAGGAGTATATTGATTGGGTAAGAATGAAAAGAAGTGATGAGCTAAGGAAGTGAGCAATGCATTTAATTTGCTTGCTAACGTATAGTAAATAATTGTGATAAAAATGTTTCAAAAGTTCAGATCGAAAAGGATTTTACCCAGGAAGTGAAGTAAAAAAGCGACAAATATACACACGCACGTGTCTTTCAACTGAGGAGTCGGAAAATTAATGACTGTGATTTCTATATTGATGGTCTGTTAGCGGCCACTAACAAATCAATGTGTCTGCGGTTTTCTCATTTTCTGCATTTTGGGAATTCTTGGGGTAAACCCCGAAAGAGTACGCTAGAAATTCATAAAAAAACATCATATCTAAGATTTGTCTGGCTCCGACTTCATTTAGGAAAGAGGTTTTACGCACTTGAAACTATCGATACGCACATAGTATATCGCATACTTACATTTTATGAAAAAGTGCAAACTTATCTCAAAGCACTGTAAAAAATCTATCTAATAATAATGATGAAAATGAAGCTACGTAAGACACATTTTGAGGAAGTAAAATGGAGGTGAATGTAAAGACAGTTATTTTTCTTCGAGAGCGCGGGGAGTGCATGGTTGCCCCATTCTCGTCTGAGCCAGGGGCTCGTGTATTAAGTGTTCGAAGTGTGCATCCTCTAGGCCCTCCCTCCGTCAATACTCCTTTTTAGATAGATGGATAGATCGATCGATCGATCTATGGAGGTAAAGGTAGGTAGATAGATAGATAGATAGATAGATAGATAGATAGATAGATAGATAGATAGATAGATAAATAGATAGACAGATAGACAGATAGATAGATAAATAGATAGAGAGAGAGAGAGAGGCAGGCAAGCAGGCAGGCAGGTAGGAAGAATGTAGGTAGGTAGATAATGCGTTTATTCATGCCTCATGCAGCAGTTGCTGAATTACAGGCTAGGCCAGAGCTCTACATATACATACATGAATAAATAGTCGTTGTTAATATGCAACTAATTAATTATTCCACCCCTACTCCAGCCCATCGTTCAATATCTCTCAAAATGTAATTTAGTCATTCATAGTAGATATCGATCAATTATCATGACACCATATTGTAAATACTATAGTTACCCCACAATATATTATATACACTGCGTACCTATGCCTAACGAAATTGAAAAACCTCTGTATTTGCAATTCTATGAAACCCTAATGGTCCTTTATTTCTTTGTGAGTTTCTATTTTCTAAGGGTCTTTAAAGCTAATTAAATCTACACGGAAAGGAAAGAAGTCGAAACAAGGATGTGAGGTCACTGGGAATCGAACTCTGACCTCAACTGTGCCATCCTTGCTCCTCGTTACGCAAATTTCACATGACAAATGCATTTAACCAAGAGAGCATAAATAAGAGAGGGAAACTTGTTAATGGGGCGCGCGCCGTGATGATTCCCATCTGTGCTATTTTTAGTAACCGGATGCAGTTTAATTTTCGTCTTACCCTACTCCAGTGCGTCGAAAAATTGAATGAGTGGAATTTGGCGATTTGAGCTTCATAAAATCACACAATCCATACCAAATTTATTCTAGATTCCACGAAAAAGCCATCTGATGTCCAATTAATAATTTACATAAAAAAATTGTAAAAACTAACGAGTTTTCTCATCTAAATGAGCGAAAATTTTTGAACCTAAGCGCGCGCTCGATAACGTGTAGCGCGCGCATTTCCACTAAAATTTCTTTCAAAAACATAACAAAATCCTCGACGTTTTTGCCTTGTTTCTCATCAAAATCGTTCCTTTGTAATCAGAAAGTATACACTTTTGATGGTAGACAATATGAACAACAGCAACTTTGATTTTAACGCTGTTTTTGAAAACTCAAATCTACACTAAACGGTTACGTTCTCTGGATCCGGAAGTGTCAAATTATGACGCACGGGAGTAGGGTAAGACGAAAATTAAACTGCATCCGGTTACTAAAAATGGCACAGATGGGAATCATCACGGCGCGCGCCCCATTAACAAGTTTCCCTCTCTTATTTATGCTCTCTTGATTTAACATATATATATAAATTGAGGAATGTTAGCACAAAAGGAGGCTTATCAAAGCTCGTTACTAAGCAGATTTTCCAAAACGCTGACCATCAAAAGGCGCTTAACAAGCAAGACTCCTTTTAAAATAACAGACCTCACGTCATATAAGTGCAGTCACGAGAACCTGTTAAACTGCAGAAACCCCTATTCCAGGCATGACGCGCGCACGCACTACATCGATTGCCAAGGCAATGCCAGGAAAAAAGGGGATTGTAGCCAGGATTTTCTGGCTTTATTGATTGAAAAAAAGTTCCGATCAGACCGACAATTGTGACCAAGGTTTTCTTTATTTCATTCACAGTAGAACTCCAGCCAGGTGTGCTTGAGACAGCGCCGACATTACATTGTGCAACGAGCAAAATATACTGAACTTTCGCCAATTAGGAGGTACGTAAAATTAAGCGCGCCTACACTACATTCTCACATAAGACCAGTCCAGAAAAACGTTTTTTAGCAGCCCTCTTGGCCACTGAGCGCAAGTTGTAGTCTTTGGACATGACGTGAGGAATGTTAGCACAAAAGGAGGCTTATCAAAGCTCGTTACTAAGCAGATTTTCCAAAACGCTGACCATCAAAAGGCGCTTAACAAGCAAGACTCCTTTTAAAATAACAGACCTATATATCTATAAATTTGTTATAGAAAATTTGTTCGTGTGGAAGAACCATGTTGGATCGTGAGTAATAGGTGGTCATAAGTAATTAAACAGCCAATAGCCTGCGTAGCGGCCCTGGGGAGGGCAGGGGAAGGAGAGGGAAAGGGGACTGGGGAGGAGGGGGAAGGAAAGGTAGGGCCTGCGCCAACAGCTCTATGAATCTCTTTATCTGCGTTTATCACATATTGAAGGCAGTTTCGGCCCCCAACCATGAAGAATTAGTTTGAAAACTTTAATTAATTAACTATGTTTTTGCAAAAACTGTTGTCCCGATTTGAATATTTATACTTGGGCCACCTGTGGTAGACCGAGTCTAGATCTGTGTTACGGTCGTCCAACGAACAAATTTCCAGAATTGCCCAGATGGCCTTTGCACGCGAGCTTTGTTGCTCGGGCTTACTCTTATCGTGAGTGAACACTATTATAGCATCTTGATAACAGTAGTACTTTATGTAATGTAGTTAGTTATAAAATCCTTCATTCCTTTATGGTTAAAATGTCAAATAAAAACAAATTTTACGTGCGCGCGCATTAAGGTAATTCCATTGTTTTGCACTGCGCACTTTTCTGCGTATGGTTCGGAAAGCACAGAATTGCGACTTAATTTGTTTGCATTTTCATTCAGGGTACGTGTAAAACGTTCAAACACACAATTCCAATATTTTTTCGAAACTTTGGAGCAATAAGAGCGATATTTGCAAATCCCGTCCCAGTCCTCTCTCGGAACAGCGTCGTTTTAAACCCTATTACTTATAAGGATGATTAAACGACAATGGTGGCCCCCTTTTTATTTCATAAGCATTATAAAGATCATAAAGCATGCATCCACTTACGAAACATGAAAAAATGACATTTCTCGAACGCATATATTTCAGTATCGTTGAAAATAGAGTTTGATTTCAGGACGACTTTCCAAACGCACCCAGTTCCATATTTCCACAATAAGGTTACACGTATTGGTACAATATTGCTTGAACATGATTCATTGCCTAGCTTATCGACTGTAATTAAGATTACCTAGCTAAGATTACCTAGCTTGAATATTTTGCCTAAAACATCGATGTACTTTTTGAAAGAAAAGGTTTTATTTTTGTTCGACCTCCGGTTACAGCCATGTCCGTCATTGAAGCCGTAATTCGTCATATGTTAAGGTCATGTAGCACGAAAACGAGAATGGCGACTCCTCCTTTTTATTGCATATGTACGACGTCCATGGTGTAAAGAACAACTATACAAAGTTTGGGGAAAATGACATTTCTTCTTCTATTTCAGGGGAATTACCTTAATAATCACGTGCGTACGCTTGCTCCATTACAACTGACCATAACACAGAAATTAACCATCGAATACTAGGAACCTTATATTATTTGTGACGAGTAGGGGTCCCTGATCTTTATGACGACCGGCATTTTTACAAGGACCTCCATGCTTCGTTTTGGTTGGAGGGTCCAAGCGTCTATCCGATCCCGCTTTTTGTGCCAAAATGTTTCAGTTTTTAAAGTGTATTTCTCCATCTCTCATTAAAGTACCTTAAATATTTAAGGGGGCCAGCGTTTCGAAAATATTTTCCACCTGACCAAGTCTCGGATAGTTCATCTATTACTTGATATATTTCGCGCGCTCTCTGATTGGACAAGAACCGTGTGGGGTTACAGTAACACACGTTTAGATGACGTCATTGAATCTTACGCGCGTCAGTTCTGATTGCATGGTTGAAATGTTTCGATGAATATAATATACAACAATTAAATAGACTATGTGATATATACTATATATAATATACGACAAATATAATGTTTTCACCGAATGTTTTCGTTTGTTTGTACTTTAGCAGATGCACAGAGGACGTCAAAATATATTAGGGAGCTTAAGCAGGAGACGTTTTTGTCAACACGGACGTTACACGTACGTTTTCGTTCATCCGTTCGCCGTCATGATGGGGTTGCTGTTTTTGGTAGAAAGTGAAAAAGCCTTAGCTGATCTTCTACTTAACGAAAACGGACACATCATCTATATATATAATGGCGAACGGATGAAGAAGAACGTACACTGCGGTGACGTCCGCGTTGACAAAAACGTCTCCTGCTTAAGCTCCCTATTGTGAGAACAACAGTCACGCCACTCGACTTCCTCTCGTCCCTTTTTCTCATTACATTTTGCATCTGTTAGAGTACAGACGCACGGGAAATTAAAAATATAATCTATTTGTTAATTACTGCACTGCTCAAACCAGGTCTTCAAGTAATTCAGAAGGACTTGGACTTTGGCCATATTACCTCCTAAGCCAAAATGGCGGTAATCGTAACTTTTCAGCTCTTTCGTCAGTTCCGACGCGGCCAGCACGTCAATGTCGACTTTTTTAAAGTATTCAGCCATTTCTTTATTGTAGCGTTTCCAAGAAGTGTACAAGCGGTTGATGTCAGATCTAAGGAAGTTCTCTACACTGTGCAGATCGTGCCATATCAGTTTAGGCCAACCATTGCCATTTTTCGTAACCATCTCTACCAAAGGACCAACGTATTTTTCTATGATTTCTGCAGACTTCAGAGACATGTGGAGACCCACGTTAAAAACAACCACCGAACCAGTTTTGTTTAATAGACTACGAACTACTTTTTCCGCGTTCGGGAGAAGTTGATAATTATAAGCCTGTTCTAGGTAGATTTTGAATTTGGTGTTCCCACCACAGACGTTGTGTAAGTCTTCCCACTTAAAACTCGTAGATGTGTGACAATTGTGTTTACCACTGTCGACGAACTGCATTTCTCCCTTGCAATTTTCTCTCTGTTTTAGACTCGCTTTGGGTTTTAACGCCCCTGTTTCAAAATTATTTGTTAAAAGAAGTGCTAACGCGACAAAAACGTGACGAGTAATGGAGTCGCCAATAAAGACCATCTCCGATATGTACTTGCCAAAAAGTTCACAAGCTTTCGGGTGATCTAGAATTTCCATCCTGCATTTCTTGTCAACGACATTCCATTCCGCGATTTCCGCGGATATGTACTTGGTAAAATTAGTACAGAGTTTACACTCACAATCCTCGGGAGTGTTGCCACATGCTTGTTTTATCTCATTGCAGCAAGGTCTTGCACTATTGGGTTCGCATAACGAGGATCTGACTTTTGAACTCGAAGGGTAACGCTTACCGCATCTCCCATCCGCGCGAGTCAATTTCCTCGACCATCCTAGATATTCCAGCAAAAACTCTTCCATGTCATTTCGCTTTTTTATATCTTCAACGCTAAGACCTTTCTTCAGAGACCATCTTCCATTGGTCAAGCAAGGTAATATGTTTTTGCATGATTCCCTTGTATAATGTTTGACCACGTGGCCCAATTTATTCGAGTCGTCGAATTTCATCGTATAATATCTTATGTAAAACATTTGAGAGGAAAATAGAACAAGTACTAAGCCCCACAGCACCTTCTGGTAACGAGGGAAACATAATTTTCGTATGGTGACGAACATTCTGTGGAAGAAGAGCACCCAAAAATATAACTTTTGATGCAGATATCATAATGTGAGAAACTTGCCCGAGAACGAAGGAATTGAACGCTCTGTGTTTGCAAAAAGGTAACTTGAATGACAAGGTCACGCCTGAAACCCGGGGACGGTGCATGGGGATCACGTCTAAAACCCGGGGGTGGAGGGGGTAGACTACCATATATATATGGTCGGGGATAATTGTCGGGAATTTTATTTTCAGCCTTTAACTGAAAAGGTAGCAAAACCTCTGTAGCTCAAGCTAGTTATTTTTACCTCTTAAAAATACTAGTAAAACATACAGCTTACTACGTCTCACACGCGCTCAAAAAATCAAGTCGGAGTTCCTGTGTCCCAAACAATTGGCCAATAACACAACGAGCAAGGAACTGGGTCCAAGTTTGAAAAACCAACTTAATTAAGGTTCTAGAAAAAAATACCCCATCACATGAAAGGAGAGCGTAGAACAAGCCTAGTGACCAAGTTTGAGGATGTTTGACTTAACAGAATTGAAACAATGTTATGACAATGTTATCACAAACCTTGCCAAAATCACCGAGAGAAATATTGTCCAGCCAAAACGTCCTGGCAAATCATACATTCTCTGTATTTTTAGAACAGATTTTAAAACATCATAATTCTATTTCCGTTTGCTCAAACCTGATCACTCATAGAGCTGATATCTCTATAGGAATCCCAAAATAGAATATTTTTCTTTTAGCCGGGAAAAAAGTTAAAGTACCTTCGTTATTCGAGAGTTTGTCCGGTTTATTAAATTATTGAAACCAATATAAACTCAAAGCCCGGCCTTTGTTGAAAATTTGACTTGATGATATAACGTGTGAACAACGCCGAAATCAAACGAGGCTTAACATAATTGCGCTAAACTTTGTAGTTAAATGTTTAAACAAGAAACTTCTTAGCTTACCCGTATATTAATTTTTTATAAAAATATATCAACATCAAATCAAGCCGATTTAATTGGCAATGCTTCTTTTCAATACTGATGAAAGTTTAGTCACTGTTGGAAGAGCCAACGACGTAATCCCCTGTATAATTAGTCTTTGTAATTTACATCCGTGAAATAAATTGAAAGTGCATGATTCGACTTATATCTTTTCAACTTAAGAGGAGATTTTTTTCCATGACGAGCAATAATGGCGCAAAGCGCCAAAAACTGGGTCATCCACTACGGTTAAAACGAAGCTCGCGATTTGTTAAAACGACAAAATCAAAGAATATGTGGATTACTCTGAACAATATCATTTTGCTTTTCGTTCTGGATTAACACGCAATTCCTTTTTCTACCGGTTAAAAACTGATGTACCAAGATAATACATGCATGTTTAAAACAGATTTTTGAATTGTACAAATATTTTTTCTTAAATTGAAGTTGTGTTAGGATTAAGCTTTTTTTTTGTTGAATATAGAGAAAACATGTAGCAAATGAGCAAATGAAGGCCTAATTAAACTTCCATCTTCGATCCAAATTTCAGTTCGCTTTGGATTAACACTTTGATTCACTTTTCATCGGTCAAAACTACTTTCAAACAACTTAAACGTTCTGCAGAAATGATTGTAGTTTTGTACAACATCTATTCTTCAACTCAGGAGTTTTTTTGTTCACTGCACGAACTTGAAAAAATCTCCTCTTAATTTGGTAGCCCGGCGGGGGGGGGGGGGGGGGGGGGGTACTCCTTCCAGCTTAAAACGCTACCCTGTTCCAGAGTAAGTACCACAAAAATATACCCTGTCCCAGTGAAATGTTTTGCATTTTGACATGCAATAGTTTGTGTTATCGGTTTTGTCAAGCATTTAATAAAGAGTCAATCTGATTTTCCGACTGATTTCTTTTGGTACCTAATTACAGAGCGACGTTTTTGCAACATCCAGACGTACTTTCTAAAAAAGCTACCCTGTTCCAGAGAGAGAGAAAGAGCTATTTTATATACCCTGTTCCAGAGTAAAATCGCTGAAAACCATACCCTGTTTGGCGGCACGTACCCGTATAGCAAATATATGGGAGTACCCCCCCCCCCCCGGATTTGGTAGCAAACACCTACAAATTGTAAATCTACGTCCGGTTGACGAACATTTGGAGAGGACAAATCAGAAACATCAAAACGTTATCTATTTTTTTCCCCTGTGGATCAACAGCACACTTAGCACACATGACTGAACTAAGTAGCCTGTATGACCAATCGAACAAGTTCTGAAAAATAAAACTACGGGAACCCTTATTTCACGTCGGTAGCACACTGATAAACTTAAGGCCGACGGTGCGCTCATTTACCCTCCTCTCTCCATCAGTGCTCGGTTTCACGGGTATTTAAAGCTATTAATTAAAGCTACACGGAAAGGAAAGAAGTCGAAACAAGGATGTGAGATCACAGACTGGGAATCGAACTCGGGACCTCTCGCACCGAATACCGCGCACTAATCAACTGTGCCATCCTTATCGGTTTAACTAATTCAGTTTCACTCCAACAAAGTATATTCCTGATCGAGAAATAGTAATTGTAATCTTATCACATTGTGTAATAGGGGAGGGGGTATATCTAGGGTTAGGATAAACTTGAACTGAAAATGTTTCACTTACTTTTAGCCAGAAGAAAGAGCTGTGAGCGAAATCTCCCTTTTAGTGATCATGAAAAGGTGTTAAAAAATTAAGAACAATAGTTAATTCAATCCTTCGATCACATTACGCACGACAATTTATTTGTTTTTGCGTACAAGCTCTACATTCTATATGGCTTATAACCACGTTGCCCATAGCAACTAGTGAAGACATGCGCGCTACGTTGGATTTCTATGTAAATTAGAATTTTCATTTTAGAAATTTGAAAGAATAGCAACATATCGACAATATAACGATATTTTTGTTGAATTGACGTTACTGCGATAGCCAACCAAGTCGAGTTCCATGACTTTTCCACCTAAAATAATATAAGCCGAGGTCAAATGAAGTAATAAGAATAAAATTACTTTTTGTCAGCTTTCTAATAACACCTTTAATTTTTACTCTTTTTACTCCTTTTAAACCGAGTTGCAGAATATAAGTAAAAAAAATCCAAATGAATTGCTTGGAATCATCGGAGATTAAAAGACAATAAAGCGGTTGGATGAACACATAAGAGGTGCTAATTTGAGCTCATCCAAGATGGCTGCCGTGACGTCACATACAACCCAGTAATAGAATTAACAAGGTGATGAACAAGTTACCTTGTTTAAAGTAATAATAATAATAATAATAATAATAATAATAATAATAATAATAATAATAATAATAATAATAATAATAATAATAATAATAATAATAATAATAATAATAATAATAATAAGTTATCAGTGATCTCAAGCTCCTTGCATATCGCAAGAACATTTAAAGTGGCAGTATGAACATGAACAATTACAACAAAGGTTACATGAACATTATACCAGATTAAGTTATTATGTTACTTGAATTTTTTTAATGAATTTCAGCATGGTTAATAAGACTTCTCTCTCCGAATTTTATAAGGATACATGGTAATTTTTTTTATTAATTGATTCTTCCGGCTATAAGTAATTAATGTGAGTTTCTACATTATTCAGTATTCGAATTCCAGTTAATTGGGCTCCTTCTCAGAAGTATAAGGGATATATAGCCCTTTTCTCTCTTTTTCCATTGAGATTAATAACTAATATATTTATAACCTTTTTTTTATTATTTCCACGGGCAATAATACGTTTGAATTTATTAAGATTTTGATTGGAATAGGTTGGGAGGGTTAATTAAGCAGATGAATTATTTATATATATATAGTTTTTATATAGGGATGCCCCTGAGGGCCCGATTAGCGAAATCCGGGACATAAGGCCGGGCGGGGCCGTCCTGGATTGATGTTAATCTGACCCTTAGCGATATGTATGTATGGCCCATAGCCAATGTAATAATTGTATTATCCCATAGGTTACGCCTCGCGCCCTATGCGGAATTGTATATGCATATAGTTGTTTTTTTAATAAACTGCATGATAATAATAATAATAATAATAATAATAATAATAATAATTTTTTTTTAATTAAAAAAAAAAAAATAATAATAATAATAATAATTCTAAATGATTTCACAAATATTAAAATTCTATTTATCCAAATAGTTGAAACTTCAAATGAATACGTTTATCAAGATTTATACTCCTTAACAAATATTGAAAATTCTCAAATTTTTTAAAAAGTCCTAAAAAACTATTATAATTTTTTTATAAAAAACTCTAAATATCGACAATAATAATATAATATAAGAAAAAAACAGTCATATTAAATATATTCATCTATCTTCAAAGCACATTTGATAGTTCAACCTCAAGATCAATGTCACTAATGTTCTCTATTACGTTAATTTTCCTTCTTCTTCTAGTACCTCTAAGACATAGCAATGCTGCTCGTATAATTGCAAAGGAGACTTTAGTTCTTATCCAAGTTATTGTTGTTGCATACTCCTCTCCTTTCTTCTTTGCGATCAGTTCAGCAAGCCTTGCATGGTAGTGTTGACACTCTTTTCCCATTCCTCCTGTTGTTGTGAATACAAGCGGAGTGAAGGTACCTTGCTCGACTTCCATGATTCTTTGTGCATATTTTCGTTTCTTTTCTTCTTCTTGTCGAGTATAGATCTGTTCCTGGGTCAGAGTTTGATATGTTTCTGCATTTGGGTGGCAGATTCGAACATCGAAGAACGTGGATCGCTGTTTTTCCCAAAAGCCACGAGCATGTATGTCAAGACGAGCATCGGGCGCTTGATTTGCCCCTCCATGTAGTGTCTCTCCTGTGATGTCTTGTAAAATAGGCTCTGTTTGAACATCAGTACACACCATACTCAACAGCTCAGCTTCTAAATCACGCAGCTCATTATGTCGTTGTATAATAAAGCCTCCGCATTTGCAGATCATAGCGTGGTCTATGGTAAATGCTGCGCCACACACACATGTTGATGGACAGTCTTCAATATTCCAGTCGTAGCGCAGCTTTATTGCATCCCTGAATTCCCTTTTGTTTAGGTCAAAACCCATGTCCATGTTCGGGACCATTGTTAGCCAGTTTGAGGCACCTTTCTCCTTAGCCAGAGTAACTGCCCTCTGTGACTTCTGTGGAAGGGAAGTTTGTAGGGTCTTGGATTGGATGGACAAGTATTCATTCTTTTCTTTGCTTGATGCTTGTTGTTTCTTTCGCACTTCTTCTTCATCTGGAGGGTTATGTGTTTGTGATGTTATCTGTTCGACTAGTGGAGCTGTGATGTTGATTGAAGCATTATACTCTATCTTTGCAGCTTTGCATGGATTTGTAATCCCTAAGCCTCCCATACGTACTGGTAGAGCTAATACATCTCTCTCATCCTCAGAGCAGGTATGATCTGTTATCACTGGTAACAATACATTTTCAATCGCGTATTCCAGTGGAATCAGAAGTTCTTCAATGTCTGGCAGTGTTCTTAAATAGTACGTCCACTTATGCTTAAGACCAAAAGTAAAGGCTATGTAGCTGGCTTGGGGTTGTGAATCCGCAAATTCAGCAAGTTTTGTTACCTGCCCAACCCACTCGTCAACTTTCTCGTTTAGATACTCCTCAAGGTATGATCTCGAGCCAATTACAGCTCCCAGATGTTTTTGTCCTTGCGGCGTGATGTTGATTGTGGTGTCTTCAAAGATGTCTCTTGCAATTTCCTCTCTGTCAGGTTTTGTTATCAACCAGCATTTCGTTGCATTTGGATGATATCCAATATTTGGCCCCATGGCATTCAATTCAAGCCACCACCGCTTGAGATCGTTTAGCTTTCCAGCACCACTTGCGTCATCAGCGAACCAGCACTGTTTCGTGGAGCTAGTGGTATTGAGATGGGTTATCAGTGGTTGAAGGCTTAGTGCATAAATACTCATCGCTAGTGGGTCTCCTTGTGTTGTTCCTTCTTCAGACTTGATCTCTTTACCTCCTGTGATAAAAAGTCTGGCTGGCTCACGATACGTGTTAATTGCATAAGTAGCCATTGTTGGGCACACCACTCTTATATTGTGAAGGGCAGCAGCCCTATTCAAAGAGTTGAAGGCATTTGTTGCATCGATGAGAAGAATGGCATCGGTCTCGTCAGCTTCAAAGATGGAGTGCATACGTGGGTTGCAGCTTCACTTCCAGATTTATGACCTGCACAGACCTGAAGTGATCCATTGGCCTCGAAGACGTCATCTTTCAGCACTCTAACTACACGCTTTCCTGTGATCCTTCTTATGACTTCTCCAACTCCAATAGGACAAACTGCGCCGTTGCCTTTACCCAGTGGAATGAGTCGACCAGCTAGTATTGGTTCAATGGTATGAGGATCGATATGTTCCGCACAGAGTCAAAGCATTAGAGTAGCGAGTGCATCACGCAAACTTGCACTATATTTTTTGAAAGACTTATAGGCGAGGATTCTCCTAAAGCCAAGTGCAATCCACACCAGAAGTTCCCCCTGAATCCTTTGTCGTAGAGCAGCTTCTCTAATCATTTCACCGTCAATTTGTTGGAATATGACTGCTGGAACGTCATCAAATGGTCCAAAAAGCAAAAATATAACTAAAAATAAAAAAAATCAAAATTGGTAATTAAAAATCCTGGTTACTCGTTATCTCCGTGAGCTGTTCAAGTTAATTATTACATATCCCGCCCCTTGCTCTCGGATACTGCTCAAAAGATTGAAAAGGAAAAGGAAAAAGAAGTTTTGTTGTGACTCAGGATTTAATAATAATAATAATAATAATAATAATAATAATAATAATAATAATAATAATAATAATAATAATAATAATAATAATAATAATAAACAAATGCTATTTGATAGACATTTCTGTTCCCAACGATCAGAATGTAGGACTGAAAGAACTTGAAAAAAGATCCAAATATAAAGATCTTGAAATTGAAATCTCAAGAATGTGGGGTATGGAAGTCATAAACATTCCAATCGTCATTGGTGCTTTGGGACTCATCAGAAAAGGCATGGAGAAAAATATCAAAAATTTGCCAGGAACAATGAACATAGAACAATGTCAAAAAACTGTAATTTTGAGAACAGCACATATCCTACGTAGAGCTTTATCAATGTAATCATTTCATAGAAAAGATTTGGAATGACTGCAAGGTAGCTTCATGTTGATGACCACCCACCAATTGCAAGGTAGCAGGTAGTCGGAGTGACGCCATGACTTGTTCTAACCATGCCAAATCTTTTCTATGAAACATCTTTCTAAATACCTTAGGTTTATGGTTTAAACCCGGTCAAGTTGTATCAACTTTGTGAAATGAAATAAACATGTTATAATAATAATAATAATAATAATAATAATAATAATAATAATAATAATAATAATAATAATAATAATAATAATGTCTTTATTGTATAGTTAATAAACATAGCTATACTTACAAAATATAAACTAAAAATAAAAAAAATCAAAATTGGTAATTAAAAATCCTGGTTACTCGTTATCTCCGTGAGCTGTTCAAGTTAATTATTACATATCCCGCCCCTTGCTCTCGGATACTGCTCAAAAGATTGAAAAGGAAAAGGAAAAAGAAGTTTTGTTGTGACTCAGGATTTTGATTGGAAACTGTCTTGCATGAGCGTTGACCTATCAAAACGCTGAGACAGTGCATCACGCGTCACGACACGGATGGAATTTTGCACAGTCACGAAAGCTGTCCTAATTCAGCCTCCTCTTTGTACGGGCACGGATTTCGTAAATAGGAAATACTACTAGCTAGTGACCTTAGCAACCAAATACAACAAAGACACTACGGACGTCATGTGTAGCTTTTTTTCTTGCAATCGCGCGCGCCTTCTAGTTCTTTGTTGAGGTCAGAAAAATTAAGCCACACGTCAAACTTAGTCCCCTATAATCATAGTAAGGACATTTTAGTATATTCTGTTGCCAGTCTTTTTCAACTATCACCCGTGCTCGAAATTAGATAAAATTAGGCTCAAAGATTTAATAACATGGTAAAATCTACTGATAAAAAGGAAAAAAAACCAAAAAAATGGCTTGGGATTCCTGTAGTCAAGACGCGGACGCCGGTAAGCCCGCGAAATCTCGTCAGTATACATGTGAAGTCATTTAAATTTGCCATGGTGTTATAGTACAGTTATAATATGCCATAGCACCTCAACTTCCCAAGTGTGTAGTATCCTGTCTCAAAACGAGGGTTTCCTGTATCACCAAACCGAAGCTGGGAGACTGGGAGCGTTGATTTGTCCGTCAGCAAACCGCTGTCCTCTCGCCATTCCGCATCATTTGCATCACAGTTGCAGCCATAACCACCATGACATGTGCCTGTTAATCCGCATGCGCACATCCAGGATCCAGGGCTGGAGCCTCCCCAGTAGTTCATCTTTTTGCCGTCACGTGATACCCACCATCCATAAGCGAGACCATGCCAGAGGAGAACTGAGTGACGGCACTCATACTTGATGTATTGTTCACAGTTGGTTGAGGATTTGATGAGAGAAACGATTTGTTCCATATTGGCTTGGGTGTAGTTAATGTTTCGCAAAAAGCTACCTATTGATAGCAATATATAGGCACTTATTAGCTTACTTTGCTAGTACTCCATCCACTAAAACACGATTAACACCTGATAAGACAGGATTAAAAATGTAGGGAATTAAAAAGGCTTTCAGGGTAACGAGAAAAGCGGAAGGAAAGAACCGTATACCGTTGTTTTCCCAATGCGCTCTATAAAAGGGGAACAGTGTACTCTCACACACACCATAGCACTACATCCCATTATTTTATGCAAACAACTCAGGAGGAAAACCCGAGGATCCGAGAAAAACCCTCGAAGCAAGGGAGAGAACGAACTAACAAACTCAAGTTGCCCCGTCCTAGAATCAAACCCTGGACCACAAAGGTGACGACAGACCGGCGCTCTCACCACTCGGCCTCTCTTGCTTATGTCATGGTGCAATACGATCAAAATCAAGATTCAAAAGGAATGTGCACTCACTGCGTTGGTATGATCTTAATATTGATGTATGTGGTGTGCGCAAAATAAGTTTATTAGAGACGAGTGCATGGTATTTGTGAGGGGATAACCTTTATAAATAGTCTTTCCTTTAACCCCTTTATAGATACCCATAGGCCCATAGATACCTCCAACGTTAAAGGCACCACATAGCGGCGTGAAACAGACATACGTTTATAGTTAAAACCAATAGCTAAACTTACCAGGCTTAGAGTAACCTTCTACAATAGATCGCACCTCACTATCATGGCTAAACTCAGTCACTCCTATACGTTCCTTAGAAGCCATGTCACATGATATCTGGAATTCCTGGACACCACCAGGTCCATCAGGGTCGATTTTGTAAACCCCATCTCGAGTCTCGCCGGACATTCTCCACTCGCTGCATGATCTTACATAGACATCAAGGACCACAGTTGTACTGACAGAAGCAAGTGCATGTTTAGCAGTGCAAGTGTATTCAGTTGCGTCAAATTTCGAAGTAATAATCAGTTTTAGTGTACCGTTGCGTAAAAGTTGGTACTTTTGGAACGGTTGTCCATCTTTCCGCGACCAAGTTATGATTGGCTTTACCGATCCACTCAGCCCTTGGCAGTGAAATGCTAGAGTCTCACCGACATGGCCAATCGCCTTGGAAGGTGGTTTGACGGTGAATTTGATTTCCTCGAGGACAAGTAGATCTGCTTTAGCTTGTAGTTTGTTGATGATATTTTGCGCAGTGCAAGTGTAAACACCACTGTCATTGCTTTGCACATTGGTAAACATGACTGTGGTTGTGTTTACTTTAAACGTTTCGCCTCGATGCGTTTGGTTTCCTTTGTACCACGTGATCACTGGCGGAGGGAATCCTTCAGCCTCGCAATGGAACTGTGCTTGACTATTTGCACCGACTATGGCGTTGTTTGGTTTGCGAGTAAACTGTACAGGCACTTGAAGAGAAAAAGTAGTAGTTTATGAAGGATGCATATTTGGTAATGGAGTAGAACCCAGGACCTGATCTAGCGCCTTATCAGTGAATAAGTAAGCGGAACGTACCGAAGAAAGGGTTCCTCTCTTGCCTTTCTAGACAGACATCATGGCCATTTTCGCTTACTCCTTATGGGTGGAATAATATGTAATGTTTTTGAGACTCGTGTTTTGAAGAGTCATCGTCAATATTAATTGTCGAGTGTTGATTACAATGGAGGGTAAGGAACCTGAAAGTCTAAAGCAAATTTCGTGCAAAATGCAAACGGCACTGAATGGTCACCGCACGGCATTGTCACGGCAGGAATATCAATTTCGAATGTTATTATAAACAGCACGGCACTGACACGGTCACAGATATAACAGCGCGCGTTCACACTTATACGAAAACTGCCCTACCTCTAATCAAGGAGAATCAGCTAGGGAACAACTTACTGAGCATATTAAAAGAAACAAAGGCTTTTGCCTCTCCGAGAAAGTTTTTTGCCAAGCACACATATACACCCACATCACTAGTCGTAGCGTTCGTGATCGTGATAGAGCCTGTTGTCATAGATCACGTGACGGCCAGAGGGTAAGAATCCAGACAGACGGTACCAGGTTACCAAGGGTCTTGGTAGGCCATCAGCTTCACACGTGAAGGAAATGGACTGTCCTGGTTTAGCTATCAGGGATTTTGGCGGTTTGGTTATTACAGGCGATGAAACTGATATGCCTGGATCACCTTTAGAAAAAGTATTACACGTATAACTAGAAAATTCGTCTGGGTTTAAGTTAGTACTAGACTCTCGTGGAAGATGGACTTGGAAATGAAGCTTCTCTCTAGCTCCTCGACTTAAGGCTGTTTGCAATTTTGTCGCAAACTGGTCTCCCAATTGCGTTGTGAAACAGCAAGTGGCACGAGCCATTGCAGCGTGCAACATAACCTATACATCCAAACATCACTCAAAATCATTGCGACAAAGGCTACCTGCAACAAGGATGCAGCAACTCACATCGTGCAACATTCCCTGCAATTAACGGTTAGTGCAGCTTGTATCGTTACCGGCGCCATTGCGAGACTAGCTGCAGACAAAATTGCACCGTGTAATCACACCTTAACCGATCCCCTTACGATTTGGGGAGGTTGGCTTCGCACTGGTCAAAGAATATAAACAACTTCAAGTGGAAGCTTGCTCAAAACTATAAAGGAAGACATAACCTTTGTTTTACCTTCCTAAAACTAGCGTCCTACCGTCGCATAACTGACACACCGTTAACCGTTAAGGTCAGTACCTTTGTCGCCTTGAGTCCCACTCGGGCCTATTCCTCCTCTGGGTCCTGGTAGTCCTATCGATCCCTTTTGACCTATGGAGCCTGGTTCCCCTTTGGCTCCAACGATCACCAATTTATTGTTCTCTACACAGTATAATTTGTGCAGGTTTGTCATAAAAGCATGAACTTTGTTCTTGATTTCCCAATCAATTATTTTCCCCATATTTTGTTTGCCTTGAGCTACGCCTCGTTTCACCTTTTCACCTGTAGATTGTAAGAATATGGATGTCAATATATCAAGCAAGGTCGGCAGCGTTAGGTAGTTACTTTTGTGGTATCAAAAAATCATCGTAAAATACCAGTAACCTGCAGTAACTCGGAAGATCTGTTGTGCATGATTGGAGAAACAAAACGATACATTTCATTGTCTACTCGTTACGTTGTATTGTTTTATTTTTGTTTTACAGTGAGGGTATCGATCGATCCAATAGGCTTAGATCTTACGAGAATTGCCATCCGCCCCGAATATACGGGCGTGACCAGCGGTGAAAAACTGGGAATGATCATTGCAATCGTCGTGTGCTGAAAAAGTAAAATAAAAATAGTTTGATATGAATTGAATGGCCTTATCGATTGGACTTGTATACTACTGAGTCCGTACATAAAATGAAGTAGATTTTATTTAACTTTACTAACATTTTCAGCCTTCCCTATCAGTTGGAATTATTAGCTTTTAGAATTTCTACAAAAAATTAAGTCAAATGATCGATGTCTGAATCAGTAACGTTTGTTCTTCAGTATTATCAATGGAGAAAAGGCGATGATTTCAGTACCGTTTTGGCCCAAACATGTGATTCGGCGAGGTGCTTGCAAGAGAAGCACGCGAAAAGAAAACAACCCCAAGTCCATATTTCTATCATGATATGGATGTGCAAGTACTTCCCACAGTTGTGTATTTATCATGGTATCACCATGGTATACTACACGCTGTGCGAGCAGACGGATCAGCTGTGTGACCTTTGTTTGTAGCCATGACACAGATTTTATTCACTGACTTATTTTGAATTGCTCAAGAAAATCATCGCCTTTTCTCCATTGATAATACCGTAGAACGAACGTTACTGATTCAGAGATCGATCCTTTGACTTAATGTTTTGTAGAAATTCTAAAAATAATTCTAACTGATAGGGAAGGCTGAATTAAAATGTTAGTAAAGTTAAATAAAATCTACTTCATTTTCTGTACGGACTCAGTAGTATACAAGTCCATGCCAATCGATAAGGCCATTCAATTCATATCAAACTATTTTTATTTTACTTTTTCGTTTCGTTATTCCTTTTATTTTCATGGTGTTGAAAATCTAGCTATAAAATATCATTTAAAAAGAGGGAACATTAGCGAATCAAGTCACCGTCTAGCAACTTCCATACTAGCAGTAAGTACTTACCAAAATAATTTGTTTTCAAGCGTTGAATATAATCTTCATGCTCTTGTGACTTCTTGTCCAATTTTTTAATGATCTTGATTAAGCTGGTGTAGCGATATTCATGTATGAATAATGTGGCGACAGATATCGTCAAGGAAAGAATTGAAATCACAAGAACTAATGCAAAATAAGTTTTTTCTTTCTTCTGAAATGTATTTCTTGTCGCCATTGTTGAACTGCGCAACGGTTGATGACGATCCATCCAAAGTAGAGAAATCTGATAATGTGTTTTACCTCTTGTGACTTCTAAATTGCGTTCACATGCTGCGGCGTATCGGTTATATTAGCGGTAGGTCTCTGAAAAAGCACGAACCGTCTCAATTCCTCCGAAAATATTTTTAAATAGACTATCAGGTACATTTTTTCACTGGTATTGTAACATCACGTGACGCAGCATGACGTCAAATATATAAGAGGCATGCGAAGCTGCGTTAAAGAGCTTACACTTTGCGCACACGGGAAATGGCAGACAGCAGAGAGGATTTCCTGGCTCAGTGGTGTTTTAATTTCGTGTCTGGCTTTTCCATTTCAACGCGAATGCGAGTCATTTCACGTTTCGTGTAAGTGCGAAAAATCACGCTCAAGTCATGACAAACGCGCAACGCCAGGCGCGAAAAAGTCGGCCGCGTGATTCGCTTTGCCGTATATGCCATTTCCCGTGTTCGTGAAGCTTAAGCTATCGGATCTCTCCGCGTTTCTGGGGAACAACGGCGGTAGAACACGGTTCAGATACGTTTCTGGGGACAAAGAATCGGCGCAACGTCACATTCAGAGCAAGGTTCCTGAGTATCGGCGCTAGGTTACCCAGAAACACGGAGAGATCCAAGCTATCTATTGAAAGTTGCATGCTACTAAAGCGGTATGACTGAACGCTGCCCTGTCACTCAATTGCCATTCACGTGTAGGGTTGGCTGTAGACGTGTATACCTTCGTCGGTTGTGATGTTCGAGCGAGACGCTGTCGGGGGAGGTGGGAGTATATAATCGATAGCTAGCCTGCGTTGTTTACGGTCTGCGGTTTTGATATAGCATGTATACACTCTAGGTCTGAGTCGGACTCAGTCTTCCTTACTTCTTGCAATTTTAATTTGCCAATTACATCCTTAGTTCAATTTTCTTTGCTGCTTGTAATTAGTGTAGAAAGCTCTCTAGTCCTTAGAGAGTTATATTGGTTGCTACTGTATGCACCAGGTTGGGGAATGCCTTTCTTTACTGTCCACAGGCATTTTTTGGCCACATCTCTAGGGTGTTCGTTTTTTCAAGTAGGTGGTTTAGCGTTTTTCGTATCTGCCGCGCGTAGTCTTACAACAACCAGTATTGTGCAGGTTTAGGTCGATTTTGACTACACTACGCCGTCCTTATAAACACCGGTCAGCCATGCCATAGACTATATCGCTAGTCTGCTGCAGCAATGCATTCTGGGACTGTTAACTCAGTAAAATATACAGAACAAAAGATTTACTAACCATGACGTATTCTCGTATTATATGGTGTTGTATTATGGAGTGGACAGATTGTATATGGAATATGGGTGTTTTGAGTTATGGCATTACTGCAATTTTCATAATTATGCGAACTCACAGTCCGTTGGAATTTGGGTTTTAGCTTCCGCCCACTTCAAACAAACAACCAAAAAAATACTCATAAAGATCCCTACGTGATAATTTGTCTGCATTAAAGTCACATCGACCCGGGTTCTCTGTGAATACTTTTATGACCCTTTTATATAAATATCTACAAAAAAGATGATTTTGAAATCATACTGACAGAACTAAAGGCTAAGCCATCAGTTGGAAGAGAGGGGGACTGGAAGCGAATAAATTAAATATTTCGCGAATTCGCGCGCTTGATTATGACGTCACGCAATATGACTGAGACAAGTGATTGAATGAGTCGTGAAAAACAACATGGTGTCCGAGAAAGCATAAAAAATTCAGCTGATTTAGATTAATGTTTTAGCAATGGCAGAGGATAGCGACAGCCCAGAACATAAGCCCAACTCTTTAGAAATCATTAGTAGAGTCTGGTCTAGTTTAACTTCCAACGAAGAGTCACAAGAAACGACTGAGACGTCAGTTCAAGACAACGAGCCAACGGATGAAAATAATACAATAGGTTTGGAAAAAGAGACGTCAGATTTAAGTGAAAACGAGGAAGATATCAACGATGAACCCAAGGGAGGCTCACTGAGAATCTTTAGTAGTATTTTTTCAAGTTTCTCCTCAGAGAGGTCAGACACTGACAGTGAACCTTCAGACAGGTCGAGCGACCTTGACTCTAGCAACGAAGAAAATATTAAAACCGAAGATCTTTCTACGCAAGAAAAAGGCCCTGATTCTTCTGAAAATACTTTGGAAAACGAAGAAGAAAGTACTGAGAGGCCTAGGCAAGGGTCGCTGTCAATTATAAGCGACTTCTTTTCGAGTTTTACTTCAACTTCGACTACAGAAACCGTTGAGGGATGATCAAGTTCAAAATGTGGAAGAAAATAAAAATGTGGACGTTGCAGAATCTTCTAAAGCTGATGAACCTGAAATTTCTAGTGATTCAAATTCAAACACTGATACAGAGGAACAAGATAGTTTAAATTATCGCATGAGGTCTTCTAGTTCGGCGCTTTATACAGAACCTGAAAAAATTGACAAAGAAGATCTGGATTACGTCACTCTTGTTTCTTCTTGACAGGCGAGTGACAAATCTGCGGTTTTTGTTTTCCACTAGTGGTAAGTACCTAAACAGCAACACGAATTTTGAGTGAAAACTTTTCATTATATTACTTAGGTTAGCTTTATACGGAAGTAAATTTTTTTGTGTTTGTATGTGAAAAAGTCAGAAATCACAACGAGAAGAAAATGGGATCCCTGTGTTTGGTGGACACCTTGGTGTTCTTGCAAAAAACTGCCACAAAATGTTGCGAAAGAAATGTATACTTTATGTGTAAACAGTGTGATGGCAGATGTAGAGCACAAGAGAGTAAGCTTAGGAGTGCCGCAGGCATATAGCTCTATGTCTTTATTTTTGCTTTTTGAGTGCTTTTATACATCTTCCAGAGTGTTTCTGTTATGCAATGTTTGATTATACACCCTGGGAATGTAAGCAACCAAATTTTACATAGGGGTAGACTCTGTCCTGAGACCAAAACCCTTGTCTTGTGCCACCACATCATTTTTGTGTGCATGATTCTCTCCCTTTGTTTTCCCCTTGATTGATTTTCTCTGTGTATGGAGCTCCACTTTGGATGATCCTTTGAACCACAAAGAGGCTTCAAACTTTTCACAAACTGGCTTCACCACTTAAGGAATCGGCAGTCTGGATTCCTTAATTTATCTAAGCTTATTATTGTGACAGCAGGCCCCTAGGGTTTTCACAATGGTAATTGTGAACAATCTGCAATGTATGGTAAGGTAATGGTTAGTGGTTGGTAAGGTAATAGTAAAATATGGTCGGTAAGGTAATGGACTAATTATAATGGTAAAATGACCATAAGATAAAAGTAAAATGATGGTAAGGTAATGTTGAGTGGTTGAGCAACTGAGTTATACCGACCACTAACCATACAGTACAGACTTGTTTACTATTACTGTTCACATTCAAATGGCTTCACTTCAGTTAAATCAAAATGAAGAATATTTTATTATAAACCTAAATCGTGATAAAAGACTTTTTGATATTTGAAGAAAAACATGATTTTGTCAAGTCCTAATCTAAAGTTCTGCAGATAATCTTACAAGTGTGGCTTTACCGTAAAGGGTATATATGTAGATAAAATTAATATTTCCAGTAATATTAACTTAATTTCCTTAAAAGCAAAGTTGTGATATATAATATCTACTATGAAATTCCCAAGTGGGAGAAAGAGTAGCAAATTTTAGCATGATGTTTTAACTTATTAATAAACTGGAATGTTTCCACTGTATTTTCAAAAATATTAATATGATATATTAATAATGATCTCTAAAAATATATACAAAATGGAGTTCTTGCAAAGTGAATATATATAATATTAAAAAATATAAAGAATAAAAAATAATACTAATAGACTGTATAATAATTATGTTGAGTAATAGTAATTGTAGCCTATTCTTTGGCAAACTTTCATCCTGAATCTTCACTTGTCAATGGGTTTATTCATGTGTCTGAAATATGAAATGTGTTTATAAATTAGTCAAACATGATATACTTGAATAATATACACTTAAAATAATTATTGTTTTGGTACTGTACCGAAGATGGTAATTTATAATAATTTGATTCATAGAAAATGTAACGGCCATTAAACAGCCTTTTAACCTTTTAATCAAAGTGGCATAGTGAATATAAATGAATATGTCCCACAGCTGTACGACAGCTATGACATGTCAGTCACTATACTATTTACAACTTTCTGTTCTGTTCTGTTTTAGAGCTCTGCTCTGTTTTTGCATTGTCTGGTCTGTTTTGATAAGCTATTCTGCTCTTGGTGTTCTGTTCTGTTGTGTTCTTTATTTCTAGCATCAGATATATGCATGCACCTGTGTACATTTAGTAGGTGTGTATGGGTAACTAAAGGCCACTGGATCAAACTGTTGCAAATTACCACCTAAGAATAGGTAGCATAAAAGTGAGTTAGCATTAACCCACGGTTAAAACTCAATTGTTTTCTTTAGCTTTAACCTGGGTTAATGCTAACCTGCTTTTAAACAACAGTTACTGAGACCAGGTTCAAACTAGAAATGAAAGATTCCATTGATTATTTTGAGTGTGTAGTGCCAAAGTAGGACTTGTAATTTTCAAACAATTTTGGGATGCACAAAAGGTAGACTAACAGAGAGCTCACTAAATGGGCACACTGACAATTTTTTTGTCATCAGTATTGGTTTTCTCCCTTTGTTGATTTTATATGTGTATATATATAGTTCTAGGTCTAGTTACTAGCCCTAACGCAGGGTTAAAACCAAAGGTTTTCCTTGGACCTAACCCTGGGTTAATTAACCCACCTTCAATCACTGAACTCCACTGTTTAACAGCTATAAAATTAATACTTACGAGTACACTTGACTGTGCCCTTCTTTCCACGGGTATTTTTTATTTTAGCACCATAATGTATATCTGCACACCAGCAATACCCCTGATGACATTGTAAAGGAGTGAATAGTCCTGAAGCCATCACATTGTGGGATATATAGTGTTGATAAAATCTGTTGACTTAACGTTTTGTAGTATGTGTTGACAACTTGACTACATAGGCCATCACCTAAAAACAGAAAATCTGTCTTAATTAACTAATACTAATAAATTTGTTCTCTAAGGACTCAGTTGTTTGAAAGTGGTTTCTTTTAGATTTATTTATTTATTTATTTTGCTTCGTCACAAAGGCGGGTACCAACAATGGGAAATCCATTTCTGTGGGCCTGAGTTAATAACCCTGAGTTAACATCATTAGCCCACCTGGGGCCCATTTCTCAAAGGACCCGATAACTTTACGGACCCGTTAACTTATTCGATTTATTTAGGTTAACGGGTCCGTAAAGTTATCGGGTCTTTTGAGAAACGGGCCCCTGCTTTTGAACAACTGAGGCCAGAGATGTACACTAAGTAGACCCATAAAATAGCTGACACATTCAAAGTGTCAGAAGAAGTATCTGAAGAACATGACCCTCACGACAGGATAATTTCACATACCAGTGAAAATGATTCTTAAAACACTAGTAGTGATAACAATTTTGGCTGCTCTTGAGGTACTTTAATGCTAACACTAGAGAACCAACAAGGTTTGAATCTATGTGCATGCAAGAATGTTTAGTGATCTCTGATTTAAATGTGACTTCTCCTTTCAAACTAAGAAATTATCGTTGTGCACTTACAGTTTGATCAAAAGTAATTATTTTTTGATATTCTACTTTGATGTTTTATAGTAGTTTTTTTGTTCATCTGGTTTTATATCTAGAATGAGGGCCATTTTTTATTGTTAGGGCATAGAGAAAATGAAAACAACTACAAATATTCGTGGTTTAATATTAATACCTGGTACAAATTTCTTCTTGAGAGGTTTGCAAGTCTCTTTTCCATGTTTATTCTTTCTGACTTCACCAATCTTATTCCCCCTGTGATTGACACACCAGCATCTGTGTGGTAGACCTAGTGGCTTCCAGCATTGCTTAGCTCTGTAATTGCCTTTGTTATTACACTCAGGGACAAACATTCCACTTTTATTTAATGCTAAGGCTTTCCTCTTCTCAACTTCGCAAGGCTTATTTGATTTGGATGTGTTAACCGTTGGTTTTTGGTTTGGTGGGTTATACTGAAGTGTTTTGTTGTCTGTAAAAATAGGTTTTAGTATAATGGTTAGATAATATAATGCATCAGTCAATTGAAACCACGGCTACAGTGTTAAAGTCCCAGCATTTCCCGGCCCTTTGAGGCCAAAAACGGCGGCAAAACAGACCATTTTCTTTGAATTAGACGTTAATTCCCCTGCCTTCCCGTTGATTGTGCTGACAGTGTTAAAGACCCGGCTATAATGTGTTAATTCCCCGGCCCTCCCCGGGGGTTGGGGGGCCGGGGTTTCAATTGACTGGTGCATAATAAATGTAGAGTGCACTACTGATTGTATTCTAAGGTTGTGGATTTTTCACAATTTATTCTTATTTCCTGTGATCTAATTACAGTGTATACTCCTTTTGCTAAACCAAAGCAAATGAGTCACCAGTAGAGCTTGCTGTTAGTACAGCCATGGATTTTACAATCCAACATACTATTCTTTGCTGCTTCAAATGTTCTGTAATAGTATAATGTTAATTCAGAGTTGCTACAGGCATGCTAATATTTCATATTGACTTACCAGCCTTTTTCCTGGTTTCTATAACTTTTGGTGCAGCTGATGTTACTGGCTTTATTGCCTGCTGTGATCCCACTTTTTTCGTCAATTAAATAAATTAAAATCAGGTTAGCAATAAAACTTAGAACAAAGTGATAGGACATATAACTGAATTCTTATGCCCTTTTAATATGAAGGGAAATTTTTCTCTGGTAATCAGGACAAATCTATTGATTTTTCCCTCTGAGAACACACACAAAAAACAAGAGTTGTCCTGGCTATGAGGGACAGCTTGCATTCATATGAACAGATCCCAATCTATGTGCAGGGGAGTAAAATAAAGGTATAATTGAAAAGTTTTAATAATACGTTATGCCAAAATGCTTGTATTGCAACCAACAATGAATTCAAACTTTCAGTTGGATTTGGGGTTTTCCAGATCAGCCAGGGAAGGGGGAGGAGCTTTGTAAATGCCCTCAAGGGACCTCAAGGAGGATGGCAAAGGTGGATCGAGGTTGATTGAGGGCATTTGCATAAGCTCCACCCCTTGGTAGATCGGAAAAACTCAAATTCCAACTGAAAGTTTAAAGTTGTCAATCCTGATATACTAGGCATTTTGACATTATTGTATGTAATGGTTCTCCCATATCAGTGATAGAGCAATTTTATTTAGCCTGTGAAAAAGTTGGCAAAATAATAGAGGCTTTGCACCATCATGTGATGTCAGCCATGACAGGAGGCACAACAACAGAGTCTTTTCCACCTGGGAAACTGAACTCTTTCTCATGTAAACCAGATTATTCCAGACTCTATTGTTCCTGCCTCCTGTATGGCGCCATCATGTGATGGGTAAAGCCTCTATAGTTAGTAGTCAGGCTCGTAGTAGTAGACTTTACATCCATTGTATTCTTTTGTTCTGTACCAACCAGTATAGTCACTAAATAGTCAACTTTCTTTAACAGTTTAAATATAATCACTGTAGGGTTGTGGTCACATTTACAATGAGAACCATAGCCTGTGTACAGCCGTTCCCCCCCTTCCACCACCCCTCCCCCCTATGGTGAGGAAACGCCTTACACAGGCTATGAGAACCATTGTCAGGATAAAAATAGCTGAACATTCACATTTACAGTTTTACCTCCACATGCAAGCAAACATTCTGCCTCATTAGGGAAATTATTCCCATTCGCTCCACATCCCCCATATATGAATTGCTGGCATTTCTTTGTCTTGTGGTTGAAATGCCATCGTGGCAAGTAAGCCATACACGGACCACTTTCTCGTGGCAGCTGACAAATACCTGGACCTAAGTGGGATAACAATGAGAAATTTGCTGAGAATGTTGATAAAAGGATGTAGATTTATGTGGGTAAGAGGGAAATTGTTTTTTGATACCACTTTGTGTGTTTACTTTTAAGTCTGCCGGAAGATATCTAGAGTGATACCACTTTAACCCCCAAGCAAATGAGCTATGATACACTTTAACCCCTTTTGCGTCGTCTTTTCACGTCAGATAGTATTATACTTTTTTTGAATGAATGAAATAAAAATATATATATATTGTTAAAATTTTACAAGAAGGTAGTGTAGGGGTAACTCTTTTTTCTTGGTTCCTCCGTGAAAAACAAAATAAAAGTGCTGGTGCTAGGGCCAACCTACCCTCATGTCAACAAGCTCTTCATTTCTAATAAAGTCTTCTTTCTTAAAAGTTTAGCTATTTAATGATGAAATTATTGAGTAATTTGAACAATGAAGATAAATCATTGACTATTTATAAAGCAAATACATTTGTTAACTTAACCTTTGGCACGTAATCTACTTAATTTCAACAAAGCATAATGTAACACTTAATGTTGTAACATAGAAATAAACATCAAGTAATGCTTGAATTGTAGAAAAGTATCCAAAATACTGAATGAATATACTAAGTAACTTTTGTGACTTAGAAACTGAGTATTGTCACGCCTAGGACATTGTGTATAGAACACTTGACAGTGTTTTGTCTGCTTGTTCAAAGAGAAATCAAATACGCGTTGGCAGGGCATGAAAGGTCTTTTCAATGACGCACTCAAGTAATGCAAAATTACAGTTGACATGTAGTAATTTGCATTCTGATCGATTCTTCTAAAAAGCCAAAGCAAAGATTGAGGAATCTTTGCTTTGAGTAATAATTATCAAACAAATCCCATAATAACAAGTGGATTTTGAGTTTTTACGAGACTTACTTGGCGTGGTGGCTTTTGTGGTTTGGCCGATGCTCTTTAGAATGCTTGTAGGAAGCTATAAACCGTAGAAAGAGCAAATATATTAATAACTAAGTACACAATAATAGAGCAATACACTTAGCTGCATAAGTAAGTCTTGTCCAGGTACTCACCAGTACAGCTAATATTGATAGAAGCAATCCCAAGGCAAACAAATTGCTCGCCATTTTGACCGTATCCTTTCTGTAAGTGATTATCAATCAGCGAAGTACGACAACCGTTTAAATAACGGCTTCAATGTGTTGACTTAAGTGACGTCACTTCCGGTGAGAGATCGTGCTACTTGGGAGGGGCCTAGAAGTGTATCAATATCAGATTCGAGATAATCGGATGAGACGCCGCCAGAAGATTGTGGACTTTTCTGCCTAGCATACCTCAAGGACTTTCTTTTATTTTTTGGCAAACTATGGTTAGAGCTGGCGATTTGTTCGTTGATGCGAATCGGACACACATACAGTTTACTTAGTTTGATAATGACGTTTGTTCCAAAACATTGGACATTTATTTAGCGATGAGTCGCGATGATTACAGATGTCCTTTTACCATAAAAGGTATGACACGTGATTTTTCTCTTCCGTGTACGGGATAATCAGGTAAAAAGATAGGAAATTGGGAAGTAAAATGCGTAGAAACCAGTAAGAATGCAGGTTATTAAATAACTATGACAATTAAATAATTATGACAATGTATCAATGCCGTATTAGCAACAGGAAACAAATACCGTTACCTTTGCATAGGGTATCAGCATCGTTGATATCACCCCCGCTGCTTACCATAAGTGACCTTGTTTCTCAATTTTAATCTGAAGAATTCCTGTTTTTGTAGCCAACACCAATTGCCTATAAATCAATATTATTTGTCGACCAAGAACACCCACAAGTTCTGAACGTGCGTTTCTAAGAAGTCACGTCTGGGTTGAGACAGGTATCTCAACAAAAAAGTGTCATGATTTAAGAACTAGAGGGTTGGAAATGTTGCACAATCGACGATTTGCAAATTCCGCCTTGGTAGTTTGACGACTTTTCCGTGGGAGAATAGGGGAAGTCCGATGCCCATTTGATGGGTGTATCCTCCCAACACATGTAGCTCCTATTTTGCTCTAATTTGATCTTCTATGATAACACATATATCAAGATAGATAAAGACACACCGACACTTTATTTAACTCGACTCAATCCCATTACAAGCAAATTCCAAACGATCTTAAAGCGGAATGACACTAAAACTTTGAAAGCCAGCCAATTACTACTAACAATTGTGCACGTAGCACTTCCCATCTATTATGATATCATGACTTTAAAATACAATTCCTTAAATTTATAGCTTCATACCATCACCGAATAATTATATAATACTGACTAAAAGAGTGTGTAATTAATATGGATAATTGATACAAAAATAGATAAAGTATTTCTGGAGTAGTTAACAATCTACAGGTCTTCGTTATCTCGAGGGTTGACCGTGTTGTCATCTGAAAAACAAAAAAAGTGTTAAAAGGAAATTCATAGATTAATGGATTGATACACCTACTGAAGAATATTCACTTCAAAAGCGCCGATATCAATGTAAAAATATTTTCCTTTCCAATATCATAAGATAAACGTAATTTTCTTGGATCGTTCAGGAAATAGTTCTCTCGAACTCTGCGCTGTGCAATTTTGAATTATGATTTCTTTATCATCTCGAGATAAGGTGCATAGGGAAAAATAAAGTTGATCGGATTAATGACCACAAAATTTATGGGCATTCATCAAAAAAATCTTACTTTTCCTCCACCTTATCTCGAGATGAATGAATAAAGTAAAGTAAAGTAAAGCGACCATATTTTACGTCGATAACTCGTGACAGTAATTTGAGTAACTTGAGGTCGACAGTGCGCTCATTTTACTCCCCTCTCTCCATCAGTGCTCGATTTTAAGGGTATTTAAAGCTACTTAAAGCTACACAGAAAGGGAAGAAGTTGAAACAAGGATGTGAGATCCGTCGATCGAACTCTAGACCTCTTGCACCGAAGGCCGCGCATACACTAACCAACTGTGCCATCCTTGCTCCATTTAATGATTGACCATATTTTTTCTAAAAGGGCATGCGTCTAAATCAATTCGGCACGGCAGGTTTTTGGGGTTCAAAACTTTCATAAGTAGGCAGGATCTGCGCTTTGTGGATACGAGAGGGCTTTGACGGCATTAAGTACGGTGTCTAAATCACCACCCACTCCAAAGCTCAATAGTATAGCTGAAAGGGCATACGGAACATTTCGTGCCCTCGTAGTAGACAAGACATTTCACTATATATTCCGACGGACCTCCTCAGTTGTGTCACTTGGAGAACACCAATTAAGGGCAAGTGCGATGGAGGAGTTTTGTAGGCTGTACGTACTTTACAATTCATTAGACAAACGCCTTGAGTTGAATTGTTGTGGTCAATTTGAAATCCGCAATGACCTAGCTTTCTTCAAGAAACCCAGAGGGAGATTTCGCATGACGTACTCAAAACCTCAAGCGTGGCACCAATTGTGTCGTGCGTTGTATCACAACTCACAACTATTCGAAATTCCGTGCCGTGACTTGCCTGTATGAACAAAACGGAAAAACGTTTTTATGGACTCTCATAATAAGGACACCCCTAGGGGGGTTCCGTTTTATAGTTTGCCTTTTATCACAACTATATACGAAATTCCGTGCCGTGACTTGCGTGTACTAACAAAACGGAAAAACGTTTTTACGACCTCTCATAATAAGGACACTTATAGAGGGGGTTATTAAGAGCAAAGTTTTATCCTTTCTTTATTTTGCCTTTTATCACAACTATTCGAAATTCCGGAGAGGGGGGTTGGGGGGAGATGGGGTGGTGGTTTGGTTGAAGAGCGCACCGTCGGCTTCCTAGGAGACCAGCTTAATTCTAGCTGAAGGAACTACAGACGCTAAATATAGTGCTTTAAAATTAAACTCCAATGTTAATGTTTATTAGTTTCATTAGTTTTGTTACTTACCGCACTTCACCTTTCCTTTCTTGTAGGAACCCTCAATCTTGCCTCCATTACGGTCCACACACCAACAAAACTCTGCTGCTGCCTTTATGTGACATTGCATAGGCATGTAAAAACCATCTACGTCACACCTGGGTAGGAAATGTCCAGGAAGAGCTATTGGTTGACCTCTTTGTACAATGGTTGGTACACTCTTCATTTTAGCCAAGCATGGAGGTTCTTTATTAAACAAAAATTATATGTTCAGAGATTAATCAGAACATTCACAGTTGTAAAGAATAACTTTTCGAGTGTTGAATGGAAAGAGAACTGATTAAAAAATATTGCAAGCGGTTTTGATTTTATCGCCGATAAGGCCACAAGACCTCTAGTCTTTTCTTATGTCTCATTTATCTGATCAGTTCGAATCTGATGAAGATCGTTCGACCCGCCCCCTCCCCCTCTCTCCATATCAAATCAAGGAGCTGCACTTGTAGCGAACGATCTCCGACTGTCTGATAATCAGGGCGTATGTATATCAGTATCCGCCTTCCTCCCTCCTTCATCTACACCTACATTAGTTATTTGCAACAATCTATCTATAGATCATATGATAGCCTAACTGAGATGTCATTTTTGCATTCACAAAACTCTACGGTGTAATTAATTACTCCTTTGTAGGGTCAGCCTCAATTAGAAGAATTGTTGAAGTATCAAAATATTTCAGTTGGGAAAAAAAAATGCTCCACAATTTCCTAGCAACACGAATTGCCGAAGTTAATAAAAGAATGCGGCTTTTTTAGCAGCTGTAGACTCGTTTCCAGTGCGTTGCAGTAAAGTTGAAGGCTAAGTTACCTAAAAACCTTCATTTTGTCGGCACAATATCTTGGTGGTTCGTGGTCAATATTTCTCGGAAATACTCCACTAGAGCAACCTTGCTCCCAGGGCCTTCTCTTGGCGCAGTTTTTTTTCTAAACGGTAAAAGCTAGAAGGAAACGTGAACGAGTTTGGTTGTTCGAATTTCCAGTTGGAAAAGCATCGAATTTGGCTAAAGAAACCTCAATTAACGAACAGCCACGTCCACCTCTATGACAACGGGTGGCTTATTTGCAATCCACGAGTTAAAATAATACGATTTTAGGAGTACACCTATTGTTCACCGATTTTTGACGTTTGTAGTTGGTATTTGTCCATCATTTACTTCCAATTAAGGCTAGCTAGCTCTGTAGTCAAACGTCACGCGCTTCTCGGATCGAAATTGGACCATTAGAAATAATGGGAGGGGGAGGTGGTCAGTGGGAAACATTCGATGTAAATAGATGGATCCCGTAATGGTCACAATTTACAAACGGAAACGTATTAGTATACTATAACGAGGTGCGAGGCGCTTATTCGGGGGAGGCGCTTATTAATTTTTTTTTGTCCAAAGGGGGCGCTTATTCGGGGGAGGCGCTTATTCGAGTAAATACGGTATTTGAAAAGCTGCTTTCTTCCTTACCAATGGGGAAACATCGACAAAATTCCTCGATCGATAACTGATCATCATGAGTCTTATCGCAACCCTTCAAGAACTGTGGAAGGCAGTTTTCGTAAGGTATTTCTCTGAGTTCAAGCAATTCTTCTTGACCAAGTACATGATCGTCATTCTGGTCAAGGTAATGGAACATGAAGTTGATAGGTTCACGGCATTCATCGTGATGGGTTCCTATGAACACAACATAAATAGGTAAGACACGAGCTAAAACAGTATCGCATACAGTATGGATATCATAGGATGGCTTGACCCCGTAAGCGTACTCTAACGTTTACGCAAAAACGGAGTAATTTACTCCATTTCATGAATGACGTAACTGACCTTTTAACTTCGACACTACGACCATATATGGGTATTAAGCCCCGCACAGCGCAACGCCCCGATAGCGGTGCATCGTGTGACTTGGAACCCGTTTCTCAAAAGATCTCAAATAACTCTAAAATAACGGCCCGGATACGATACAACTTCCTGCAACCTTTTAATTTTCTGCGCGCAACATTGCGCATAACAACAGTGTGTGTGCACCCTACAACCAGTTGCGCGCAAATTTCCACCCAACAGCAGCAGGAGTAGAATCGAGTTCTGCATGTTCCAGGAGTTGTCGGTGCAAAAGCGTTGCATGGTGTGTCCGCCCCCCCCTCTTTTTTTTTTTTTTTTTTGGGGGGGGGGGGTCACACCATTGTTCAGATAGAGCGCGCGCTCTTTTTATTCTAAACTTATTCTAGTATCAAGTACATTCGTCGCACGTTAACATTTTTGCACGGCACGGCATGTAAAATCATGTTTTGTCGTCGACTGACGTGACTTACCGCAAGGGTAGGGTGCATGAGCTTGTCTCAAGTCCATCTGAGGGAAGATTGGTAACTCTATGGGTCTTCCTGAACGCTTTAGTTTGTGCTTGATGAACTCGGACCTCAATACGTGAAACCAGTCCACCAGACGTCCTCCTAGTGAGGCATTTTCCTTTTGGGTGCAGTTATCTAGATGAGGGTTTACATACAGACATCAATGAGACGATATGCGTGCATATTAGAGCAGACGTCGATCGTTTGGGTGTGAAACGGACCGCGTCGTGCCGTGACCGTGTCAGTGCCGTGATGTCTATAAAAACATTTTAAATTTCCTGCCGTAACCGCGCCGTGACCATGCGGTGCCGTTTTCACATGCAGTCATACGATATCTACTCTTAGAGTAGAGTTCGTATGACTGTGAAAACGGCACCGCACGGTCACGGCACGGTTACTGCAGAAATTTCGAATGCTTTTATAGACATCACGGCACTGATACGGTTACGGCACGGCGCGGTCCGTTTCACACTCATACGAAATCTACTCTTATCAACAATCACTACACTGTGCAGTAATCGCACGCCGATTTGCCTGCAATACGTAACTAAGTCCCGGCCTTGCTTGCACGATGAGTTGATAGCATCTTCTATTCAAGGTAACCGATAAATCCTTATCGAGTTGAGAAATTTATTGAATTCATTTTTTATCGGCTGGATATCGGAATATCCAGTCAATAAAAAATAAGACATAAATAAAAAATCACAAATTAATTTCACACTTGTTGGCACAGACACATATATCTAGTATCTTTAATTTAATTTCCGAGTGACAACTGATTCCATAGACTTGCAAAGCAGCACTGTTTCGCATCAAGAGACTATAATACTAAGAAAGTGAAACTAATTAGTCTATAATACTAAGAAAGTGAAACTAGTTATTGATTTCTGTGCGATGTTTGTGGCAGGCTATTTTTTGTAACTTCGCCATCGCGCGCGCAAGGCTCTGAAACAATAGAATTACCGCCGTTTTCGATGAAACGCGACTACCTAGACATCAACATTGTAGATTGCACTTTGCATTAGACGTACATCAATATTCTTTACCTCTCAATAAATGCACATTTTACGAGATACATCGATTGCTATCAATTGCAAAAATTTAAAAGATGCTTTTTTGATGATTTTGGAAGTTAGGAAAGGTATATTTCAATGAGTTTTGAGTCTTTCGAGAACGATTGACGGCCGTGTAATATAAAGTGCAATCTACAATGTTAATGTCAATGGTAGTCGCGTTTCATCGAAAACGGCGGTAAAATGCCAAAAGTAAATGGTCCCATCCGCGCGCACGTCAAAAATGAAATTCTGCTGTTCGAGATTCTGTTGGAGAGCCTTGCTTGCGCGCGATGGCGTTGTTACTTAAAACAAGTCGCTATAATAGCGTTCACTTGGGCTAAACGAGGAAGCTCGAGTAACAAGCTTGCTTGCAAAGGCTACTTGGGCAATTTTGCGCACTGCACGTACGCTCGATCTACACAGGTAGCCCAGTAATGAACCTATCTAATAAAGATTTGGAGTTAATGATTACTTCTTATTAACCAAAGCGCGGTTATTACGGAAAAATACCAAACCAAGGTCTCAGTGACAGTGCGGACCAAGCCCGTAGGGCTTTAATTGATAAAGAAAGTGCATTTTTGTCTAAGCTGAATTTGCATGGGCTTCTTACGCGTAGAATCAACAAACTAACAATCTTGTGTGAATTATCCAAATTTTAAAATTGTTTAAAGTACTGGGACCGACTTATGGAATCAGTCTAAAAGTACTTAGCTGTACTGACGTTCTAAGCCTTGAAACTTGCCTCAAGATTGTTCTTGCATGGGAAATGATCAGTTTTGATGATCATCCAGCAAAAGAAAAAACCGTGACCGTAAAATCCATAAACAGTCATTGGCTAACTTCTTGACTAATTTGCAAAAAACCTTATGCACTTACAAATATTCACGGAAACTTATTCTTTTATTTACTCTTTCCTCTGTTTATTTATGAAATCATTCTTACGGTTACTGGACTTTGATTGGTTCTCCTATTTCCCCAAGGGTTTGGAACAGTCCTATTAGCATCACAATGAAACTTCGCCGAATAGACTACCCCGATTAGACATTAGAATCATTAAGTGTCTAGGTAGCGCAGCGGTCTAAGGTGATATCTAAAGGTATGGATTAGGGTCCGGATATCGTCTCCCTCCCTGGCCTTCGGGCTAAGACAACTGTTTTATGCAGCAACGGGATAGCGTGGATGGGGCCGAAATCTTCATCCGTAACGTAAGTCGATTCGATGTCTCAGCTTCTTTGAATGGCTCGGGAGAATCGCCCCAAATTTCATTTTTAGCTTTTTCCTATTTTTTCAATTATCTAGCTAGTTATTCTTTCTCCATTTCCGGGGGGTCCAATTTAAGGGTTACAGATATCGATTCGAGTCCTATGTAGGTCGGAATATTTTTCTTTTTTTTCCTTTTTCCCTTCCATTTTACTCTCTTTTTTCTTTTTCGGTTTCTTAATACTTAGATTTTAGCATTTTCTGTAATTTTTGAGTATTTTTAATATTTTGCAATCAGTTCTAAGAAATATTAAATTGCATCATTAATTTATTCAAATTATTTCTTGAATATGTTACCGATTTTTACTTGACTGGTTTGTATGGTAAACGTGTTTCGTGAGAGATTTTTAATTTTCTTTGTTTCTAACTTGTATAGCAATCTGTCCTCATATTCAGTGCCAATATAGTGCCCCTGTCAATTTAATGTTAACTCTTTTGAGTAAATTAAAGGTACATTTATTTAATTTTGTCAATATTCATCTGTGTTGGTGGTGAGAATTGTAATGAAATTAAACTTTTGATCACAACACAAAATTTTGCTACCTTGGGAAATTTTCGACCTGTAACTTAGGTCTTCATCAGCGAATGTGGATTAGTCAGACTGGGTGAAAAGTTTAATTTCATTACAAAGGTACATTTTGTCTTCTTATCGAGCCTCACCTTGTTCTATGAGCGAACGAGCGAACGAATGAATGAAAGGATGAATCAACGAACGAATGGATAAATGAGTGAACTATTAAACCACAGGCACTTCTGGATGTGTTTCAGAGGGCGTTTACACGCTGACACGCGCAATGAATATCAGTTTGGGTTACCTGTGTCATGTAGCAATTTATTAAGACCATCAAGAGACCATAATATAGACTAGTCGCAAGGCTCGAATTCAAATGCCGAAAGCAAACGGTCCCGTCCGCACACACGTCAAAAATCAAATTCCATTGTTTGAGAACCTTGCGCGCGCGCGATGGCAAAGTTACTAAAAATAGCCTTAGCCGCCACGAACATCGCACAGACATCAATACTGAGTTTCGCTCTCTTAGTGTTATGGTCTCTTGTTCGCATATATTTCCTTATTCGGCCATTTACGTCAAATGCAAAAGTATTGACATAATCAGAGCTTCAGTGTAACAAGGAGCTCATTTGAACGTTCACTTGGCGGGTTTCCATTCTACTCTGGTAGTGACACAGGCAGCCCAGGCTCATTTTCTGTGGCTACGAGACAAGTAGCAAAGTTTATAAATATCTCATGAATTTACTAATAAATGTCCACAAACCTTAACTACGTCCCTCATGAAGCGATTTATGCCGTTATTTTGCCTTTTCCTGATATACCAAATAACGGCATAAATCGCTTCACGAGGGACGTATTTAAGGTTTGTGGACATTTATTAGTAAATTCATGAGATATTTATAAACTTTGCTACTTGTCTCTTAGCCACAGAAAATGAGCCTGGGCCGGCTGCCTGTGGTAGTGATCATATGTGCTGCCTGCATTTTGTGACGGATGACGAACAAAAAAGTGCATAATATGACTCACGCCCGCCGAGTAAACGGGAAAATGAGAGCTTATCCCACCGTCTCTAAATGTGGACATCAGACTTCAGTATCGATCGTCAACGCTGTCATCCCTTACATCAGTGACAGGGTATCATCATAATAACGACTTTATTTATAGAGGGTAACACTTAACAGTAATTTTGGTAACTGATGAACTCGTGGCACCTCAATCTGACATCAAGGTATACACGATGAAGTTTTCTTCGCTGGTTACTCTGTACTTACTATCATCAATGATTTGCATGCCATGTTTTTCCATCATCTGCATCTTGTATCGTTGGAAATCATGCTTGTATTGTTTCCATTGGTTCCATTTCTTGTATCTCTCAGACCTCTCGACTCCCTTTACAATAACAGATTCGACGTGAGAAATCACTGAGTCAGCGTCATGACTTCAAGTGACGACATTGCGCAGATTTAATAATCAATGCGCACTGTCGAAAAACTAAAACTGGCAAAAAAAGCCTGTTTTACCAGGCTAAGAGAAATTTCCGCGCTGTCCTTTTCAGGACGCGGCGCGAGTTATGCATCGTCGTCTTTCGCGTCGCTCAAACCCTCCGTAATTATATTTCAACGATTTTATAGCTTGCTGCTTTTTTGTCCAAGAATGCGACTCTCCATCATAACGTGTCGATCACCCGTCGATAACTAACAGGATGTACATGTATCATCAACGAATTTCGGTCAAACCTCTTCCTCCTTTCCTTGTTCTTCACTGGGACGACTTTCTTCTTCCTCTTCTTCCTCTTCTTCACTTTCCAGGGGAACCAACTTCTCCTTGGGAAACCTGTTGTTGATAATCATTTGTTCTTTTGCCTGGTTTTCTACAAATACAACAGACCACATTAAAACATTTATCTAGTTTCATGCAATAATTTAATAATTATTGATTATGTCATATGATAGTACACGAAGAAAAACGTTCGTGTACAGCCAAAAAGTGAAATGAAATTTTACTTTTTTAAAGGCTTGCACAATTCAGGTGTTGGTGAAAATTGCAGCTGCAGTCTTGAAAACTTAATAACAAGGCATAAGGTCGTCTGTTTTCTCAACTGAACAAGAAAATTTCAAGTGTTCCATCACGACGTGCAAGTCTTTTTCTTGTGAGTCTCTTTCTTATAGGCCTTCACAAAAACTCTAGTCTGTGTAAGTCGATATATTTTAGTATTTTACTTGCGTTAAAGTATTTGCGTTTGCAATGTTCAAACAAGTTACAAAGTCGTTAATAAACGAAACTTGACCATATTGCACCTACCTGAACATTCAGCACAAGTTCCCTTACACTTGATTTTAATAAGACCCAGTTTGTTGTTCATGCAGGCACTGTAATGCAAGTTACAGCGAGATGCATAGTCGTTGCCATCCGTTCCACACACTGGTCTGGCTTTTTTATCTACAGCACAAGGTCTGCACCTGTTGGGAAGTAGAATAGTTAGGGCCCGCACACACGATGAAACTTTTTCTTGCAACCGTTGCGCAATACGTAACAGTAAAATTTCGTTACGTACAAGTGCGCGCGTGAGCATCTGCGCGCGTGGCATCGGGCTCTACCACAGGTATCCCAAGCTCAATTTCAGTGAATAAAAATTGTCATGACGTGCCGATGCCAGAGAAATAAAACGGAAGAAAGGACTAAAAACGTTGAATGTCTTAAGCAGATTATTGTAATGTTTATGAAACTCCATAGATTTACTCGGGATACCTGTGGTTCCACTTCTGCAACATTGCGCGCAACCAGGAGTATCGTTTAGCAAAGAAACGACAATGGTTGCATGTAACTTTTCATTTCAGACATCATTTTGCCCTTCGGCAAAATTTTCAATAATTAATTGTAAGTGCCTGTTGTTATTTCCTTTTCTTATCAGTCCAAAACTCTCCATGCATCTTTAAGGACACCTTGTTATCTGTTCTGTGTTCGTATTTTAGGAGTTTTACAGGAAAAAATCGTACTTACTTGACACAAATTGCCTTGATATTATTGGCTGTTCGCTTGATTTTACACGCCGAGAATTTGGGGCATTCTATTTCACTGCAGTCTGAAGACATAAAGTGAGATGTTATATGTGAAGCAACCAAAAAGTAATTCCTTTAAAATTGTACAGAATAATGACAACAATATAAACTTACACTTCTTGTGTTCTTCTTGAGTGACTTTCTGTCTCTTCTCTTGTAATACTTTCTGAATATTTAAAACTTTTTATTAGCGTCCCTAACATTATTGGTATTATCTTCCATCTTTCCCATTCCTCTCCTCTCCACTCCTCGAGGGCCGGTTACGAGTAAACTGCTGGACGAATAGATATCCATCCATTCATTCAACATACCTTCAGTTATATAGAATAATTTTCGCAAACTGTCGACAATACAGTGAACTCTCTTGAAGGCGGACACCTTTGGGTCAACCTCAAACTGTCCGTTTTAGAGAGGTGTCCATGTTATAGAGAGTTCATAGTGAAACAGAATTTTGGTGGAGAGGGACCAACAAATGCTGTCCGCTTTAGAGAGGCGTTCGTCTTATGGAGAGTTTAGTTACAGTGAAGCAGTGGATTTTAGAGAGCCGGGGACTAGCAAATGGTGCCCGTTGTAGTTTTAAATGGTGACGGGGTAAAATGGAAGAAAACGAAAACAAATTCTATTGCAATCTGTCACACTGGTATCGTGTTTACCTCGCGCGATACGTGCGTGCGAGTGAATCAAATGCTTTCTGTTACGCGTGCAACAAATGTTCTACAAACATTTTAAAAACTTCATGCTCTAGAAATGAAAAGCTCGAAGAAAAAATACAGATCCCTAATGACAACAAACCAGTTAATTGACTCAGTCATGTATTAAATAACGTGACAAAATGAGTTTATTTGGCAAGCTTGCAGGATTGCTAGAATGGAATTAAGTCAAAGGTCACTTCACGCCTGTCTCTGCTGTCTATCGATATAAATGAAGCTCTGTTCTAAAGCCATTCACAAAGAGAACAATATTTTAAATACAGCCATAAAACCCAAATAAAAACCCATTTTGAGGAATTCTTTATGTTTTAGAGTTGTATATAATGGTACAGGCAGGCTAAAAGCCTTGAACAATGCAGCGCCTTCAGTCTTCCCAGGGTAATTCAAGCTTGTAACAGTAGAGCGCAGAGGAATTTCATCGTGAATTGATGATAAATCTTGTACGATGGCCACGTAAGTTCAAAGCGTTACTTCGTACACATAGATAACACTAACATTATAAAATTGCTATAACTTAGATACTGTCAAACCAAAAAACAATGACAATACTAAACGGTGCATTTGGGCACAACTACTTGTAACTTTACCTTCCACTTTGGTTTAGCATCGACTAACGCCACCAAGGCCACAACTAGGGCCACAAGGCAAACACTTCTCATGCTGATCGGCTACTTTTCAAAGTTTCAAGAGAAAGTAAGCAACTTTTTGGTGTTCTGCTATGATGACGAACAAAGTCAACTGGAACAGCCACTATCGGTATGTGAGGTTCGCGCGGGTCAGAAGCTGACGAGAGGGGAGATTTTCTGCCAAGAATGTATAGCGTGTTGTGATTGGTCAATAAGGGGTCTGTTTGTTGTCTGTAGCTGACACGGACCGGATGTGCTTATGGCAATGTCCGGAAGAAGGATCGCCACCAAACCCAATTCCTCGAGATTTTCAAAACCAAAGAGCACTAGATTTCAAATGATTATTTTGGTGGAGCTTTACCACAATCGAAAGTCAATTATCCTAGTGCAAAAAATTAATACTTTTTTTTTTACTCAAAGGGGGGAAAATTTTAATCAAAAATACGTTCAATATTTCCATTCACCTCACCAAGCACTTTCTCAAAACCACATGGTGTTACTTTAAATCTCGCGTGTTTTGTGTGTGTGAGCATGCCCGAGTAGAAAGAGCAGACCTTTAGGCTAGCAACACGAGAGAATGGTATAAATACGTCACTATTATAATAATTGGTGTCACGAAAGGGTAAAGACAAGGCAAGATTCACCCCCCATCTCACCATTATCACTTTTTTTCCACTCTTTTTGGCTCTGGCGCATTGTATTACACGAACTTTGTATCACATTTCGTCCCGGGCTTGGATTGAAATCAAACGTCACGCCTGACAATCATTCAAACAGCAAGAAAGCAAACTGGCGCGTCTGCCTGGAAAGAAACTCAACCATGTAAGGTACCGATTACTGTTCACTCAATACACTTTCCGCTGCCACAATACAGCGTAGCTCAGGTTTTCAGCCCGGGCTGAAATAGTTAAGTCGCGATTACATGAGAATTTTCAGAGGGTGACATGGGGGGTTGCCAAAATCCGCAACTGATCCGCAAGAAAAAATCGTTTGAAACCGCAAACCCGCTTGGGACTGAATTGATTAAAATCCGCGTGTGTGATTTCTGTAATAAAAGCACTTGAAAACTACTACATTTGTAAAAGAATGTTACAACAAATGCTTATTTATACATTTGCATGTCATGCTTTGATATAAAGTTTGTTCTGCAATGGAATATTGTTAAAGAAAGTGATTTCTCTGACGAATAGTACGTTACACATGTCCGCAGTAGTATGGCCATACAAATTATAGTTTTTTATAGGGTCATTTCTTCAAATCCGCGATTTTGACCATTGTGGATGAATCCGTAAACCCGTTTTTAAAAATATCATTATCCGAGAATCCGCACGTAAAAGAAGGCTCATTCCACCGATCCGCAAACCCCCGCATGTCCCCCTTTTCAGTCCGTTTCGCCGGGCTGAACCTCCCATCCCGGTTAGCTTGACCCGGGCTGGAAATTTCCTCCCGGGCTGAAATTTAGCCCGGGATCAAAATTTCTTCATGTAATCGAAAACTTAATTCTATATACATTTGTTGAGGAGACCGGGCTGAAGTTTCAGTCCCCCCAACCGGGCTGAAATGTCAGCCCGGGCTGAAAATCGTCATGTAATCGGGCCGGGGCCCTAAATAACCTAACTGGTGTTGAGGTTGGGGGTGGAGGATCTGGGCTGATCTAGCCCCATTTGAAAAAATATATTCTTTCATTTGGTGAACTAGAATAAGATCTGCATGTTATCTCACAACTTTGTCCTACAATCCTACAGTCCGAATCGTTTTCGCCATTAAACTCTCCACCAGAGCCCGCGATCATAAGAACTGCCGGACACGGTACTTCAACATGCGCAGTCAGGCAAGAACAAAATGGCGTCTTACTTCAGCGAGACATTGAATAACACACAATTCCAATGTCTTTAAAAGGTGCTTCTTTCTATTTGACGACATAAAACGCTGATGAATGCTATTGGCTACTACTTGAGATACTTATTGATTCATAAAAAGTGCAAAGAACCTTTTGGGGGAACAAAGTATGTGTCGCCTCTGTCCAGTTCCGGAGTGGAGTGAGCCGATAAAGGTCCCAGTAGCCGATCTCCCAGCGTATTTTGCTAAGCAGATCAGCTGGAATTTTGAGCGCTTGAACTTTGGGAATGGAGCCGTGATAGACACAGCCTCTGGTCGAGCTGAAAGGCCAACGATTACCGGCAAAGTTGGTTGCAAACTAAAAGATGGGATGCGACCGCTATGTAACCGATCGAACATTGATCGCTATCTCTTGGTGAGCGAGTGTCTTTTTTGTCCAGGAAGACGGTATGGTTGTACTCCTAGAGCAAACTGTACAGGCAAGCGCCGACATTGCTATGCTCAGTGTAAAGTCAGTATTTATGGCGATGATCCTTTGATGTCGGAAATCTACTTCTCCGGGAGCCACGGGACTGGAAACATCACTGATGTCAATAAACATCGAGTCCCAGCAGCGGTCAGGAATCAGCTGAAGCGTAAAAGAATGGAGGGTGCAAGTCCCGATGAGGCGTTGATGTGGTTTAAGAAGTACGTGGAAGAACAGGGATTGAATTCTGAGGACCCAAGAATCGTGCCAAATGGAAACCAAGTTCGCCACATGTTGAAAGTATGTTCTACAAATTAATTTTTATTTCATTTTTATGTAGTCACTTTAGTGTCTCAAAAAGTGTTCGAAAATTGATCAGTCAATCATGAATTTATTATCATTTGACAGATAATTAATGAATAATAAATTTATTTGTTTAATTAACTGTTTTTTGGTGATATTTTGTGTGCTTATTCAAAAACCAGAGAAAAGGTTATGTAAATATGCATATATTTTGACTTTTGTTTAACACAGACACAGTATGCAATACTTCAATTCAGCATACAACACTTCTGGACCTCCTTTAAAGTTCAAAACATCTTCCGTCATCTTCTTGATCTTGGAAGTCAAGGTCTCAGGAACAAGGGAGGGGACGGGGAGACTTAGTGGAGCTGGGGGCTTATCCAAAAATTGATCTGAAGATGGGGGGTTGGTATTTAGGAGTGGGGCTCATATGGACTAGTGGTCTTACAACATATTTGGTTTCTACAGTAAGTTAAATTTGTTTTATAAAGAATTTTTATAATACAACAATTCTTGACTCACAGCGCATCAAGCCAGCCATAGGTCCAACAATGGCAACAACCCACAATACTGTGTCTTCACCTGAGTCAACAAGCACATCCAAGTCTGCTCTGGACTCAAACTCACCCCAGATGGAGCAACCAAAAACTGAGGGTCACCTGGGTGAAGTTCAGTGGTCAAGTGTGAGCATGGCTGATGGAAATGGAGAACTATCTGATGAAGAAAGTTTACCCAACTCTTCAACTCCAACTTGTAGTACATCAAATACCGTTCATGTAACATTTACGCCATTAAATTCTCCTCTCAATACTCCATTCAGCATGCCCGCCCAGCAGTTTACTGCAGTAAATATGTCGAGTGTGAGTGATGTATCAAGAACCTCAGGCTCACAAGCCTACAACCATACTTCTTACACCTTCTTCTCTCAGAGCCTCTTGTAGTCATGACAACAAGAGGATGTCAACAGGATGTACTGCAAGCTCACTTGGGTTGACCAAGCGTCAAGCTAATTTGCAGGTCAGTGTTTGATATTATTAATTACCATTAGGGGTTAGTGTTGTTCACAGTAGTATATAAAACTACTAAACATAGTATAATTGTTTTGTTCAGGACACATGATATTTTGTTCCTCCATTTTGAAAGTAGAGGATGCCATGGGGATGAATAGAAATAGAATGGAAACTGATGAACTAACTGAGACAAAATTTTCTTGTGATTTTCACTGGCCTCATGAAATCTTCACAACTTTCTGTCACCTGACTATATTTCTATTATTTGATCTTTTGGCAGCTTGAGGGGAAAACACATGAGGTGACTATCCTCAAACACCACATTCGTATACTAGAACAGGAGAACTTAAACAAGATATCTCACATTGCTGAACTAGAAACTCAACTTCATGCAATGAAGGTATGTAGTATTAGACCTCTTCCCTTTACCTCTATATTAGACCAGTTTTTATATAAGTGTGAATTGGACCAAACCATACAATCATGTACTGTGGCTGTGTCCGTGCTGTGCTGTATATAAAAACATTTGAAATGCCTGCCATAACTGTACTGTGACATGACTCCTCTATTAAAATAGAGGAGTCATTGCTACAGTAGATTTTAATGTGATATACTGTAGAGTATTTCTCTGGCCTTCTTAGTCAATGACAGATTAGAAAGTCATATTTGATAAAGGGCAATTATCTAATTGTTGCTGACTGGGCTTTTTTATCGAAACATCATCTTTCAAGTATCTAAACGTCACCCTTCAAGTTTTTTCTTGCACGACTTAAATTTTAAGTCATCAAGAGTGTTCTTTCGAGTTGTTTTTGTGTTGTATTTTTTTTTCATCTGACGACGGGAAATGGTTTCTGAGCTTTTTTATTAACTATAACTTTTATACTAGATACAGGTTAATGTATACATTGTAATGTTATTGTTGATATACTTTTTCATGACTAAGGAGAGAGATATTTCAAGACTAGAAGGCCAAGTTCAAAGACTGGAAACTGAGAACCTTAAGAAGGATGTGAAAATCTTGCAGCTAGAGAAACAAATACAAGCACTTGTACAGGTATTTGCTAATTTTTACTTGTTAACATTATTTTGTGGGAAAATGTTATGAAACGTACAATGCATTTAGCACAAGTCATGTCTCTGATATAAACATGGTAGCTAGCCAATCAAAGTGCATCTTATATCTTAAATACTTTGTAATTTGGATTTTACAGTCCTTTTACATAATGTACCACACACTTGTGGACAGAGTGCATGCCATATATCCGTGAAACAACTACTAACTATTTAGCACATAATAGTATTTAGTTAATAATAATGATAATAATAATGAACATTTATATAGCGCCTATCCAAAATCTGCTCTAGGCGCTTTACAAAAACATAAACTGAACACGCATGGTAGACTGTGAGCATAGGATGGCGCCTTGGGCTGCCGCTACACAGTCTGTACCATTAAAATTAATTTTAAAATACACTACAAATTACTCCACTACAAATTACTGTTTAAAATTACAATCAAAGCACAAGAAAATAAAAGTTCACTGATGCATGATGGCCGTTGGCTCAGTCAAGCTCATCCGCCCTTTGACAGGTCTTGTTTTTATTCCTGCTGGGTGTCATGCCACCGTTATCAACTATTTTGTTATCCGATAACTACAAATGTAAGAATTCACTCAGGCATAAACTACACAAAGATGGTTACTAGATACCTTGCTATAATATTGTTATTTGCACTGTTCTGTTTCAGTTTGTACATAATAGTGCAATAAGACAATACATATTAAGTTTTATTTCACGGATATATGGCGTGCACTCTATATACCTATAAGAGAGATGCACATATTAGAGTTAGGCATCATTCACTTATCCTTAATTTTTTTGTTTGACTTGGTTATTTGTTTGTTTTGACCATTCATTCAGTTCAGTGAATTTGTTGCAGTCAGCCCAGCTGGCAAATTCCCACTCAGTCAATAAGTACATAATAATTATGGTCATGCTTTCAAGTCTAGTCATTCCCCAGTATTATTTGAAATAATACTTGACTAGAGTTGAAAGCTTGACCATAATTATGATGTACTTATTGACTGAGTGGGAGAGCTGGACTGAAAATTATTTGGCTCCAGGTCATGGCCACATGGACTGAGCACAGCACGGTCTGTACAGAATGAATGTGAGCCAAATATTTACCTGTCTGGTCCGGCCTAACTCAGTCAAAATGCATTTTATCATATGACTCTTTTTTGATCATTTTGTTTATATTTTTGGATGCATGTATGGGTCCAAGTCTGGATGCAGATTTTTCTGGACCACCTTTGAAAGTGTATACATGTGCCCCATCACGTGACTATTTTCAAAGGTGTTATTAAGAGCATAAATGTGCAGAGCCAAATACGAGCAGGTCATACTATATTCTTATATAACTGAGCAGAGTGTGCTTTGAAATAATACTGTACAAATTAAAAATGCAAATTGTTAAATTTATTTCACTCACTTGATCTGGGGTTATGAAGTTCACTAAAAAATTAAATCAATAACTAAATTTAGAACTTAATAGCAGTCATTAACTAATTTGATAATTTATTTGTCAATGGTTTTATTTCTTATAGCAACAAAACTTGAGTACATGTACAACTGGAGATGTCACTGACTCTGAGGTTACAATTCCAAATTTGCAACAAATACACATTGAACAAAGAAGCATTGACAATGGAACAAGCCAAAGCCCTGATGCCTAGGTACCAATATAGTTGTATAGCATTTTATGTAATTGTGAAGGTAAATATCAAACATTAAATCTTAGACCTAGTCAAGCACCCTCATAGGGATATCAAGTGACCACTTTAAGGTTGATTGTGTGAACTTTGACTACTAACAGTGATTTCTGCTTAAGTGTACTCAATGCCAATTTATTTTGTCTGTTTCAAGATGCTCAACAATAAGTGTAATTGAACTGTTAAATACAAATTATGCGAAGACAGGCTCGTAACATGGTATATGGGATCAGGGATCAAGCTCCAAATTATGGCCAGGATCATGGATCAGAGGCCAGGGCTCAGGGATTAAAATAATGGGTGGGATCAAGGATCAGGGACATTGGGTCAGGATCAGGGATCAGCTCAGTTTTTTGCACCATGGATCAGGGATCAAAAATTTCTAAAAATATGGGCTTAGGAATCAAAATTTCCGTAAAAACCCGGGATCAGTGAGACGAAAATATACCATGCTATGAGCCTGCGAAGAGGTCAGTTCAAAAACAATGTAAGTGATCTCTGATGAATCATAGCATACATTCTCTTCAAAAGTCTTTTGTTTTCAAAGGAGAATTCAGTATTTCATCAAAGACAACTTTCCCCATTTTTGCAGGGATCTCTTCATGTATGTTTGTTAGGTTAGTGAATGTTGTGTTTCACTTGGGGACAAGTTTGACAGTTCAAACATACTTATTGCTAATCAAAGCATTTTAAAATCAACAAAATTGGTATGTGCTGCACTCAAGTGAAGATCACCATAACATCTTGTCAGAACTTTGATGACTGGCCACCTAATAGAGGTTGGTTCCTCATTCAATGCAAGACTACAAAATGCAATCAGCTTGAAGTTGTACTTGATTTTTTTATGACTGTAATCTGAATTTTATTGTATAATAAAATCCACAGTGTTGAAGTTCTATACTCAAAGTAAGTCACCATTTAAAAAAATCCTAAAGTCGTCCTTTCATGTTTCCATGGTTAGTAACTGTCTAGAGGTTTCAGCACATTAGATGGGTCATAGAGGCTTTTCACCATCACTTGACGACAGCCACGACAGGAGGCACAACAATAGAGGCTTTTCCCCCTGGGAAACTTAACTCTTTCTCATGTAAACCAGATTAGTCCAGACTCTATTGTTCCTGCCTCCTGTCATGGCTGCCATCATGTGATGGTGCAAAGCCTTTATAGATGGGTCCCAAGGCAGTAAGGAAAATGGAATGGAATGGATCATAACAATTTCTTGTATTGCCACTCAAGAGTAATTGCTGCTGCAACCTCATTGCCACTGCATTAGGTACTCTGTGACTCAATGCTTAGTGTGTTGAGACTAACATGATTTTAACAACTAGCTCATTATTTTTGTTTTAGTACTATCTTAAGTATATAGCATTGTATAGTTTTAAATTTATTGTAGATAGGTTGAATTTAATTTAGCAATATTTAGAATAGCATTGTACTAAAAGTAGAATTTATTTAAAGTTTAGCCAAATGTTGTATTGTTTCACTGTGTCTCTCTGATACTTAAGACATTTTAAGCTGTATTTGTGGAAAGTGTCTTAATGTTAAAGAGTGGAGGTTTTTAAAACATTCTTAATGTTGTGTGTGTAGTGTAATAATAGGGAGCTTAAGCAGGAGACGTTTTTGTCAACGTGGATGTCACCGCAGTATATGTTCTTCTTCATCCATTCGCCATCATAAATGATGTGTCCATTTTCAGTTAAGCAGAAGGTCAGTTAAGGCTTTTTCATCTTCTACCAAGAACAGCAACCTCATCTATGACAGCAAACAGATGAACGAAAACGTACATGTAACGTCCATATTGATAAAAATGTCTCCTGCTTAAGCTCCCCTAATAATTTATTACATTACACACACAATTATTGCACTTGTATTTATAGATGAAATTATTTTATAGAGTTGTATCTATTGAGAGTTATTAGTACCCAGTACTACAAGATATAAGACATACATGTATATCAGTCAATATGAATACAGTAAACTCAGCACTGATTTCTATAATCTTTGCCAGGGTGTGTGACTACAGCTAATCAGTCTGTTGATGCCTTTACAGTGCTACTCTGTGAACCATTGCCAATACCACAAAGCTTTTGATTACTTTTTGACATTTTTTAACAACTTTGAATACCACTAACCAATTAGATAGTGGCACTTCACTTTGATGTCTCGATAGGCAGAGTTTGTACATTGATGAATAATGTAGGATGTACAAACTCCACCTATCGAGATATCAAAGTGAGGTGCCGATATCTCATTGGTTAGTGGTATTCAAAGTTGTCAAAAAGATGTAAAAAACTTAGTGGTAGTGGCAACGGTTCGAAGCATAGCACTGTAAAAACATCTACTTTTTAAAGCACTCTTTTAATTTAGAATGAAATGCTTATTTTGATATGAAAATAATTGTTGATTTCTAGAATTTCTGTATGCAAATCTGCTGAAGGCAGATACAGTCCTGCTGAATGTCACTGTGGTTTTATTTTACTTAAGCTCACTTTATGAGTAGTTTTCGTATGAGTAGGAAACTTACCACACTTTAAGGTATGGTAATACAGGCAACAAAATTGTGCAACATTTTGCACATTGTTGCATTGCAAGTTGCAGAGCAAAATGTTGTTTGTAGTACTACCCCACATGCAACAAATTTTCTTTGTTACAAAAAGTAGACAGTGCTTCTACTTTATGCAACAAAGAAATACGAGCAGCATTTACTCTGCAACTTGCAACATAACGATGTTGCACAAAATGTTGCAAATTTGTTGCCGGTATTACTGCACCTTTACTCTGACTGCTGTCAGTGGCATGATGTCTATGAAAATATTCAAAATTTCTTCCATGCTGTTTTCACAGTCATATAAAACCTGCTGTGCTGGCAACAACTAGTGGATACCTCACTAAGGCAGAAGCTTGTATCGTATGTCAGAGCAAAGGGTGTCTTCTTACCAGGAATTTATTTCAATCTGAAATTGATTATACCATGACATGTAGAGCAGAACACTTAGGCAACCCAGGCAATGATTTCAAACAGTGTCTGTGGTATGGATGCAGCATTGATAATGCAAATATGACAACAGGAAGCCAACAGAAAAACTTATTACCCTATGGACATATTTCCAATACACCCAAGGCACTGCTCAAAAACTTTGCTTGGCCTACCTTGATTAAATAGAACTAGGTGGTTATGCTTGTTTGATATGTGAGTTGTAGATTTTGTGATGGTAATTACCTGTCTGCATATATACACTGAGTTGGATTTTACCAGCCACTTTAATTAGCCGTATATTAAGTATTATTATTTCTCTAGCAATTGAAGAGGTGCCCATAGCAAATGGACTAAGTGACTTTTTTGGAGCAGGTATTGATATTTAGAAAAGCCTGCTCTATTATTATTATTTTTTTGGGGGGGGAGAGGGTTATAGGTAATTAAAGCTAAACAGAAAGGAAAGGAAAGAAATGAAAACAAGGATAAGAGGTTACTGGGAATTAAGCTCAGACCTCTTGCATAGAAGGTCTTGCACTAACCAACTGTTCCATTGCTTCTTGTTCAATGTAAACTGTTTTCATGGACACCTCTTCAATTGAATAGACCCTGGCAAGCCCTCAACCATGATGCATCAGCAACAACAACAAGAGCACAATCAAAAGGCATATGGCATACACTCATTACATACTTGTACTGTACTGCCATGGCAAAATCTTTTCTCACATCCATGTCTACGTACAGACCGCCAACTTCTTGCCAGTTTTAATATTCATACTATGTATTATTGTTCTTGTTCCTAAACAAGCCAACAGAAACTCACCTTCAGTGAATCATAGCATTATTCATATTTTCATTTGAATAATATTATGTATGCAATAGTCATAGTTATAATATGCCATTATATTGATTTGATCAGGAGGCTATTATAAGGACAGTGAATCTTTCCCTTTTCACTGTGATACCAACACAATAGTAGAAACTATTTTTAGCATGCGTTTTGTATTAAATAAGACAAAAGGTTTTCCATCTAGCCAATCAGAAGATGTATTTGCATACAGTGTTTACATGGATGATATTATTTCAAACCAGTTTCACAGCCAAAAATGGTGTTAAAAAATATCCACTACCGTGATGGAATCTCTTCCCTCTCCTGGTAATAGACTCCTGATTTTACGTCTGCACTTATTGTGTAGACACATTAACTAAGAACAATAAACAAAACTGACTTTTCAGATTTACATCTCGAAATAACCACATTAACCCAGCAAAAGGCATTTGTGGCCTTATTAGGGGAGCAATCTGATTGGTCAGTTGTGTCGACCAGTGGCCCTGGTTAGTGCAACAATGTGCTCACTGTTGGATAAAATCAAACTGACTGGAACCAACACCAAGTTTTGATAATGTAAACACATAGTTTCCATCGTTTGTTACATGTTTAGTAGTTGACTCCAGAAGTTGTTGTTTTGAGCAGTGATGCAGGTGGTGTGACCTTAAAGATTGCCACATACACTGTACCTCAACCTTAACTTATGGAATCAGTCTAATGTTGTTGGAAGGTTTTATCCAACATCTGACAACAATGGTTTTGTTGTAGTAAAGTACAGAATAGAGCAGATTTCGTATGAGTGTGAAACGGACCACGTCGTGCCATAACTGTGTCAGTGCCGTAATCTCTATAAAAACATTCGAAATTTCTGCCGTAACCATGCCGTGACCATGTGGTGCCATTTTCACAGTCATATGAAATCTACGCTAATGCACCAAATGCACTGCTGCTCCACTGTTGCCTGATAAATGACCAACCACTTAAAAAGGCAGACAAATATCCAACAAACCACCATTCACTGACTGTCACCAATTCTGCATTTTATTCCATACTTTCGCTGTGTTTTATTGGGATCAGCAATAAATCAAACATAAAGTAGTCACATTTTAAGTGATCAATTATTATATCATGATTGTAGTATAGATGTTTCAGTATTTTGAAGTTATTTGTTTAATTTAATGCTAAATATGAGGGTCATTGTATGTTATTATAGATGTCTTCAGAAGACGATGTAGATTTTTAATAAATTAAAGAAAAGTCCAACTGTAGTCAAATAGTTCTGTAAATTAGACTCTGGTTGTTTTTTTTCATTTTATTTATTGTTGCCTTGAACGTTGAACTTTTGCTATGTTGAATGCATTGAAATCATAGGATGATTAGACATTCTTCAATGATGTTATTAGATTAGATGCAGCAAAAGTTCAATGTCTGAACTGGGCCTAAGTGATATAAAAAGAAGGGCACAACAAGTGAAAAATGAAGAAAGAGAAAGTGAAAGAAAGAGAAAAAGAAAGGAAGGCAAGGAAAAAGAAACAAATGAAGAGAAAGAACAACAACAACAAAAGTGAAAATTATGTTTTAGAAATGGATGCAGAATTTTTGGAATTTTCCTATGAAATTATTTTATATTTCTATAAAAATATTTTAATTATTTAACAATAGGTTAAATATTTTGATTAACAAAAATAAAGTCTTGAATTGAAATTTTTTTAAATATAATTTTTCTTTTGAAGTTAATTCTTGTTCAGTGAAGCACGAGTGCTCTCCAACACTTTTTCCTTCAGATCTTTTGATAGCAGCTTACTTTGATCATATTCCTGAATCCATACTTTTTCTATCCTCTGTAACACTATCAGGGAAATCAAACATCACTGGTAGCAGGACAACCATAGTGTGATTGATTAGGCAATGTGTACTATTGGAGGCATCTCTTTTGCTATAAGGTTTTAGATTCTCATGAATCCTATTACAAACTAGGCATTCAAATCCTGAAACAAAATTTTCCTCAGTCTCACTTTGGTGGCCCCAGGGCCGGTTCTTCATAAAGTTTAAAAAGTTTTTGTTTGTTACTCCAACGTCTTTGTATTCAAGATATTTGAGATACTCTTCATTATTTTTGTCCAGCCATTTAATGTATTCTGCAAGGTCTTTAGGATGCTTAAAGTTGTCCACTAGAATAACTGAATGATTATTAGGCATCCAGTCATTAACACTTGGTGACCCACGATATATAGGTACTGACCCCAGTATCATAGGTCGCCAAAGCTTCTCTGTGATGTAATCATCACAAATTGCATTCTCCATAGACAAGGTAAACTTATACTGAGCAATGATACGATGGAAGCCTTTATCGTCCATAGTTAGTGGGTCTACATATTTTTCAGGAAGATCTTTGTTGTGAACACACTTTCCATAGGAGTCTATTTTTATATATTTAATTAATTCTCTTACATAAGCATCTCTATCTGATGGTGGGTCACAGCCACTTTGTATGTATGCTACTTGAAGCAAGTCCATTTTGGCTCTTTTGATGGAGAGCAAATAATGGTTTGGTTAGTAGTTCATCCAGAGAATTTAAAAACTGTGTGACGACGGGATAATCAGAATTTCGTCGAAATGTTGAAGTGTGGTTGAATAATTCAATGGTTGTCTGATGGTGTAAAATAGGATTATTCTTTGGAGATTCTTCATGGAATAGACCCCACTCATGGTGTGCTGAAAAAGGAATTTAAAATTCTAAGACACATTTTTAACTCTCAAAATGGACACCTCTCATCCCACCCACTTGCTCCAGTAGGCATCTGATGGATGGATTTAAAAACTGTGTGACGACAGGATAATCAGAATTTCGTTGAAATGTTGAAGTGCGGTTGAAAAATGGATATTTAAAGCCATATAAACCATGAATTAGAAGACTTGCCTAAACATCCCAATCTAGCCTATGTAGTGACCCTGTCCTCACCATTGTGCTCCCTTTTGCCCCTTCTAGACCTAATGAATAATTTATGAGTTGATATTTATAATACTTATAGTAATAGGTGCTGTAGGAAACAGTGAGGAGAAAAATAGTTTCTTGGGATTTGACTCCTAATATTGTCACAGGTATTGCTCTACATACACATTAGTGGACTTGGTCCACTAGTGTGGACAAGGTCCCTGCAATATGTCCCTCAGTGTATATAGCTATTTCAAAAAAGGTTGATGGGGCGAATGGCAATCGGCAATTGGTGATTGCACAACTGAAACTAGGGAATTTTGGATAACAAGAATTACTTCATCTTCATTAATTAAATACCCAAGCAATGCCAGTACCATGCAGTAAAGACCTTATTGGATAAAGTGGTCAATAGGCGATTCATATCTCCGTGCTGGTTAGCGGTCTAATAGTGTGACCACAGTTCATTTCGGTCGTTACCAATTGCCGATCGCCATTTACCATTTGCCCCATCAACCTTTTTTGAAATAGCTATATGCCAATCTACATGTACAAAAAGGTACTATAATTAACATTTTAATCAACAGTATCAAATATTCCTACCTAGCCTTGGAAGGGGTAAATCGGATGATTTAAAATGTGTGCCATAGAACAAAAATGCTTTAGTCCTTGGGTGTGTCTTGAACTTGCGTGCCTCTGTGATGTAACATTCACCCTTGGAACACCTTTTGATATTGTTCCCACCAGTAAAATGTGTCCACCAAAGAATTATTGGTAGTTTGTGCTTTGCAGCATATGCTGCAGGCTTCTTTATATTGAGATTATGTTCCAGCTTGTCATAATACATTTCATCTGAAATAAAAGAAAAAGTGGGAAACTGAAATATGAAATGTGTTCAATAGAGGGATTTCATGGCAGCCATGTGGGCAAGTACAATAGAAAGTTTTTGAATTAGAAAAGATTTTATTTCTCTTCGGAAAAAAAGCTCTATTATTTTGACCACAAACATGGCTGCTGTGAAATCCCTCTATAGCCCTCTTTCAATCTCTCTATGCTAATGCATTCCCAATATCAGATAATGCAATATTTCCTTGCCCTCCTTTCCCTATTCCCTTCCCCTTCCATCCAGGCAAGCAAGGGTGGCACTGCAATCTGAAATGGGACAACATCAAAGCAAAATGCTCTGTTCTTATGATGTTTGTCTTTTTGGCTTAGCTCAAAGGTTATTTTACAAATCAGAAGACATTAGACTTTATATTTCTTTCTTTCATGCATAATAATTATGAATTAAGCTTAAATTATGAATTATTCATTTATTTAGTCATTTTAATTTTATCCATTCTAATGTCCATATAAGCTTCCATAGGAAAATATCCAGCAGTTATTGTTGCAAAATCTTGGGGTTAATACTTTTTTGTTTATTTCAAAAAATGGGCTTCTACCTTCAGAATATTCATCCATCCAGTTTTCATCAAAACTTGATGACTTCCATGGCACGTCTCCAACAATGACATAATTTGGATCATCTAAATTACCTTCGAAATTCGAGATTTGATCTTGTATGGAGTTGATAATAGTGTATTCACCTTCTATTTTTGAGAAGATGGAAAACTCGGCGATAATCAATACCAGGACGAACGCTAGAAGCAGGCATAGGATTTTCTTTTGATTGCACCAGACCATATCCGATACCAGGATGTAAATATTTTCACTGTCTCGTACATTTCATGCAGAATATGAGCCGGAAGATGACAGAATTTCACTCGTATGAAATAAGCAACATGTTTGATCCCTTCAAGCTGTCCTTCACTGTAGATTTAAAAGAATAGAAAGCAAACAGGAACATCAATCATCTTTTGTTATCTCTTTCAATTTCTTTGCCTTTCAGCGCAGCGATCCCGATCAACAATTCTAAATGACACCGTCACAAAGCATTGTGGGAATGCCAATCTAAGGTTCTCTATGATTCGTCCGTGATAAACAATTGAGTTTTTTAACCAATCAAATTTCTTGTACCAAAGCACAGCAACCACGTTTTCCTCGAAGACTTCGACATTGCAGTGAAATTTCGCCGGTGAGGTGACTCAGCGAATATTTGTGCCCATATTTGTGCCCTAAAATCGCTCTCTGATGCCACCAAAGCTCAAATTTGCCGAAGGGGAACGTGTTCTATGTTTTCATGGTCCTTTAATATATGAAGCGAAGTGTATGAAGGGTCAAGTCAAAGAAAAAACTCCGCGTTATCTAATTCACTACAACGGCTGGAACAAAAATTGGGACGAGTGGGTTCCAGAAAGCCGCGTTCTAAAGTTCAACGAAGCTAATCTCATGAGACAGAAAGAGCTTAAAGAACAAATGTATGTGGTAGTCAATTATTTTCAGGCGTGTTTCAATTCATTTATAGTTGCTGTAGTAGTTGTAGTTGAAGTTGACATTGTCTTTGTCACATGCGGCATGGCGGGAGCAAGAAATCCCACATGTGCACTTTTATTCAGTTTTGATCGTGTGATGGTAGGATTCGTTTAGATAGCTGGCTGTTTTAGTTAAAAAATCATTCAGTTGATGTAATCTATTGGAGTAGAGAGCGGTGTATCAATCCAATCAGGGAAAGTACATTTCATTTATCGTGCATGTGGAAAACCTTCACTGATTATGTCACAAAATGATACTACTTCGACAACAGTGGGCTTACAAATTGAATTGTCATGTCTCGAATGTTTTTCAAAACCTTAGTCCTTCAGAGCTTTAGTCTTTGGTCTTGATATTCTGAAAACTGAAATAATTTAGGGTTACAACCCCATTTTGGAGAATGGAAACCAAATTTGATTCCTGGTCATTGTCCTGTCACATGATATACCCTTAGTCCAGACCCAGGCCTCTTTTTACCCTGCTCCGCTTCGGTAAAACAGAGTCCAGAAGAACTTGCATGCGCATGCGTTACATGAATCAATCAGACACCGTAAAATTTTGGTGTGACTTGGTTACAAAGCTCTCGTTGAAATTTATCTGAATTAAATCAGCTATATAGGGCTCATTTTGAAAACGAATTCATCGAAGCAGTTAAGTATGTCTTCACTGTACGAAGCACAAGTTTTTACCCAAATTGGAGCAAATCCAAGCCCTGTGTGACTTATCAAAAGGCCTTGTAACCAGGTCACACCAAAATTTTACGGTGTCTGATTGGTTCATGTAACGCATGCGCATGCAAGTTCTTCTGGACTCTGTTTTACCGAAGCGGAGCGGGGTAAAAAGAGGCCTGGGTCTGGACTAGATATACCCTTCGCTCGAATTCATACAGCAAATTGATTTAGACAGTGTTGATACTATTGTAACATCAACTTACAAGGTTCTAAATCAAGCTTCCTTGTATTATGCTTGTTGTCGATACGTTTATTAATGTGCTTACGTTTGTCACTGATTTGGTGATTTCTTTTTCCCAGTAAAAAAAAGGGAGCAAGGAAAAAGCAAGACAAAGGAGCTGGAAGTCTTGCGAGTGATTCTGAGAAAAGTACAAAGCGGGAAGATATTCAAGGTTCAGGACCAACTAGAAGAAAGCGTGCTCGACTAAATAATGTAGAAAATGATGAAAACTATGTTTCTCGATTAGATGTGAAAATAAATATACCAGATGATCTTAAACAGTGGCTTGTGGATGACTGGGATCTGATAACAAGACAAAAACAGCTAGTTCCTCTTCCAAGAAAAAAGACAATTGCAGACATTCTAGACGATTATGCAAAATATAGAGCCAAGAACCCCAATGGTGTTAAACCAGGCGTTGCTCAAGAAGTTGTTGATGGTGTCCAAGAATATTTTAATGTTATGCTAGGAACTCAACTTCTCTACAAATTTGAAAGGCCTCAGTATGGAGATCTACTGGCTGAAAACCCCAACTTACCAATGTCTCAAATCTATGGCTCTGAACATTTACTAAGACTCTTTGTAAAGCTTGGAAATGCTTTGTCGTATTCAAATCTTGAGGATAAGAGTATACGATTCATAGTTGGTCACATCCATGATTGTTTAGATTATTCGTTGGCAAATGCAGATAGCTTATTTTCCACAGATTATGAAACAGCTACTCCAGAATATCACAGGCGTGCTGCATCATAGGGGCAACCACTTGTAGACTTTTAAGAAGCTGACTTAAAGCTGAGTTGGAAACCCAGAACTGTTTAAGCATTTGCTATAGCAGGACTTATGCAGATGCTTCAACTTCGACACCAATGATTTAAAGGGTATTCTTACCTGCTCTTGTTCACAATTTCATTTTCATGACTGGTCCACTTATTAACATTGATATTGACTGCTGTGCATATATCTATAGCTTGATTGGTGTAAAATATGAAGCTCTGTGCTGGCTTTGGTTTTGTTTACTTGTGGTAAAATAATATAAGTAAATGTGTTATTATTTTCAGGATTTTGTGGTGTTGTTTGTGTTCACATCTTAAATAATTTTTTAGCCATTATTCTATGAATCAAGTTTTCCAACAATATTGCCAATAAAATATTTATTATGTTATTCAGATTGAAGGTGATTATTCAACTATAGAATGAATGGGTTTTTTTCTCCAAGTACTCTGTCCCCACCCCCCCCCCCACCCCCTCAGTAAAAATGAACTAGTTTCGATCTAGGCTGTGCTCCATGATCAGACATGGGTCAGATGGTGGCTGATACGTATGTGTGTATTGTATAACTGTCTTTGTAATGAAAGTGCCTTCAACTTAATCATGTTGAGCCATGCCTTTTGCAATTCAGCACTTGTGCTGCAGGGAAGGGTGATGAAATCCTGCAAATAATTAATTTTACTCAATCATATAGCTTGGCCTGAATTTCAGACAATAGTAGACTACTAATGCTGGAGTACTGTCTTGAAATGTGGTCTTTGTGATTGAACATACTTTTACTTATGATGTCACCCACCATTCAATCTGATGTTGTCATGGTAACACATCTAGAAGGGTTTAATGAGTTTCAGCCATTGCTACCTATGATTTAATATGCAAATATAGCAATTTCAAAGATGAATTTTCTCAAAAGAAAATCCCAAGATCTGATAAATTAGCAATAAAATTATTTTGACAAACTTGTACTGTCTCACCTCTTGAGCTGCTTTAATTAGAGTGATTTTAATAAACCTGGGCGTTACTAATTAAGCTAATAAAAATTATTAGATGCTAAATGTTTTGTCTCCTTTTGTTCATTTGCATCTAGTAAACACTAACAGCTAATTAGTATTGCCCAGGTTTATTGAAATCACTCTAAAATATGTATGTTGGAAACGTCGTTTTTGACGATGAAGTACCAACACAGACAGTTTAAACAATTATGGGAAATAAAAATCACCGAAATTTGTAAGCAATTTTTAAAATTGTTTCTCATTTTACTCATTCCCCCAACTCTTCGGACATTTAAAATTCTTCGTTTTGACCGGGAAGCCTGGTATAGTAAGCATGCGCAGTAGACATTCCGCACGCACTAACTGCATTGCGCATGTCAAGTTGGAACATGTGATTCCATGTTGGGAAAGAGTGAAAGGAGTACGAGCCAATTTTAGCAGCATTTTTATTTTATTTTCCCGCCTTCAGATTGTAATTTTACGCCTCACCCTGAATCAGAGATGATTTCCGAAGTGTCCAGGTGGTGATCTAAGGGAAATTTCAAGGTGCGTGAAGGTAGAAAGGCTGTGGATTGATTCCTGTCTGAGTTGGTACTTCATCGTCAAAAATAACGCGTGTAGATGTTGGGCTGGGCATATTGTGATGTGGATGAGTTTTTATGAGAAATAAGTCTTTAATAAGCTCGTAACTACCAAGTAAGTCGCTTATTCTATTTCGGAACATGCACTTTTATTGGGATTTTTCAAAGTGTTTGAAAAACCTCGGAAATTAACGCCACAAACGCCGGCTGTGTAACGCTTCTTCGACTGAGAAAAAATGCCGGTTCGTGAATGATGTAGTTACAGATCACGTTATTTTTACTAATTTGACCTCAGAATCAACAGCAATTATAGTATATCTGTGGAATGATGTTTTGTGGTCCAGGAAACACTCGATCGTGTCTTTTGTAACCTAATTTTGGTCAATGCAAAGTGATTCACTGATCCATTCAGCGTTCTATTGGCGTTTCTAACACTACAACCTCTTACGTCTTCTTCCCAGAGAGAAATAGAGGCACCATTTTTCTTCCAAATAAATTTTGTGAGTTCCAAATTGTGTTTTCTGCCCTATCGGAAGCGGTTAGAACTATTTAAAGTTGTCAACTCTGGTACAATGTAATTCTTTCCCGGAAAGCGTATAATGTGTTGATTCCTGTTACGTTTGTACAATTTGATGATAGTACTGAAATAGGATTCTGTTTGTAGTCACGGAATTAACAGTGAGGCGTTACAAATAAATTCAGATGTGTAAAACTAGTATTGACCCATTGAGGTTACAGAGAAGACGAACATGTACTATTGTTGTATAAGTCTTCTTTTTGCAGGTGCATAAGGAAGTTTCTAGTACCAGTAGTTTTAGATAAGCTTGGCCAACAGTAATTTCAGACATAGCCATTATCTTCAATATATGTATATCGTTCATTTGATGTGGTCTGATGCCATGTCCTCTAGATCAGTTAAAGACAATGTCCTTTTCTGTTGAAGTAAAATAAAATAAATTTTGTGAGTGAAGTTTGAAGAGGTTAAAGCAACCTCAGAACAAATTTGGGAGTCTGTTCTTTTTTCCCTTTGATGGTGGCTATAATTTTGAAATATTGATTGAATTACATCAGATCATTTTATGCTTTTGAGCCATGTTGTTTGCATTCCTTTAGAGCAGTATTATGAATGTGAGCTTTCAATGACGATGAACAGTCAGAGTCTTTCACAGATACCCAAAATATAGAGTATGTCACAGAAAGAAGAGAGGGCCTTTTTGCACGATGCAAATTTTTGCTTATCTGTCATTAATTGTATTAAAGAAACATAGGACAGTCACTTTTATTTTCTTTTAAATATTTTTCAAGACTTACCAAACTTCAAAAGTGCCATTGTCCAGCCTGAAGTACGACAAATTCTTTTCAAGTGTCAAAAATTGACGGTTTGTCAGTTATGATCTCAAGACCTTTTTCAGTTTCTTAGTTGATTGACATTTTGTGGATGGTAAATAACTTTCTTCTTTTAAATACAGATAGCATTTATCAAAACAAAAATTTGGTGACAACTGTTAAATCTGTAGTGAGTTTTAGTAGAGACAAATAAGTTTTGTTAACTTGGTGTGGAAAAATCAGAAGTAAGACACATGAAACCATTGTCAAAAGTTAATGTACACAGTGGTCATTTATACCAAACTCAAGTTCTCCCATAGCTGTTCTCCCCAAGATACAATTGAGTAAGTCCTCTACCGAGCAGAAGCCTTGATTTCAGTTCATGCTATTCTTTATTGACAATGACGATTGCCAATGAAGGTAAAGTGCTTCCAGACTGAACTAGAGTGAAGCTCAGAAGCTTTAATGAGTCAGAAACTATCTGCAACATTCTCGTGTTTTTTGTATAATCAGGTGATGGTGGTTATGGAGGAAATTCGTAATCGAACTCCTGTCATCCTGAGCCCTCAGTGTGTTGGGAGAGAATTTGTGAGGCAGTACTACACGCTTCTCAACCAAGATCCTTTGAAGCTTCACAGGTACATTACTGGAGATTGCATTTTGTCATAGTTGTCATTATTGATTTCAGTCTTTCCTGTTCTTACTCTGTGTACATTGTATGCATATCATATGAACTAGCTGAGCAAGAGAACATAGAATTATATGCATGCACAAGATCATGGGGTCAGATCAGTTTGATAATTAGCATGTGCTGGTAACATAAGGCAGTGTATGGCAAAAATATGCCTCATTGCTTCTATACATGTTTAATATTATCACATGAAGTCAAATTCTGGCTTGGTGGCAATATTATTATTCCATTTCCATGTTCTTTGTGGTACTTGTCTGAGATGTTATCCCAAAAGGTTGATGTGGTTGTTAAGGTTCTTAAATGTACAGGCTATTTTTGAAGTAGTAAGGCGATAACAGCAGTTTTCATATAGAACAGATTTCAGTATGAGTGTGAAATGAACAGCACTGTGACATGGCCATGTCAGTGCTATGTTGTCTATAAAAGCATTCAAAATTCCTGTCATAACTATGCGGTACCATGGCCTGTGCCATTTTCACAGTCATACAAAATCTATTCTTTAATTGTGAAAATCACAGTCACATCACAACATGTTCATGTCAAGAATTTTGAATTTTTTGGTAAGCTTCATTATTAGCATTGACACCTTTACAGCTCAAGATGGTCTGTTACATTAATATGGAAAACCTGCTGTGTTGTCTATATGAAGAGGTCACTGCAAAAACAGTGTAATTGAGCTATGATCAAAAGTCAACTTCTCCTATGTTAGTAAAGAAATTTGAGGGAGAATTTACCATTTGATCACAGTTCTAATACATTGTTTTGCACTGAGATGTCTTCATACATAAATAGTAGATTTTGACAATGTTGTGGGTTAATGGTATGAATTTCCACTAAGGACTCCAACCCAGTAAAATGATCTCCTGTTTTCTTTTTTCTTTTTATTCTTTTTACTTTTTTATAGAAACTAATATGCTATCAGTATTTTGGACCATGTTGGCTAATTAGTTATAAGTTCTCTATACTTCCTTTACATTGAATGATAGTTGACATGACATTTTGTTTATTTTCAGATTCTATACTAAAAACTCCATTTTCTTCCATGGGGACTCTGGCAACACTCATGCAGAGCCTGCCACTGGTCAGGAGGTAATTGTCTCTATTCATTGCAAGTAGCTGTCTTTACAAAAATAATAGGCTGTTTGTAAAAATGAAATATAGAATCCTTTTCTTTGTGATTGTAAAGTAGCTGGGAATAATAGGTGAAATACCCAGCAATAGACTTCTGATTAGAATTTGCACATTGGAAGGTACCAGAGGTTTTGAACAAAGCAAACATGACACTACATGATGTGATGCAAAAATAGGATGTGAGATGATAAAAATGTCACATATATTCCTTGTATGATGACCATTCATGACAATGTTGTGATGCCACATTAAGAACAAGATTTAAACTTCTTTTTGAGTGTTCTTCTTGATGTGACTGACATCAATGGTCATTTTGAAAATAATTTGTTAGCACATGCAGAGTCCTCTTTCATGTTGGACTGCATTTGCAAAATTTGCCCATAAATTAGATTATACATGTAAGTTACATAAAAACAAGTGATGATATGGTGTACTGAATGTGGTGTTGTCATGTTGTCATGATCATCATGCAGTGAACTAATGTGATATATTCATCATTTCACATACTTTTCTAACATTGTATCACATTTGCAAGATCTGCCTAATGTGGTGATCATAACTTCATTGAGTTGAAAAAATCCACTGTCATTAATTTAGGGACTGTGCACACGAAAATGGCCAAAGTGACTTTTGTTGATCAGGTGTTGATATTCAGTTAAACCATTTTCAAGGGTGCCTCATCAATAGGACAATAACATGACATTTGGAGGGCATATTGTTTATTTGTGGCCTGAGTAGCTTCATTTGCGGCCGAGCGCAGCGATATACTAGGCTGGCGCACGATGCCAATCAGCAATAGGGCTGCAAATGTATTTGCGGCCTGTCAAATTCAATTTTGATGCTGAACGGCGCGTTTTCAAGAGGGCAGTTTGTTATTTGGCCTAGTATATTGATGATAATTGTAAAGAAATACATGTAACTTGTTGCCCTTTATTTTCCTAAACAGGCAATTTACAAGAAAATAAAAGAATTGAATTTCCTTGACTGTCGCACAAAGATTCGTCAGGTGGACAGTCACTCAACCTTGGGGTCAGGGAGTAGTAGTACAAGTGTCTGGGGAGCTGTCCAATAATGGCAAGTCTATGCGTAGATTCATGCAGACTTTTGTTTTGGCACCTGGAGAGGTAAGCACCAATTTCTTGTAAATGATCGAAGGAGTGTGCTCAAAAATACAGTTGAATATCCCATAAGCAGACACCCTTGGGACCAGAATTGGTGTCCGCTGATGAGAAGTGTCCACTTATGGAGGTTAAAAACTGTAGAGTTTGTTAGGAGAAGGGATCAAGGTTGCTGTCTGCTTATGGAATGGTGTCCCATTAGTAGACATTCAACTGTATACTAAGGGTGTTTTCCATTTAGTGGAACCAACTGGCCAGAACGGCCTGATTCCTTTGGACTGATTCCAGCCAGAGCTAGGAATTGACATACCATTTAAGAACTGGCCATTCTGGTCAGCTGGTTCCACTAAATGGAAAACACCCTAAGTAACTTTTTGGTGACCTTTTTCAGTGTTTGGACCTTTGTTGTAATGAAGGGTTTAGGTTATAAATTTAATACTATCACTTGTCTTTGTTAAGTGTATAAATGTAGTTATTGTTATTTTGATTTTCATGTTTCAATGTCTTTGTTTTAGGATCCTAAGAAATACTATGTACACAATGATATCTTCAGGTATCAAGATGAAGTCTTCCATGAGGAGACCAGTGATGAAACAGCTGATGGCACAGTTGGTAAGCAGACTCATAATCGTACAGCTGTATTGTAGTTTAGTGTGTTGCAGTGTGGTGGAGAGTAGTTAGTTTGATGTGATCTATAACATATATGTACTGGCCCAATAGACCATTTCACGGTTGTCGTGGCTCAACCTCAGCCTCGACACCGTGTAATATATTCTTTAGAATTTGACTACAGCCCGTGGAATTTTAAAGTGTTTCGATTGTTTGTGGGTGTGTGCATTCCTTACATTACATGGGCTGCAGTCGATTTCTAAAGAATATATTACACGCTGTCGAGGCTGAGGTTGAGCCACGACAACCATGAAATGGTCTACTGCACAAAGGGATGGATAGCATTATTTGCTGGATAAATTTATTGGAAAACTCCATCATTCTCCACTGCATAAGGATTTATCCAAAGGATAGTGATATCCAGCCCTCATACAACAAGGTATGGAAAAAATTACAGGAGTATATGAGCACTTGTAAACTTCCCTGTAAAATTATAAAAATGGAAAGTAGTGCAATTTGAGAAGCACCAGAAAACTTGGGTAAGTTAATGGGCCAGTAAAGTTGATGGGTCTTTTGAGAAATGGGTCTCTCTTAACTTCCAGAGTCAAAATACAGTGTGTGCAGTGCAGTGTTATGCACTGTAGTCTAGGCCAGTGCAATTATGCAGTGTATAATTTATAGTTTATAGTGCAGTAGTTTGTTGCTCAAACACAAAACTGGGGGCTCAATATCTACATGAATGTCTACTCTTTTCTTTAGACTCTGAAGGTGAGGAAGAGCCAAGCAGTCAAGTCACAAATGGAGTGAATAACTACAAGCAGCCACATGAGACTATGCTTGTGCAAAATGTTGCTACAGATGTTTCAGCTAACCAGCTGTACTATGCAGAAACTGTTAGACCTAACAGGTAATGTTTGTAGGAATCAAAGAGATGACCGTGAAGGTGAAGTGCCATTTATATGCCATTTGGCATCTTATTTAAGTTATGCCTTGGATAAGATGCATCTTATTTTTGCTTGTATAAATGGCCCCAATGAGACACCAGTAATTGATGAAAATGTTGGTAATTAAATGGACAGCGTTTGAGATCTCAAACATTTTGCTCAATAATAATTAAGGCTTCCAGAAGTAAAACAAAAGAAAAGCTTTAATCTTCTTTCTTGTATTTTGTTGTACTCCAGTAATTCTCAATAAAAAGCAGAATATTAGAAATCTGGAATGTGGTGTCAGTCATCATAAATTAAATTGATGGTCATTACTGATGTCCATTGATTGATAATTAATGATCTGAAATGCCCATTGACATCACTTCAAAATCTGTTCCAGCACACATCCAATCTTTTCAACCGCTACTTCACATCCGTGTTTGTTAAAAGTAGTGACAAGTACAACGACACCTTCGCTGATCTCGACCAAGCTCACCAAGAAGACCCAGTCTTGTCGGATATGAGACTAAGTGTTAACGAAGTCCAATCTGCCCTACAATCTCTAGATGTCAACAAAGCGACAGGTGCAGATGGAATCCCAGCTAGGCTGTTGCGTGACACTGCTTCGGTAATCGCGCCTTCACTGTGCACCCTATTCAACAAATCACTGGCCCTGGGGGCCATACCAAGAGAGTGGAAGTTGGCTAACGTCGTCCCTGTCTTCAAAAAGGGGAACAAAGAGCATGCTGAAAATTATCGACCGATTTCCTTACTACCTATTATTTCAAAGATTCTCGAACGTTGCATCCTTGATGGCATAAAAGATCGCCTTTACGAACTGGTCAGTGACTGTCAACACGGATTTATCTCTGGTAAATCGTGTGTATCTAACCTCATTGAGTCCTTGGAATGGATCGGATCGATACTGGACAGTAGTGGGCAGGTTGATGTAATTTACTTGGACATGAGTAAAGCATTTGACAAGGTTGACCATGTAATACTCATTGACAAGCTTCGAAAATCTGGCTTTGGGGGGAACCTGTTACAGTGGTTTAAGAACTACCTGACTGATCGCCGACAAAGAGTAACAGCCCTCGGCGCAACATCTGATACACTGGAAGTCACATCAGGAGTCCCACAAGGGTCCTTGTTGGGTCCCGCGATGTTCCTGTTATATGTGAACGAGCTCCCTGATGTTGTACGCTGCAGTAATGTCTCAATGTTTGCAGATGACACGAAGATATTTAAGGCTATCAAATCTGCAGATGACGCAATGCATCTTCAGACCGACTTAACAAGATTGGTCGCATGGACCTTGATGTCCGGCTTAGTCTTCAACGAATCAAAATGTAAACTACAGTCCATCACACGCAAGACGACTAAAGCAGTGGTCTCAAGTTATAAAATACGCGATTCCAATTTGGAGAGAACTTACTGTGAGCGAGATCTTGGAGTGTGGGTGAGCGCTGACCTCTCGTGGAAGAAGCAAGTTCTTGAACAGGCAGCCCGTGCGAATAAGCTTTTGGGATATATTAAGCGTAACTCTCATTACATTACCAACACCTCAGTTAAACGAACCATATACCTGACTCTAGTTCGTTCACATTTTGGTTATGCGACACAAGTTTGGTCGCCTCAGTCGATTGAACTCATAAGTAGACTTGAACGAACCCAAAGACGTGCAACTAAATTCATACTTGGCCTGCCTTTCTCAACCGAAGTCACTTATGCATCTAGGCTACAATCGCTGTCCATACTACCCCTTTGCTACTGGCACGAATTCCTGGACCTCGTCTTCCTATACAAGATCACCCATGGACTAGTAAAAGTCAAACCCTCCCTCATTCCATCTGTTCAGAGGAACACAAGGTCTACTAGACTTTCTTCTGCCTCTAGTATCCGTTTCGTCACACCTAAATGCAAGACCACTACCTATCAAAGATCTTTTCTTATCCGAGCAACTAGAACTTGGAATACCATTGCGCAAGACCTGGATCTGAACACTGACAGTCTAAACTCATTAAAACGTGTATTAAACCAGTATTATTGTGCATCGTTGGTGAAGTGCTACGACCCAGACAACCCAAGGACTTTTAAAACAATATGTTGTAAATGTAATAAGTCAAGAAGCCTGATTCAACCAATCACCTGCTGCTTCTAATCTCAGTTTCTCGTTGCTCACCTATTTGTAAATTTTCTACTCATTTTATATTTCATATTTGACCTGTATGGGCCCGCAGTAATTGGCCACGCTGTTGCGGACGCCCTGCCATATATTTATTTGTGCATGTAAGCAATTTCATGGCGAAGTTAATAAAATAAAATAAAATAAATCCAAAATAATGTAATACAGTAACTATATTTCATGGTTTTGCTTAGTCTATGTTAATGCTTTCAATGCATAGTTTCCGAGCTTTTGGATCGGATAGATCCATTAATGTGGATGAAGCAAAACCATGAAATATGACATAACACTTGCATACAAATCATTTTTAAATGCAATAACTGTTGTTGGTTTATTTCTTGTAGTGACCAGTACAGATTCAAATTAATGTAACAACTGTTGTGTGCTTTATTTCTTGTAGTGATGGATCTTCCTTGATCCCCAACCAAATGATTCAAGAGGAATCTCAAGAGTTGCAGGAAATAGTGGTTGACAAACAGCCTGCAGAGGTCTGTGAATGAATCTGCATGTGATGCGTCATGTGCTATTTCATAAAGAATGATTGGATTTCCTCTTGCTGTCCTGTCCTGTGTCACTTAACTTTACAGACCATCTCTCCCTCCAAATATACATTTAAATCCTCTATATTGAATTGATTCAGATGTGGTTCTTTTGCTGTACTTAATCTACCAATAATTGTTAGATTACCTAATTATTATCTACAGTATAAAACATGGTGGGAGCAGCATATCCAATGGACCCTACATCTTGGCAAAGAAGAATAAAGTACAAGAGACAACTTTTCTTATTATTTGAACATGTTTGCCTTTCTCTAGGTTCCAATTAATGATGCCCCAAGAGATATGCCAGAGTCAGCTGATACAGAAGATAGTCTTGCTTTAGATGAGACCCCTGATATGCCTGATACTTCAGCTGATTCTACAGTTGCTGATCCTTATGGAGAACAAGAAACTCCTCAAGAGTCTCCTAAACCACAAGGTAAACTCTTTGATGTGTTCTGCTCATCTTATTAGGACCATATGTAGGCTTACCATGGCTTTTATGTGTACCTGAGCTTTGTTTTTTACTTGGCCATGGGCATCTTTGGTAGCCCAGAAATTATATTCTGTTGCTTGTTTCTCACCCCTGGGAATATTGTCTGTTAGACCTTGTTGTGGAGGTGAAATTTCATTGTGACATCATTTTAATGGATATTGCAATTTGTCTTTGTATACTAGATGTTGATTGGTCCACCTGATCAGGTAGACCAATCAAAAACAAGAGAAAAGTTTACTAGTTCTGAAGTTCTCATATACAACATTTTCAGGAGTATTTTTTCTTGGAGCAGCAAATAGGCCTCAGGATAATACTACTGGTTTGATGAGGATGGGATGTGGACAGCTCAAAGTTTAAAGCATCCTCTTTTTAAACCAAGTTTTCACTTCAGTTGAATTAACATCTGGAATAGATCTACAATAAGATTTATTGCCTGGGATTCTTTCATTTGCAACATGGCATAGACTGAATGGTTACTCTAGATGATAGCCGAAATAGAAGGAACATAGATTCCATGAAGATGTTTACAAGCATACATCAGGCTATGAAACTGATGCAGACAAAAATTATGAGACAGTGAGCTTGTGAGGGTGTTCCTTATCAAAAAAGGTTGATGAAGATGTTCAGTAAAAATTGACAAAGTGTTTATAAATGCATTTGTTACAGAGGAGAAGCCCAAAACCTGGGCAGCCATGCTGGGTAGGTCTAGTGGTGCTCCAGCAATGCCTGCTGCACCCAAACCTACTGTGGTTAAACCTCAACCAAAGGCTGTTACACCACCAGTAAGTTTTTCTTTTATTTCAAATGCACATCGTTTTACTGAGAATATCTTTAAGTTATTCTATTTTCATAGTCTGCAAACAACAGCCACTACTTTGCTGCATGCCTGGGGACTCCTGTCAAGCAATAAACTAGTGGCTGTTCGCAGGCCTACTATTGTCATGATTAAAATAATCTTTTTGGGCAGTAGAAGCTTGCTGAATAACTTAGTTAAATCTTTTTGCATTCCTTGTTCTAGCGCCCTGCTGCTGCTGCTGCTGCTCAAGCTACTACTCCACCCAAGCCGCCAGCTCCAAGAGAAAGGACTGGCTTTCCCAGCAAAGAGGCTCGTATGGCAGCTAGGAATGCACCAGATGATCATCAAGTGTTCATTGGAAATCTCCCCAATGGAGTTAAAGATGCAGAAGTTAGAGAAGTCTTCTCAAGTAAGCATAACTACAGTGTGTGGTTTGATTTATGTGACGATAAGTTGTTTTAATGAGCCATATTATTGATCATCATCATCATCATCATCATCATTGCCTTATTGTCATTGCTGTGTTAGTCCTATAACAGTTTAACTTAGCCTCTTTTTATACTTACAGAATATGGATCTATTCTGGAGATCAGACTGAACCCAAAGGTATTTTTCTTTTCAATATATACTCCAGAAAAACATTATTATTATATAAATGGCAGGGACATTTACTGGTCAACTGGGTACTGTACCTCTTATCCTTTCCTCTTACCCTTTCTATGGTATGAAGTCTCTTAGTGTAAAGTCCGTTCTTCCTCTCCTCTTTGTAGGATATATATCCTGGTTACACAAAATTGTGTTTTCATATGTAACTATTTCATTTCTTGTTTTCTAGAACTTTGGTTTTGTCATTTTCACAAGTGCTGAACCAGTACGACAGATCCTACTGAACAAGGTACAGATTTATTGTATTCAAGGCAGATTTATTGTATTCATGGGAGGTGGGGCCAAGGTACATGATTTTCACTCGTACCAAACTCTCATGCCAAATTGTAATTATCTTTTCAGCCGATCAAAATCGGAAGCCATGAGATAAACATCGAAGAGAAAAAGCCCAGTGGCGCTCGTCGTGATGCTCCTGCTGGTGCAGGGAGAGGAGCCGCTGGCGGTAAAGGTGGCGGGCGCGGCGGTGGGCCAGGAGGTCGTGGCGCACCTGGTGGGCCTGGTCCTGGCGGACGCGGTGGTTTTGGCGGGAACGCGCGTGGACAACGCCGCAGCAGTGGCTCGTCGGCACGTGGCGGCAAACCTGCCAAATAAAACAATCAATGAAAACAATTTTGTGAGACACGTAGAAGATCTAAGATTTTTTTTAGTCACCCCGTTATCATGTGGAACATTTCGACGGAAAATAAAAATATCAAGAATATACCTACATAAAAGCTTCAGACGTGAAAATTCTTGAATGTCGCTTTTTGCTCCTTTGTCCAGAGGAGTGATTTCTATTGAGTAAGCGGATACCTTTTCATTTGTTTTTCTTTGTCTGTCTGTCTCTTTATTTTTAAGTTGCTTGTACTTTTTGTATGTTTTCTGTAACCTTTAACTAAATGTGTATCCCATTTTGTGCATTTCCAAAATTGTGGACAAATCTGTCAAGGAGATTAGAAAGTTAACCTTGGTTGCATACAGAGTAGATAAAATGGCTGTTTTTGTCTACTAGACAAGAATGACCAAATTCAACTCTGCGTGCAACGTGAGCTGGCATTTTGGGCCCGTCTACATAAAGGGGAGACGTAGCAGGGACATCTCTTTTGTTTTCTTTTCCCTGGGGGACACAAAACAAAAGAGTTATCCCTGCTACCAGGACAACTCGCCTTCGTGTGAACGGGCCCTTAGTTCAACTTGAAGAGTGCCAGAATTATGCAAATTTTTGAACTCGGATTTTGGCCGAGTTTCTCTCAGATTGCTGACACAAATGAAGTTTCTAGGTCATAAAACATATTTATACCTTTATAAGCCATTAAAATGCTTTCATAGTCACTGCTCACTCACGCCATTGTATTAGTGCTATTACACTCTTGAAGGCTACGATTAGAGGGAACTTGACGGGTCGTGCACATGACACTTTTTACAACTGCGAGCTACAGTCTCTTACGCAGCCTCAGTTTGTGTTGTCACGCAACGAAAGCGTTGCGTGACGACACTGCGGCTGCGTAGGAGACTATGCGCGCTACGGCAGAAATGAATTGCACCGTGTGTCAAAACCTCGCAACATTTAAGGCCCTTTAACCAGATGAAATTTTCTTTGACTATTTTTGCTCGTGTCGATGAGAAAATTTAACCAAATTTCATGAAAAATTAAGTACGAATGAAGTATAAGATTAATTTGCTAGTGTAGACGGGGAAAGTCCACTTGTACTGTAAAAGGACATTTGGAATCAAGTTCGTGTGGCAGAAAAAGTTAACTTTTGTAAATAAAACGGCTTAGGCAACGCTGCAGTAAAGTGGCATTGAATGACACCCAAAACACTTTTTAGTTGCGCGCACTGCAAGAAATAAAGTTGCATGGTGTGTTCAGGCTTTTACGCGTACATACACGTTCGCACTACGATTAATTCCTCACATAATTTATATCTTATTGGTCTTCTCGTTGCCTTTGATTATTCTCATTTTTTAGTGCATTAGTGCATGTTTTGGTGAAAGGAGAGCAAGTGGACGTAACCCGACTTCTGGGGGGTGGGCTGTCACAAACTTTATAAGTGTTGCCAAACAGAGTTCTAACTGAAGATGTGATATATGATAACCTTTATTTAAACACGATAAAAGCCTGTGGGACCGTGGATAACTACATTGATGTATATACATATAAAAATACTCCGTAAAATGTTATAAACAAAACTACAATATACATAGATACCAGCCTTTACTCAACCCTTGAAAACAAAAATTTCGGTTTTCACATCCTGTTGGGCCGTTATACACAAGCGATCTGTCTAGTAACTGCAATAATAAAAATTGGGTGGCAGTTTGCGGTACTTTTGCAAAGTGACATTTTTTGCATGGCCAACTTGTTGACAATGTTTTTCAAGAGCGATTAGCTGGAAAAAAAAAACGGCGGAACTGCTGTTTTCATATCTTTTAACATCATAAACTGTGAGTACAAACACTAAAAGTGTGCAATACTTTGCACTTTGCACAATCCTAGTTGGCGAAGTATCTCTACTTTTTCCGTTTACATGACCGAAACATACTCCTAGTGCTAGGATATTCCTACCGGCGAGACGGGATAATCCTAGTAGTAGGATGATCCTAGTACCGAAGCGAAGACACAAATTTTGATGTAAACAGAATGCAGTAAATGTATAGCAGGTAGGACGATTCGCCTGCTAGGATGACCCTAGTGCTAGGGTGATGCTAGTGTCATGTAAACACTCCCTTATAAAAGAGGGCGGCTATTTGGAGTACCACATACATACATAAATACAACTTTATTGGTCCTCCCTATAGGGCTTTTCAGGCCAATTTACAACTAATGGAAAAATTAAATAAAGATCCTAAGGTACAATATATATATTACAAATGAAATTGGAATGAAAATCTATCTCTCTATCTATCTCGCGTTTTGAATCAGTCAATGAATGAATTTCAATCGAAAATGTTTTAATTTCGCGAGTCTATGTATTGCATGTTTGCAATAGACGTCATATATCCGCGCTCTCGTGAACATTTTTTCTCAGCGGAATATAACAAATTGTCAATGTATGGTTGAGAGCACATGAAGGGCAATGAAAAGATTACTGAGTTCTAAAACAACAACAACAAAAGGTACTTTATTACCGAGCATAATAAAATGGAAGTCTCTTCTCTCTAGGCTCTAATTGTTGTTTTATGAGCGTTTGTGGTTGAAAGAGATTTTGAATACAAATGAAACAACGGTAATTCAAAACGGAAAACCACGACATTTCAATCTGTGAAAAATATGAAAGTGCCACAGAAGAACAGTTTTCAAACGCGCTGTCACTTATTAAAATTCCCCCTATCTGAGAAAGCCACTAAAGTGTTTTCTGAATATGCAAATTTGTGCGAAAGCCACTAAAGTGTTTTCTCCATATGCAAATTTGCGCGACAAATTTGAACGCTACCAAACTAGACGCTCTACATTTGTTTTTACCGACAAAGTTCGACTCTTAACAACTCTAAAGCATTAAAGAATTAAATCTAAATTTTGTATGCTGAAGACTTTTTACATTTCAAAGCAATTTTGGTGTGTCCTATCCACTTTTAACACGCGCTTCGAGAAACACCCGCAACCTTCATCGAGTAAGTTAACGAGGTCCGTAAAGTTATCGGGTCTTTCGAGAAACGGGGCACTTGGACAGCCATTTTAATTTTGTGGCGAAGCTTGAACGCAAAGCTTGAAGATAGTTTTGAAATACGAGATGCATCAGCCCGGTTGTTCGAAAGCTCAGGATTAGCTTTATCATAAATTACCCTTCGAACAACTGGGCTCAGATACAGGCTCGTAACATGGTATATTTTCGTCTCACTGATCCCGGGTTCTTACGGAAATTTTGATTCCTGAGCCCATATATTTTTAGACATTTTTGATCCCTGATCCTTGGTGCAAAAAACTGAGCTGATCCCTGATCCTGACCCAATGTCCCTGATCCTCAATCCCACCCATTTGATCCCTGAGCCCTGGCCTCTGATCCCTGATCCTGGAGCTTGATCCCTGATCCCATATACCATGTTACAAGCCTGTCAGATAATTTAGCCTGCTCAGATCAGAGTAGCCTCCTCCGCAGGCAACTCTTTTGGGTTTCCTTTGGAATACAAACGAACGAGAAAGACTGAATCCCAACAGGAAACCCAAAAGAGTTGCCTGCGGGGGAGGCTAAGATCAGAGCTAGAGATGCTTTGTTTTTTTGGGGATTACCTGTGGTCTGCTAAGCTTGACTCTTGCAGTCCTCATTCTCCTCATACAGTTCTATAGTGCGCGCACGGAAGGGGGATCGGATTTCAAATACTGAAAAGCTACTAAATTGAATACGTTGTGAAAAATATGTACTGCTGATATATTTGAGTGTCGGACATCAAACTTAACCAAAACGAAGAAGATGGATCATCAAGCTAGATATTATAACGGGGATGAAGAGGGCTCTCTGAACTTTAATGATTCCGAGAAATCATTACTTCTTCCTGGGCAGAAAGAAAGCTACTCGACCTCTGAGGTCCCAAAACGATCCAGCGAGTTTCCTAGTACTGTGGAAGTCGATCGAAGTCTCTACATCAAACATACAACTTCGTAAGAAACCTTGTATTTGTATTTAGTTTTTGGTAATAGTTGCTCTTTTAAAATTTTCTTGATCGATACCTTTCGTGTATCGTGTAGGCATGTTCTTGAAGTGTCTCAAGACCTCGCATGCAAATTATTGTATTTATTACACTTAATGAAATTACTAGGAAAGTTTATGATCGACTTTCCACTTTAAAGTTAAATAATTTTAGGATTTTAACTTTGTATTTGGTAATGTTGCTCTTTGTATTGGCAAAGCGTGACAAATTGCGTGACACGCACAATCGTCATGTGACTGGCTTCTCTCTTACTCGTGATCAACGCTCAGGAAGTCCAACTCGATATTGGAGAATAGGTGAGATTTGCATATTTATGATAAGTCAAATGTATTTTCAAATATCACCTATTCTCTAATATCAAGCTTGGGCTCCCTGTGATCTATGCAATGTGTGAGCATATAAAATGAAAAGGGGAAAAAGGGGAAAAATGAAATACATGATGGAACACATACTGAGGACCTAGTAAGAGTTGGAATGGCAAGGAAAGGTCAGCTCCTTTTTCCCCTCTGACTTGTCAACTCCCTCTCCCTCCTTCCCTCCTCCGATCCCCTCCCTTCTCTGTTTAGGGTGGCTATACAGGCTACTAAACTCTTCAAAATATATTGATTGTCTTTTTAGAGTGACTACAAGTCTTGTACATGTTATCAAGGGAAACCTTGGTATTGGAGCATTAAGTTTACCATTAGCAATGATGAATGCAGGGATTGTGGTAAGGAAACTGAGTTTTCACTAATTGTTTTGATAGAGGAAGGAGATTTTGTATGAGTACCATTTTCACCATGCCATAACTGTACCTAAAAAAGGAAATTGAAAACGAAGAAAATTGTTGGATAGTAAGCCTGGAGGGAGGGGGGTACTCCCCTACAAAAGTGGTAGGGGTGCTCGACAGAGGGTTTTGAAAATGACCCTAAAAGGTAAGCATAAACCACATTCAGGGGCGTATCTGGGATTTTTCAAAGGGGGGTCACGGGCACAATTTCCACTTTTTAAAACTCTACACCTTCCCTTCTATGTTCCTATTCTTATATTTCTATCGTTCCCCTGACTTAGAAAGGGGGGTCACGGGCACCCTAGGAGCCCCCTCTAGATACGCCCCTGACATTCAACTAATATTTTTTGTAAAGAATATTCCCACTGCACCCCCTTTCCCCCTGGGATAGTAAGTGAATAATAAGATAATGGTAACTGGCCAGGTAAATAATATTCATTATAACTTATGGCTTGTTATCCAAATCTAATTCTAGGTTGGCCCAGTACTTTTAACAGTCATCGCCATAGTAACTGTACACTGTATGTTTTTACTGGTTCAATGTAGTCATGCTCAAAGCAACAGGTAAACAATCACATTCACTGAATTTGTTTACCGGTGGTGGAAGGACCATTTGAATTACAATGTGTTGTTGTTCACAAATACAAAACTGGGTAATTTAGGATTAAGCGGGGCTTATTTAAAAATTGACATAATGCCAGAACTCAGGCTTAGCTTATTTGGACCAGGGACATAATCTGTTGGTCATATACTTTAATAGAACTTTGGGCTCATGCAATTTTGTTCTTGTTACAGAACCAAAACTATGTCACTTGGTTATGCTGAGGTAGCAGAGAAATGTATTGGGCAATATTACCCTAGAAAAATACACCTTGGCAGGTATAAGGGACTTGTTTTCTTTTGTTTTTTCATGATGATGCTAATCATTGTTGTTTATGATGATTGATTGATTGCTTGACTGATTGACTTATGCCAGGTATATGGTCAACACCTTCCTTCTCATTACTGAGCTAGGATTTTGCTGTATTTACTTCTTATTTGTGGCTCAAAGTCTTCATGAGGTAATTGGCAGTATGAATAAGTCCCTTTTAATATGTCACTTACACATGCAGTCAACTCTCATTCGCCATTCCGAAATTAGGGTTTCAGTTGAATTATGGGACGGTTTTGGGGATGCCACTTAATTTTAATTTGGAGCAAAGTGCTTGTAAACAATCGTTAACACTTGATCCTGGTAACTTAATTTTCTCTTATTTCTGCTCTCTTGTCTCATATTTGGTAAACTGTACCTGAATTTTGAATTTTGTGCCAAAACAGTCCCATAATTCAACTGGAACTCTAATTTTGGAATGACAAATTATAGCAGACATCCTAGCTTGGGACTGTCTAGCAAGAGTCCATAATAGATGGGAGACTTGCTTTCATACATTTCTTTGTATTTCCGGCTGTCCAGGGCTTTAGTATTCTACAGATACTTTCACATGCCTTTTGGCAGTTGGATTTTGAAGTTATTTCAAAGTTCCAAAGTTTGCTGGCCAAACTTTTATTGTAATGTGTGAAATGAACTGGGCAAGTTCAAATAAACTTTGGAACAGTTTCTTTTCAGACTTTTTGTTCAGTCTTACTCTGGGATTGTTTTTTTTATATTCTTTTAAATTAGCTTTCCACTAAACATAATTTTTCACTCTATCAACTTATCTGTTTCCATTTAGGCGTTCAAAGAAGTTGATCTAGATGTTAAAGAGTGGGTGGCTGTCCTTCTACTGCCTGTTATTTTCCTTTCTTACATCAAAACACTAAAAGTCATGTCATTCTTGTCTGCCTTTTCAAATGTTCTCTATATTGTTGGCGTTATATGTCTTCTTGTGTACGCTGGACGTACAATATCTGACCCAGGAGATTTACCTAAGTTTGCTGGATGGGAAACTCTCCCACTAACATTTGGTACAGTGATGATGACATTTGAAGGAATAGGAGTGGTATGTAGTGAGTTGTTTAATCATTTATTAATTTGTGAACCATGCGCGCTTTGATTGGTCAAGAACCATGTGCTATTAAACTGCAGGTGCACGGTTGATGTCACTGGACATTTATACGCCCACTCTGATCGGTTGAACATTTTGATAAATACAGTTCTATTGTATGAAACAAACAGATTATATTGTTCTGTGCGATTCAGGAGTGACGGAAGTTTGATCAGGAAAATTGTGTTCCCCGTCCCCCTTCATAATTTACATGCTTAAATTTAACAAATTGAAGATGGTTTTGAGTTCTCTTTCCTCTTATTGACACACTCTTGACGTCATAAAATGTTCAAAACTCAAGTGGAATCACGAGCGCGCCGAAACGCGTCAGCAGTGTGTTTGTCTTCTTATCGACACACTCTAATCAACCAATCAGAATGCGAGATTAGTATCAAGTGTTGTAAAATTTATTTTTGAGCACGCGCAAGTGTTGCAATACAAGTTAGTTTTCGCAAAACGCACCCTTGTTTCTGGATTTTTTTCTATAACTTGTGCTAAAAAATCCTAAGATATTAATTTTTTCTAACGATCTTACTTATGCTTGCACTGATAAGCAAGAAAAGTTTTTTAGCATGAGAGCTCTCTAGGGCTTGCGAGCCATCCGACAAAGATTTTTTTGCCAATGTAAGATCGAGTTCACAACGGTTCCTTTAATTTTCTAGTTGATTTGAGGTATTTCGTGTAGTTTCTCTCTGATGTTTTAATGTTAAGAGAGCTTGCTCAATCTTTTTAAATTCCCCACCCCACCCCAACACAAATCGAATGGTCCATCCAAAAGTGAAAGGAAGCGGCATTTATTGATAAGCCACTTCAATGAGTGCAATGCTGCGTGCAATGTTGGAGAAGTAAAAGTCGACTCTAGAATTGGAATTGTTTTATGGGTGGATACTTGGTTCGCGCACGTTGCAGAAAAAGTTACAGGAAGAACTACATCGTGTGCCCGGGCTTTTAATCTCTGATTAGATAAGAAACTCTTCTTTAATAAGCTCTAATAAGCTTACATAATATTAGGCCCAGGCCTTTTTTTTAGGGTTCGGCACAAATTCAAACGAAACCAAATTAGCGGATATTTCACGGCTAACAGATTTATCATTCACTTCAACACTTTGCTGTAGTTCTCCTCGGTATCTGAGGTATGTACGTGCGTAGTGCATACTGGGAGCTCCGCCCCTGGGGTTTGTACTCTATAACTCTGTCTCAGATGTACATTTTGTTGTTGATATCCTCATTTGATTTTTGTTGTCGCAGATTCTACCTGTAGAAAATATGATGGCAAAACCTCGCTATTTCTACTGCGTCATTAACTTGGGCATGGCTGTAGTAACTGTGCTGTACATGCTGGTCAGTGTCATGGGATATCTATCATGTAAATTGCATTGTAAAGACAGCTTTACGCTAAATCTTGACGACAGTCCGTAAGTAATAGTTTAGTTAACAAGAATCTCTTTCCGCTCCTCTCATCTCTCCGCTCCTCTCCTCTCTCCGCTCCTCTCCTCTCTGCTCTGCTCTGCTCTGCTCTGCTCTGCTCTGCTCTGCTCTCCCATTTTCCCTCCCCTTTCCTCCAATTCCTTTTTCTCATTTTCCTTCTGCCCTCTTTGTTGCAGATATCACACAGCTATTAAGCTCATTTTAGCAGCGTCAATCTTCTCGTCGTATTTTATACAGTTTTATGTTCCAATGTCGATAATTCTACCTCCACTTAAAGCCAAAGTATCGTCCAAGTACAAACCGTTAGTAGAGTATGGAGTCCGTACAGTGGCTGTTTGTTTTACGGGTATGTGAATCCTTTTTCTTTGGAGAAAATTTGTCCAGAATGTTGGTAGTGGATGTGTTATTATTTTTTCTGTAGTGGCGAATCCCTCGTCTGTTTGCAGGCTCGTAACATGGTATATGGGATCAGGGATCAAGCTCCAAATTATGGCCAGGATCAGGGATCAGAGGCCAGGGCTCAGGGATCAAATGGGTGGGATCGAGGATCAGGGACATTGGGTCAGGATCAGGGATCAGCTCAGTTTTTTGCACCAAGGATCATGGATCAAACATTTCTGGGCTCAGGAATCAAAATTTCCGTAAAAACCCGGGATCAGTGAGACGAAAATATACCATGTTACGAGCCTGTGTTTGGGATCACCTTTTAGAGTGACGCGTCCCCAAGGTTACTAGATTTAGGTAGAATTAGCAAGCGTGACGCAATGTTAGTAGTGTTGTTGTTGATGTTGTTGTTGTTGTTGTTGTTGATGATGATGATGATGATGATGATGATGATGATGATGATGCGTGGCGAATAAGGTGTGGATGATTATAAAATTCACGTGTCAGTGGTGATAGCATTGTGTCGAAAGAGTTGACGGCATAGAATTAAAGATCCCAACTGGTACCGTTGTAAAAGCGGCGACCGGATAAACGGCAAAAATTTTACACGCTTTTTACCTCATGGCATACCCAAACCTAAATGATACCATGCAGCCTACGAACCTAAAATACTATATAGAACCTAAAACTACATCGACCATCGCTGCACTCGACGCGTGAGAGGAAGGAGTAAAGGTCATCCAGTGACATTTATTACAACAGAATTCCCAACTGCGCTAACAGTTCTTAGCGCTATTAATAGCCTGAACTCGGGATAGCCGGCGCTTTCCATTCCCGCGCATTTGATCATTAAGTCCTCCCTTTTCACCTCCCCTTTTCTCTTCCCGGCTTAGTAGGTTATCTATTATAACATCTTGTCGTGTTTCTTTTCCAGCTGGCCTAGCCGTTGGTATCCCACAACTTGGTAACCTCATATCCTTAATTGGAGCTATAGGAAGCACAGCCCTGGCTGTCATTTTACCAGCTCTATTTCATATCCTTACATTCAGTTACGATAGGAGTTTGGGTTTCACAACTCTTTGTAAAGACGCTATACTTATTGTGCTGGGAATATTTGCAGCTGCTGCAGCCTTGTTTACGTCGATTGTGAATATTGTCAACGGATTTAAACATCCACCCATGGAGAAAATCAACGGAACACACAGTAGTAACTTAACCTTCACTGCATTATGATATGAAAGCAATTTTTTAATGATTTCAATTTTTAATTGATAAAATTTAATCCGAATGAATATAAAAAGACTTTAAATATTTTAATTTATGTGTTTAAAAATATTGACTGTGAATTTGATATATATATATATTAACAGCACGACTTTCTCTAATTTTTTAACATGTTTTTAAAATGACTTGTTCATTCATACTTGTTTAATGTCCTTCCTTCCTTCCTTCCTTCCTTCCTTCCTTCCTTCCTTCCTTCCTTCCTTCCTTCCTTCCTTCCTTCCTTCCTTCCTTCCTTCCTTCCTTCCTTCCTTCCTTCCTTCCTTCCTTCCTTCCTTCCTTCCTTCCTTCCTTAAATCCTTCCTTCCTTAAATCCTTCCTTCCTTAAATCCTTCCTTCCTTCCTTCCTTCCTTCCTTCCTTCCTTCCTTCCTTCCTTCCTTCCTTCCTTCCTTCCTTCCTTCCTTCCTTCCTTCCTTCCTTCCTTCCTTCCTTCCTTCCTTCCTTCCTTCCTTCCTTCCTTCCTTCCTTAAATCCTTCCTTCCTTCGTTTCTTCCTTCCTTCCTTCCTTCCTTCCTTAAATCCTTCCTTCCTTCCTTCCTTCCTGCATCCCTTCCTTCCTTCCTTCCTTCCTGCTTCCCTTCCTTCCTGCATTCCGTTCTCCCTCCCTTTCTTCTCCTTCGTTTCTTTATTCTACCCGGCCTCTTTTTATCCTTCTCTTACAAGTATAACCATGGGCTACTGTCCATTATGTTGAAGATTTTATCATAGAGACTACATAGCAACTATCGTAGTCAAACACTTAACAAAGCAGTTGTTAAATGCTCTTGGTACATATTAACTCGTTGGGTAGGTGGACTTCAATTTCAGTGTGGTCAGTTTCACCTTGCTCAAGTTTTGAATGTATTCGATTTTTTGCCCCATCTAAAAAGGTATTTTTCCATGAAATTCAGGACTTATTCCTTGCCGTCGTTGGTGACCAGTGTTGTCTAGTATATAACCTTTTCCACGGGCATTCTTAACTTTGTCTCTCCGTGTCAATATGGCGGCTGTATTTTTGGCGAATGCGCATTGTTAATTGTTCACTGTCACCATAGCCGTAGCCAAATGTCTTTCGGTTCTTAAAAATAATCCTCACTTTCCCTGCTAGCAGAAACTCCTACAATTAAATTCAGACCTGAATATATTCTAAGCAGAATTTTATATCTGTGAGAGACTCTGCTCGTGGGGGAATTCCTCAGTCGATGCAGAATTAAATTTCAGAGCGTTCAATTGTATTCTATTTTATTTTATCTCGCCTGTTTATAAGTTCTATCTTAATGTCTACAGTTAATATCAGATGGTATGAAGAGTATTTGTTTTTCGGCGCGGTTTTTATCTATAAGTGCAGGAAGGACCTAATGGAACGAGCTTACTAGGACCTAATGGAACGAGCTTACTAGGACCTAATGGAACGAGCTTACAGCGCTGGTTCACCCACGTAGTCAATCTTGTGTATCATCTTCAGTATTTTAGGACGCGAGAAAGCTGCAGTTGATGTCCCGCCGAAAACCGTGAGCCTTCAAGACGACAGTGTGTGCATGAAAAAGAACGTTTCCGCCATGTTTGGCCGTCGTTATACATAAGCTCCGTACGTAATTACTTGCGTAGATTACGGTAATGGTACGCGAAGACGTAAATTGACTGCCATAAATTCAGGGAAGTGTTCGAGACGGTTTCTTTGCAAGGTGACTTGCATTATTTGGTTGATATTATTACCTAGTAGTTCAAGTGTTCGAGATGGCGGCTTTGCAGAGTGGCTTGTTTAGCCAACCAGTTTTTTATTTACCTAAAAATAGTATGATATATAGCGTCATCTTTGGCACTAATGTTTTCTTTTTTGAATAACTTGCTCTTAATAACCCTTTTGCTTATTGATTATTTTATTCGTAGCAGCAGATGTCGCAAATGGAAGTTCAAACAGTAAACAGTATTTATTACCATTCGTGTTTGCGACGTTGCACGATGAACACATCAGATGCAAACTTCTGAAAATATGCTTAGCTTCGTTCTTTGTTTTTATATTTTTAAGAAGTTTTTTTGCGACGACGTCGTCCTCTCTGCTTCAGCTTTTTATATCTTCCTTTTTGTCCTTTCTTCTTCTCTTTCAGCCACCTTTTTTAAAAAGGTTGTCTGGCGGAAGGCTTCAAAGCTACTGCACTAGACTGTAAAGGAGTATGGGTATAGGTGCATATGGGTAGGTATTCACTTTTTGTCTTTGGTCTTGATTTTAACATCAACGACTAATGAAAAAGGTCCAGTTTGTTGTGACTTGTCGCGGCGAGGTGGAGTGCAAGCGATACTCACTCTAAATTTTCTTATATAATTATACCGATATCGCGCGTAGATCCTTGATATTAATTAGATGTGAATCGGTTTCTTCGAGTGTGGATTTTAGCTCGGAAAAAAATCGGAGCCCTCAGCTTGATGACAATCCATTCATTAATCTTGATATTGTTCAATTTTGATTTTTTAAACGAGAAAATAAATTGTTTTTGGTTATGGGTATGCAAATTTGGCATTTATTTTCAGATTAAACTCATCGACGATGAGGTTGGGCCAGGTGCCTAAATGCTGCCAAGAGGGACGCGCTGTCCCCGGTAGCAATTGCAAGTTAGTAACTTTACAATCTTGCACGCAATTTTAATTTGCCTTGTTATATTTATTTCTCTCTCGGAATATCATAATTTTATGAATCTTTTGGCCAAGACGATGCTTTATACATACATAAACTTGAAAACGAGTTAAACCTTATAATCAGACAACAGATCCGTGTAGAAACAGTCATAAATTACAGGCCGTTGAGATGTCCCGTCTTGAAATGAATTCTTTGAAAGTTTTACTAACTTCTAAATAATCAGTTCAGGATAAAACAACATAGGAAAACTACTTGCCATCAAACTATGTACATAGACGTACGAAATTTATGTTTAATTGAGGAAATCGCTCGGTTTTAGAACCGAATATGATAACACTGAAAACTCGGCGAAAAGGCGCATGTGAACACCACTAAAATTGAGTAGATGTCGTATGACTGAAACGGCACCGCACGGTCACGGCACGGTTACGATAAGAATTTCGAATGTTTTTTTAAAGACGACATCACGGTACTGACACGGACACGTACGGTACGACGCGGTCCGTTTCACACTCGTACGAAACAATCTGCTTTATTCATCAACTTGTTTCTTTGAAACACTTCGCGCAAGAGCTTCATGAAAATGCACGCGATCGCCAATCTGAATACCCTGGGGGTGGGGGGGGGGGGGGGGGGGCTACTCCCATATATTTACTATACGGGGATGATCCGCTGAACAGGGTATGGTTTTTCGAGTTTTTTTTGTCATGAACAGGGTATCCTTTTTGCAATTTTTTGAGCTTCTTGTCATTTCCAGGGTAGCAACTCTCATCAACCATAGTCGTTAGCTAGCCAAGAGAATCGTTTTCATGTTTGACATGTAATTATCATAGTTTCAACTGGTGAAATATTTTGTAGCCTGTTCTTAGTTTTAATGGCCTTAGAAGCTAGATGTTATTCATTGGAATTTTATGCTCAAAGCGGGCTCTTTTCAAATATGCGCATTTTCGTGTCTCGAAATTGGTTTGCAGCAAAATCGAATGAGAGCGGAAGATTCTGCACTAAAATGTCTACAATACGTTAGAGAATGAATGCAGAGTCAAGGAGGAAGAAATGAAAGCAGAATACCAAAAAAGAATAAGAGAGAAGGGAAGGCAAAGGAAGGCAAAATGGAGAACTAATATAACCGCGACACGAGATTAAGACGGAGGCAATATTACAGATCCACACCCAATAAGAATGCGAGCACTTTCATCTCAGTTTGTTTGTTCGCTTGTTGGTTTAGTGTTCACCTCATGTCTGTTCGCTTTAATTTGTTTGCTTCTATAGTGTGTTCTATCTAACAATGAACTGTCTTGACCTTTCCGTGCAAGAGGATACGGTTGCCATGGTATTCCATACTTTTTCTGTATCAATTTTAAGTGGCTCTTTACGTCAAGTGTGGCGTTATAGATACTTAAGCTTGATTCACTGATATTGCATTGATGATTACAGATTATCAACCATTGAGTTTTGATTTCCAAAACCGTTTGAAATAATTAAAGGTCGTTTCTAGATGGGATCCTCGCAAGCAAGGTTTGGTTAGTTTTAGGGCTAGTTCAGTTAGGCTTTGTTTTTACAAAGTCTTCCCTAATACTAACCCTAAACCTAACCCCAAGGTACTTGAGTGTTTATTTCTATAAAGTCTTCCAAATACTAACCCTAAACCTAACCAAACCTAGTTTGCGAGGATCCCATCTAGCCACGACCACGGCCCCTACGGTACGCTGTTATATCGAAATCAGCTTCTTGTCAGAGTATTAATTCCGTTCCGACATTTTATCCGACATAGGGATTGTAGAAAACTCTACTTTCAATTCCACAAAAATTGTCTGTCCGACATCCGACATATAGGGATTCTAGAAAACTCTTATTTCGATTCCACTTTGTCTGTTGAATTCACTCTGAAATCCAGGGGATTCAATTTTGGGATTTAGGTAAGGAGCACAAAATACGATTAAGGATTTAGGACTTTGGATACCTTATTCATTTCTTCGAAAAATTACAGCTCTTATATCTGCAATATCAGATTGAGATTTCCGAATTGCCTAGTTTTCGCGACTATAGGGTTTACTTACTTTTTATAAATAAATATTTTCTACGTTTTTGTGCGAGCCATGTCTCTGTCCTCTGTTATAACACGGTCGCCAGCCAATCAGTACGTGCGTTATATCTCAAATATTTCATAGATGATAACTGTGTTTACATGCACAAGAAGCCCCCATTAGGGCTGTACTGCAGGATATTTTGTGTTTGGGGAAGATTTGCAGGAATACGAGATATCTAGATAGGATAAATCCAAGTGTGAATCGTGCAATCTATAAGCCTTAGGAAGGATTAAAGGAACAATTGATATATGAGTCACTGAATTTTCACCAGACATTTTCACGTCAGTTCTAATGGTCGTAATATAGCCTCGAAACATGTTTTAAAAGGTACGTTTTAAATACAAAACCTTCGAGACACCATTATCCAGATTGTCATATAAGTAAAAGGAAATGTATTTTGACAGTTGGCGACAACATCTGATTGCTACCAATATTTAAGAGCAATTTTCTGATTCTATTTTTTGGTCCTTTCGTACCGAAGAGCATGATGGGATCGAATGGGCTCATTTGTCGTACATGAAGTCTAGGGGGTGTTATATGGCACTAGGATCATCCTAGCAGGCGAATCATCCTACCTGCTATACATTTACTGCATTCTGTTTACATGGAAATTTGTGTCTTCACTTTGGGTACTAGGATCATCCTACTCAGATGAAACAGAATGCAGTAAATGTATAGCAGGTACGAATATCCTAGCACTAGGAGTATGTTTCGGTCATATAAACAGAAAAAGTAGAGATACTTCGCCAACTAGGATTAGGAAACGCTAATGTTGGGGCCACTGTGGTAGTTCAGGTGACCTAGGACGAGCAATCAGCTCATGATTTCTTTGAACTCTGCTTCGGGTTGCTTCGGGCTGGCATGTAATTAAACTAAACGTAAAAGTTGGTTCGCCTGCTAGGATGATCCTAGTGCCATGTAAACACTCCCTAGGTCACGTGAATATCATATGATCACATGATCAAACAAGCATAGTATTAAACTGACAGTCTAATATCTTTAAAAGCTGCTTTTAACCTGAATGCTTAGAGTTGGCAGCTTGCTGGATTTACATCAACCAAAAGTAAAAAGACGAATTAGGTCTGAGCTGACACCCTTTTCAAGATGCCGCGAATCTAGCCGCAAATGTAAGCACTGTACTTTGTCGAAAGACCTACTTTGATTTACTGGACAGCTGTAAGTTATATTATTAACGATGTTTTCTTATTCCGAAAATTCAAAGCATTTTTTGCTACATTGTTTTTTGTTTGTTTGTTGTTGTTGTTTGCTGAATAGGTGGCGATTTTTAATCTATCGAGAATATTTTTCTCCAATTATTCCCGATTTACAAACCTTTTTTGGTTCTTATCAAGGACGTTTTATTCTATTTTGCCCTTTTTAGCTCCTAGTCTTAGTAATAATCAAGAGTATTTTACTAAAATGGGGTAGTTTTCTATAATATGTATTTATGCGCTTTGAATAAATTTTAGATGCTAAACAAATCCAACGCGTTTTTAGTACTCTTCTATTTGCATTTAGTAACCTTATCGGCATAATACTCGAAAAAATTGCGTTTTTCCACAAATACTGATGTATAATTAACCCTGCATTCACATTTTTCTATTTTTCTATAATTTTTTATGTGGTAATCGTAGCAATGAATGAAAGAGAAATTTTGCTATGGAAACTAATCCATCTTTGTTAAAACTTATTTTCTTTAATCTCACATATTTGCTCAGTGGCATATTTTCCGCGGTACTTATTTCAGAGGTTAATTTTGATTAATGTAATTCTCACTGATTTTGTTTTTTAATTATGAAACAATACCAAAATAAGCTAAAAAAACCCGACGCAAAACACCGGGCATACATCAACGTTACGGAGCTGTTGGTTCCAAACTATGACAACTTTGACATTTTCTAAGGTTTTTTTTATTTTGCCTCTGTCTTTGGTCCTTTAATTGGCTTTCCTTACCTTACTGTCATTGTAAGTGTACATTCAAAAGTGCAAAGTAATTTGAGGGGAAAAGCGTTGAGGATTTCCAATGATAAAAGGATTTAAAATCGGTTTACCTTTGAGGGAAAAAGCGCTGGGAGTTTCCAGTGATAGGATCTAAAATCGGTTTACCGTTCACTAATTCACAAATCTGCACTCAGATTCACAGTGTAGCAGAAACCCTCGGCTAATTTGTATTAAGTTTTTCTCCTGCATTTTTATTTTTCAAAAATTTTCAACAGTGATTGTTTTTTATTGATTTTACCTCACTAAAGCTTTTTCCTTATTGTTTTTAAGATTTATGGTGGCAAGTAAGCGAATTTTTGATGAAGTGTCGAATGTTTTTGTTCTTGTTTTCAAATATCAATCAACACATGACAACGATGACTATTTACAAAACCTCTCATCTTCTGACACTTTCATCCTTTAAAAGAAATTTATTAAAAAAGATTGAGCGTTTAATTTTGCAGCAGTTTTTCGGAGCCAAAACTCAAAGCTAATAGGGTCAAATTTTACAGTAAATGAACTTGGCAACTTTGAAGGATGCCAAAATATTGTCACTTCATTTTGGGACTAATTTTCAGTGCTGACAACGACCGAAGAATTGTGATTTCAAAATCAGCATTCACTGTTGTTTGATTTACCACTGATTAATGCAAAGTACGATGATTTTTGAATGTAACTGTCGCTTAGGTTTTTCCTTGGGTTTCAAGATAAACTTAAATAAGGTGCTTTGATCTCAATTTGAAAACGCTACCAGTCAGTACAAAATCGCATAGAAACAGCTCAATTTTCTTTTTCATTTAACGATGATTCAAAGTTTACTTAAGATATTAGAACGTTCTTAATTTCTTTTTATTTTAATTCTGAAAAATTGAATCAAATTAATGCTGGAAAAGGATTTTTAGTGCAAATAAAAAAATATGAACCTCGAACAAAACAGTTTTCATATTTTTTGAGCACCAGTTTAGTCTAGATCGAGATGTTGCGACTAAAGGGAACTTGTGCGATTCTATATTTCAAAGACGCAGGGATCCAATACCTTTGGAAATGAAAATTGCCAGTCACACGAAAGATAAATGAAGTACGTCGTTGGTATTTTATTCTCTTTATTTGACTTCCTTACAGCTTAGTTATCAGGTTTCTTGATTAATTGAGGTAAGTTTTCAAGTTTTTGACCATGTAACCTAGGACGAAACCGCAAAGTTTTCATTCAAGCTTCTAGATATCGCCGGAAGCCTTCTAGGTACTGTTTTTTCTTTATTAGTTGTTTGTCGGGCGTAATTCAAACAATCATTCATTTTGTGGATTCTATACTCCAAAATGTTTGACAACTAACCACACTTTCACGGTTTTTATTTGACACTTGTAAAAACAGAATGCATTAGTTATAACTTAAATAGTACATATCAGTATATTGTCAGAGTGTGACTTGAATAAAAACCCTTAAAATTTAGGGTTATTTTTGAGTAAACTCTGAATTTCAGCCTTCCTAATATAATGAATGCTTGCAGAGGACAGAGAACATAGAACTTAGATAGGAGATTGAGCTCCCCCGACGCGTTCAGACTAGACAGAAATTTTATCTGGCCGGAGCTCTATGTGTGTTCCTGCATTCTTTATTTCGCATGTATAATTGTAATCTTTAGTAAAAATATCTTTATTGAATTCCGCCAAAAAGTACCACTTGATATGTAGCAACGTTGTTATTGAAAGTTCAATTCAGTATAAGTACTCTATTATATATTTTCTTCCTTTAGCAAAGCTGTTTCCGGCATTGAGTCCTTTGAGAGTACTTTTTTGCTGTGCAAGTCCAGAACATGTCAAAACGTATATCTTTTCACATTCAGTCAGTGGTGAATAATCCACGGAGTTAATATCAACAAATCCCTTTAAAAGCCAGCTGAAAGATATAAGTGTCTCTAAGCTAATTTTGTAGTTTGCACGAATTGCCGAAGGTTTCTAAAATTTATTGATAGAAAAAGGTTAACATCTAAAGAGTAGGTTCGACCGTCCTTGCTTGTTTGGCTCAAAGTACTTTTATCCCGGAACAGGTTTGAAGATTTTAAATAACATTTTGAGTTAATTTTAAGTTGAGATAAAAGTCGCTAGTTGATGATCATATCTTTCGTGTCAGTTGATGAACGACACTGAAAACGCTTGCAATCTGTGCTCGGAAAATTTGGTCCAAAATAGTAATCGGATATAAATTTGTCTCTGCATGTTTCAATTGCTGCCATGGATAGACCAAAATGGGGGGATCTGTGCCTTGTCTCATGTTCCTCAAGGAATTAAGGGGATATATATATTTCAAGCTTTAAACCATTTCCATCAAATAGTACTACACGTCAATAAGTAATTCTCGTTTATACATATCTTGAATTATCATGTTAGAGCGGATTTAATTCGTATGACTGGGAAAACGATACGGTCACGGTACGGTACGGTTACGGCAGGAATTTCGGATGTTTTTGTAGACAATACGGCACTGACACGACCACGGTACGGCGCGGTAAGTTTCCCACTCATACGAAAACCGCTCTATAAAATGCCCTTCACTGTACAAAAGATCTTCGCAACCTTTACATGTTATACTACTTACAAGCACTGGTGGTTACAAATGCTTTGTTTATTCAGTAATAAGCAGATAATATTCTTCCCAATAGAGTTATTTACTTGTACCACTTTCCTTGTTCTTTGCAAGCGACAAAAATAATACAAGTTCTATTATTGTTCAAAATGATATCGTGGTTGGTCAAAATCTTAGTGTATGGATGAGGCAAATCTTTATCCAAAAAGTTTTTTTTGAAAATAATGAGGTCCAATTATCTATTGTAACTATGGACTGCGTCGAAAAAAAAAAACCGCGGACGGCAACACTTATTACGCGCTCTCTAGTTACCTTAATGCTATTAGTTCTCGCGGTCGACACTAGTGAAAAACGTCTGCGCATGCTCGTAGTCACGTCTTCTTGCTTTTGTAAACTTATGCAAATTTCGCTTTTACACTTGCCTTCAACAATGGTTTTCACAAAATGTCAAAATTCTGGAAACTTAGGGCCAGTATTCACATAATGTCTTCATTAATGCAATATCTTTGTCTCACAAAAGTATACAAGAGAAATTTTGTGTATACACCGAGAGCACGAGCATTTCATTTCAAGCTAAAACTCGTACATTTCTAAGAAAACATCGTAATATGTACGCATGCGCAGACGTTTTTCATGTCCTCGCGGTCACTTAATTTCGATTCAGTGTTAGAAAAAATCTTAAAAGAAACTAAATTTCGCAAAAAGAAAAAGGTATACAAAGGCGCTTTCATTACGAAGACAGTTAGAGTAGATTCGTATGAGTGTGAAACGGACCGCGCCGTGCCGTGACCGTGCGGTGTCGTTTTCACAAGTCATACGAAATCTACTCTATACAGTTACACGCGTAGCAGCCACCATCTGACCCATGTCTGATCACGAGGCACAGCTTAGATCGAAACTAGTTCCTTTTTACTGAGAGTGGAAAAAACGGAGTACCCGGAGAAAAAACCCTCGAAGCAAGGGAGAAAGCGAACAACAAGCTCAGGTCACAGGTAATACTAGGTAATGCCCCGTCCGGGAATCGAACCCGGGACTACAGAGTTGATAGACCGGCGCTCTCACCGCTTGGCCATCCTTGCTTCTCTAAAAAAATCTTGTAAATATCCATAAACATATCCATAAGTATTTTACAGCGGTGATTTCTAACAGAACCATAAAAACCGTAAAACTGTTTGACATTGGTCAGGCATTTGTAGCAAAATAATACAACGTTATATCAGCATATAACTAAGTTCATCTGGTAATGAATCGAAGTCGTAAGTTATAAGAAGCCAGCATTATGGCATGTAAAACGAAGGTATTACATTTCGTCAAGTTTCGTGTTGTTAATTTTCGAGAGAACATTTTGGCTGATTGTTATTCCGCGATTTTAAGGGAACTTATATAGAATTCAAAGATGGCGGCCAGCAAAATTTGCCGACTGTTTTGCTTTAATATTCAGCTTTTCGTCATCAGACCGGCTATGGTTGGATATAGTACGTTTTGTATTTTGGACAGCTCTGACGCACTGCTTAGCTAGCAAGCAAACTATCTGGAAAAGATAATTACTTTTTGGCCATGCTGATTGATAACCGTGTTATGTAAATAATAATTAATAATTGAGACGTCCTCGCAGCCATTGAAATTTGGCAACCAAGCGTTTCAGCAATAGAAAAAGTGGTTGGATGTTATGGAAATCTGGATCTTATGATCAATTCGCTATCAGTTAACGTTTTTGTTTGTTCATATCGTGCACTTCACAAAATCAAAGGATTCGATCATGATCAGTGACGTCACAAATATGAAATTTCGACGTTGAATGCGGATAGTATTCTAAACTCCAGCCTGGAGCCGTCTTAACTATAATTAAGCCGAATCTTTAAAAAAAAACTTTAATTTTTTGACTGATTAGACTTTTTTTCAGTCATCGGGTAAACATACATTTGATGAATAGTTGAATCGTGTATGCAATTACTGAAATTCGTCAATTCAGGTGTATAACTTGTGCAAACAAAAGTGCAAGAAAAGAGTCAAGTTTAGACTTGGTTTCAGGGTTATTTAAAGTCTTTTCACAAATGCTAGACAACGGAAGCGCATAGTGACCAAAGCATTTCTATAGACGTCAATGTTTTGTGAAATATGACAAATCTAAAGTGACTGGCAAAGGCAATATTTGCTTTAAAGGGGCTTCCTCATTTTCAAAGATGAAAATTGATTTATAATACATTATTGTTGTCAACCCGTTTTGAATAAAAATTGACCACATAAAGTTAACTTTTATTAATATTTTTGGTGACTCACTCGATCGTGTTTGGTCCGCACTCATCCATCTTCAGTGAAGATTTTAATTCCTTGTAAAAAACAACAACATTGGTCTGCTCAAGTGATCTCCAGTCTTTAAACATAATCCTTTAAAAATTCAATTTTAATTGTAAACTTTAATTTTTGAAGTTTAAACGTTTTAGGCAGGAATGGGTTAATGGATTTATCAGAATTCACTTCATTACGTTGGCAACAAGTAAACAAACTTTAAATGAGAAATCATTCCGAAAAGAAAAGCGCTGGCAATTTCGCTAAAAATTCCCTCCAGGATCCAGTTGACTTGAAAAATTAAGAAAGTGGTTTTCTTGTATGATTGCGACGATATCGGAGCCTTAATAAGTCTACTCAGAACAGAATTAGTTTTGTTCATAAATCTGTCAGTCAAAATGCTTCCTGAATGTTTAGTCAATAGTTGTTTTTCAATGACTTTCCATAACCATTAACTTTATCAATTTTTGAAAGACTTCGCCGCAATATTACTCCAGTGTATAGATTTGTCTGCAACTTTAATGAGAAAAAGTAGTAATTATCTGTTTGAAACCTGATATTTTAGTCATTAAAACACTCATTTATGATACTGATAGAGTTATTATGTCTTATCTGCTCGCCTATGGATATCATTCTCGGAGACTTTGTGGGGGATTATTGCACCCTTTTAGGCGTAGATTTGCTCACAACATGACTGACGTGCATGATCCTCTTAAACACTATACATTAATGTTCAACTAACAAGTCGGCAGTTTTTAGTGACCTGAAAAATTGAATTGTGGGGGAGCGAAAGCCGAGTTCTCAAAGACATCGAAATCAAACTGGAAAGTGCATAAAAGTAACAGGATGCAGAGCGTTCTTTGAGAACTAACTAACAGAACTGGCCATGCAGTTTTTCTTCGTATCAAAGTTAGTCCGCTTTATCGATAAATACTTTTAATCACAAGTATTAATTTAGATTATAGAGAAATTATAGCAGCTGTGGTCCATCCTTTTTTTGCGCACAGACGTTCACAAGAAAAGGAAGGAGATTTGTATCGTTTCATATTTTAATGGCAACTTTCTTATATAACCTTTTACCTTATAAACCTCACCTGCTTTCAGGTAGTTTACAATCGTCTACTTGAATCATACAACTTTTAACAACAGAAATATATGTATATATGCTTTGATTACAGATACTATTAATTATAGATACGATATATTTGTATATATGTTTTGATTATTGATACTAATAATAATGATACATAATTATTATTAATACATAATTATCATTAATACATAATTATCAATACATAATTACTTAGTGTATAATAATAATAATAATGGAAACTTTATTTTCATTTTTCATTGTAAATCTCTCTATAAAAGGTAACTTACAATTGGCTACTTGAAATTGACATTTATAATGAAAGCGATTTTAAAATATGAAACTAAACAAAACGAAAAAAAAAAAAAATGAAATAATAAAGAAACTTAAAATTTCATCAATTCGGGATTTTCCCAATCTTTGTTTCTTTTACAAAAGATAAAATACGTTGATCTAATGGCAATGTTGACTATTTTCCTAATTATGTACAGTTTATATTTCCTCTCAAATCCTAGCTCATCTATCATGTCTAAAAAAGAAGTACATTCAGTCGAGAAAACTCCGAGGCAACTGATTGAGAGATTAACAAATTTTACAGATTAATAATAATAATAATAATAATAATAATAATAATAATAATAATAATAATAATAATAATAATAATAATAATAATAATGTCTTTATTGATATCGATAAAGATACATATCAATATATACATTGCAAAGCTAAAATATACAAAATAGAAGAAATACAATAAATATATGAATCTATATATATAAATACAGAAATAATTAAATAGCTAATCTATGTTTGCAATATAACCTATTTATGAAACTATTCTTATAAATCTCTCCATATAGATTCTGGGCTGGAGACTCCTCTTATTTCTAAGATAATGAGATGACTGCTTAATCTTAGGCAAATATTGAAATAGTGGATGGCTAGGCTTACCACTTACTTTTTCAGTAAAAATAGCTTGTAATGCTAATGATCTCAATTTATGTGATCGTAGATCGACTGCAAGAGTTTCCTTAAGAGATCCGTTTAGACCGAGTGTTATAACTTTGCTACTTTCTCAAAAGTCATAGCACTTAGTTTTCGAAATCCCCAAGGGCAAATTTAAACACCGGAAGCAATTCCGTAAGAACTGAGTCTTATATATAGACCTTCGTCGCGGCTGAAAAACAGAAAGATATTTGCTCTTTTTGTATAGCTCACATCTATTTTCGCTTTAAGGGCGCAGACTATAATCTTAATTAGAATTTGTTTTTCTGTATTAATTGTGCAGTTTTTAGACATCCATTTTTCCTCGAGCGCCGCACGCTATTGGTTCCTCAACAAAAGAAAACCTTTCAGTTGCACATATGACGTCAAAGGAGTAAGTGAAGGATGTTGCAGAAGCCGATTCTAGCGGATGTTTCTGAAATCTTCAATTACAGCTTGACCTAGTGCTCGCTTGCCATTATAGTTACGACAGCGTTGTAGCTCTAAGGTATCGAACAGTCGATTTAAGACTCAAAAAGTTCCAAAATAATTCATTGCTCAGTGTTGGTCAATCAGTGACAGAAACCTAAGACGGTCGAGGAGCTACTAGCTGATCATTCTGCATATAGGTGAGAAAATTATATAATTATCAGTGAATAGAGATATAAATCAGTATATTAACGAAATAGAAACAGGCCTAGATAATTCAAAATCATCCGTTACTGCATGACTCAAAGTAGGGGACTTACAGCTGTAATATCAGCTGTTTTCTTTGCTGAAATGTGAATGGCATGTAGCTCCAGTTGACACTGAACGAGAAAGGAGGAACCTTTTTTGAAGAAAGTTTGATATTAAAAACAAGAATTAAGACTAAACTTTCCATTGTGTAACTGCATTTTTACAATTATTCTTTGTTTTCGTTATAGCAATATATATATAAACGAATTGAAGTAAAAACTCACTTGTTGTTTTGACAGCAAGTATTGCAGGACTGGCTTGTTTACAAATGACTAGACTTTGCTTACACTTCTACACACGTCTCAAACGAATATTTATTCTTATTTTTGCATCAGTTCATCACGTTTTTATGGAATGATGCAAGATATTAATTATATTTGAGGTTTTGAATTTCCTTGAAGTTTTAAGTTTAGTCTACACACCCGTTGTCTAATTTTTCATCGATGTTATTTGACTAATCCCAGATCGCTCCTGGACTCTAGAACTACCGCATCGTTAGACGTGGTATTTTAGTGCAATTAAAAGGCAATAAAGTTCTCCAAAGGGATCGATAAACACCAGCAAATTGATTTAATCTATTTGATATTGCTTGTGCTTCACGTCTTTTAACAACGAATACTCATGCATATGACAAACGATGACAGAAATATTCGGGCAATATGGACTGCTTTTGTATATAGATATTTCTCTTGAGCTGCTGAAGGATAATAACAAAAGGATAATAATTTCAGAAGGCTTTCGGTGAGCCGCAGATTTAGGGTGCATATAAGTCGAGATCGACTTAAATGGAGATTGATTTTTCAGTATATACGGAATTCCTGGATTAAGTGCACTATAGTCCGATTGTCGGTCTTCTGTGCGCGCGGGTAAGTGGTTCACTTCAATTAGCGTTCATAATCCGTATTCAATTTTAAGTATTTCATTGTCTTTGTGTCCCATTGAAAAGTGGTTGATAACGAAACAACCACCCTTGCAACGAATATCTTTACATTTAACTTGTCGTTATATTTTCTGTGCCTCTACTGCTGTCATTTTTTATTTTCATTTTTTCAATTGTTTTTATTATGTTAGGTCTTATTTTGAAACGGTTGAAGTTTGAGACCACGGAAATAATATGATGACATATTTTTGACGTTTACAAATAGCCCTTCTACTTGCTACTTGTACTGCCGCGAAACACTGATAAAAATTAAACAATGTTTAAGAAATTAAAAATTTATTACTGATCAGTTTCGAAATAAAAAGACAAGCATTAATAGACCGCTTTCTCAAGCAATAGACCGCTTTCTCAAGGTTGAGCACGCAGTATAATTGACAAGCAGCTGACGGGCCAAGAAAATTTATTTCAACGTTAAATTGAAATGTTGAAAATTTTTATAAAACGATCTAAACAGCGATTTTTGTCATTTATTATGAAAACCTATGCTTCATTCCGGATTTATTGCCAAATGACGCTTGAAAATCGGGTTCATAGCGAGGCTCAGACCCAATATGAGCTGCGTCACTTTGATATAACGAACGACTATTCGGTCTTGTGATTGCTCTGAGTAATTGAGAACTTAAAGACGCTGTTACACGCTGAAACTTTTATCTGAAACTTGTATCGAGTGCCGATGCGAGTTTCAGATATAAATGGTGTGACATGCTGAAATTTCGTCCTGAAACTTGTTCGCGACACAAGTTTCTGTTGCAGGAGTAGAGAGAAGTTCTAATTTTCGTGAAACCGTCTCGTGAAACCGACCTGGGGAAAGTTTCAGCTATAAATAACCATGTTACACGTTGCAATGCGTTGTGAAACTTGTCTCGCAACGGCGATTGAGGCAAGCCGGTTTCAGAGAAAAGTTTCATCGTGTAACAGCGCCTTAACCCACAATACTTTCCGTCCCTGTCCAAAACGGGTCAAGATAACTACTGCCTCTTTTACTCCAATGGATTTCATTTAGCCTGCTATAGACTTTACTTTTGTTTGTTTTCAGATCCAGGCGCTAAAAACACAAACAAGTGGAAACGGTGTACAGGAGCAAAAACTGTATTATTATAACAATGGCGTCATCACTTCTCCACGATTCTCTCTGGTGTGCAGCCTATGGGATTGTCGCTGTCTTTGTAATACTGGGCAACTCTTTGTCAATATACCTCTTCGTCAGCAACGCACGTTTAAGACGCATGCGCACTTCAAGCCTGTTGCTGAACCTTTCAATTGCTGATCTAATGGTTGGTGCCGTTACCTTGCCCATGTACATGGCTTTGGTATGGCCTGGTACAAATTATGCCTTACAAAGCAATTTTCCGTATTACTCATCGTTTTTGGGTATTGATGTATTGACGGGGTTTGGAAGCGTTTTTGGACTTACTGTAATAGCACTGGAGAGACTGTATTCAGTATTTTATCCACATCATCATCGACGAGCCACCAAGAAGATGTATCTTGGAATGATCGCCGTGACTTGGGCCTTGGCCATGGCGCAGACGGTGCTACGAATTCTCTACGATCACAAAGTGATTTCTTTGGAGGGATTTTTTATTTGCGTAATGGCATCACTTACGGTGTCATTGTTAGTCATCTGCGTTGCGTACGTAGCCGTCTGGATCAAAGTAAACTTGAATCAGCGGCGTAAAATTAACCGAACAACGCTGGAGCGTAAGAACGAGAACAAACTCGCCGTTACGTTGGCGATAATAACAGTACTTTTTATTTTCACGTGGATGCCGTTCCACGTATTGAATATCGTTCATGTTTCTTTGCGTGAAGTGTCGCACCGCTGTGCCGTACAAGTACCTGAACTTCTTCAAGCTTCTACACTACAGCAACAGCGTAATCAACCCCATCGTATATTCCTCACGGTTTCCAGAATTCCGGCGAACTCTCAGATCCGTGTTCTGCGAATGTCGATCAACGGCTGTTGAACCAATCAACACGCAGATGGAACCCACTCAATTGTCAGTGTATCCTGCTCACCGCGGTCAACCATCTGCAGAACTCGAAGGGGGTTATAAATCGGATCTAAATCGTGTGGAAAGCCGGACAGTGAACTTAACACTTGTTGTGTGTAAATAAATTGTTTCATATAAATTAAACAAGTCGCATATTGCAACCTACTGGATGAATAAACTTATTTGATGGAACATATCTGTAGCATTGAATTCCACACTTGGCTTTGAAATTGTATGTAATATATGCTAATGTACAGTCATTCTCGGGGACCCAGGGGGAGGGAGGGGGGAAGGGAGGGGAGGGGAAAGGGAAAAAGGGACGTCTCTCTTAGTTACTGGTTTAATGAATGTACGAGACGCCTTGGGTGGTCCCCAGTCGATGATGTACAGTGTGCATCATAGTATTGCGATGGTAGCTAGTCACCTACACTGTAGTACTCTAGATGCAAGAGCTTTGTTAAGTGTTGCTTTTCGTAGTTTCCTTCGCAGCCTTGTGTAGTGTCGTAATGGAGCGTTGCGTGACGGGACTAAACGTTACGTAAGTCTAGCCACGTAATTATTAACGAAACATAACGCTCACCAAAGCTCTGGCAACCTAGCTGTGAACCAAAACTTTAAATGTGAAACACTGGCTTAGTGACAACGAACTCCAGTACGCCAGGAGGGGGGACGGGGTGGGGGGGAGGGGGAGGATACTCCCCTATATATGCTAGTACGGGTACGGTTGTTCAGCTCCCAGGTGTGGGATAGGGTAACGTTTTGGTCTGGGATAGGGCCATACGGTATGGTTTCCGCAGTAACTCTACTATCATTTTACGCTTTCATTTGAACTGCTCAACAAAAGCCTCAGCAAAAGAGGCCAAGAAGCGTTTATTAATAAAAATTAGACGTTTATTATTATAGTCTGAAACAGAGTATGCATTTTGAAGCTTTAGTCTTGAATAGGGTTTGGAAAATCGAAATTTTAGGTCTGGGATAGGGTCAGAGTTTTAAGGTGCCGGCGGCACACTCCTACCCAAAAAGAACCTAGTGCCCCCTCTCCCACCCACCCCCAATCAGCCAATCCGAATCCATTATTTAATCGTGCAACTATGCTGGGGGTCCGGAAAGGTTAGGGTTGGGGGCTAGCTAATTAGTATAGTAAACAGAGCCTGATCAAGTCACATAAACCGATGACCCAGTAGATATTGCTGTATATCAATCCACAAAAACCACGCAATCCAGCAGTGCATAGCACTGTTTCCACCTTTGAACCTTGACAGGTAAGGGTTTTTGTAGTTGTGAAGAATGCTTGTAAACCTAAGAATCATATCCGTGACTGAAGGTATGATCAACGGACATGATAATCATCACCGATCACGAATCAGGAGCTCGGATTATCAGGACAATCGAAGCACTCCCGTAAGCGGCAGTTGTACTAGTTCTAATTGGTATTATAATGTGGAAAGTTAAACTTTAGAACTCAGTACACTTACTTGTAAATTAGAGCAAACAAGCTTTCGACCCCTACTTGGATCTTGATCACGTTGTGCAGTCACGCGTGATCATGAGGTTTAATTACCTCGAGATCACGTGAGTGTGGAAGGTGAGTTCTAAAGTTTAACTTTCCACATTATAATACACATCAGTACAGAATGCTCATTCCATTCATTGGTATTACCTCATGTTACCATTTAAATCACCTTCAGACAGCCAAAACTTAGACCTTTCATGCCTCATGCTTTCGGCCTTAAATCGCTAAAAGTCGTCTTAATTTTGGCCCATTTTTGCTTACATCGAAAGTCACCCTAAGTTCCCAAAATTACGGCGACTTTAATTAGGCTACTAGTTTTAATTGAAATTATCTTAATCAACTTCTGCAGACAGCTAAAACGTAGATATTTCATGCTTCTATCCATTTCAGCCATTTTATGCCCTAGTTCACATCAACACGCCAATATCAAACTGAAATTTTTATTCAGACCTTTGGCACACTTATGTGAGGGTCCTGAAGGGGTAAAATGGGACTGGGATTTGCCTGTTTTTTTGACTGGGAAATGGGATTTGTTGTACTGGGACTGGGATTTGGGAGTTTTTGTCACTGGGAATGGGAAACAGAACATCAAATGGGAATGGGATTTGATGCTGAAAAACTGCAAAACCGTACAAATATTAAAAAAAAAATGAAAAATTGCAAGTCGACGCACAAAAAAACGAAAAAGAAAAAAATCATACCCAGGACTTTTCGGTATATTATGCATCTGAGAGACTGAGACTGGTCACATGTCAATTTTTTGTGACTTACTTTGTGAAAACAAATGGAAAAGGGGAGTTCGAAAAAGTGCAATGGGATTTTTGAGAAATTTATGACTGGGATTGAGATTTTAATGAAAAAGTAGGCTGGAATGGGATTTGCCCCCCCCCCCCTTTCAGGACCCTCTTATGTAACCTAAGGGGGAAGGAGAAGGATATAGGGAAATGAAAGCAATTAAGTAGCACCTGTAAATTAAACTCTTGTTTTTGACTCACGGATACTCCCAAGGAGTATTTGTGAGTCTATGCTCATTTGCATATGTGACTAGTTAGCTCGAGTTTAGATATTAACACATTGTGATTTGAATACGTAATGTAATGAAACGTATTAGGTGTGGTTATCACAAGTATGGCATAATTTACGTTTTGTATTCTAGGACGTAAATCTATCACAAGCGCACGTTTTTTTGAACGCAAATAGGCTACGTAAAATAGAATTACGCACTTTCTAAAATCCTAAAATTCCTTAGAGTTCTTAACCCTTTAGAAACATACATAAACTATTTTGGAGTAAAAGTTCAGTTCACGATCAGTTTGTAGCGAGCTCAAGATCTATACGCTTCATGTCAAGACTACACACAAACATCTATTGTACATCATGCCTTATATGGTGTTGTTTGTACCGAAGCTAGACCACAATGCACCTTGTTTGTCTATCTCAGAAAAGGCCTATGGTCGTGGGAGGGGGACAAAACAGTAACAACACAAAGAAAATTGATATGAAATGAATTTTGTGGACTGTAGAAAAACAGGAACAGCCACCAAGTATAAATATTGTGTATTACACATCAGTACATTTCATATTTGGAAACCAGACAATTTGAGAGTAAACTTTTTTCAGCAGAGCGAATTTTATTCAAATTTCTATATTGTTCTAGACGATTCTGTCCCCCTCATAAACAAGTCGTGACGTCATAATAAAATAGGGCAATTCAATTGACCTATGAATTGTTGGTAGGTTTTTGCTTTCAGAACATTTAGTTGTTAGCATTTTATAGTTTGGCATTATTAGTTGTTAAAATTTAGTATAGAATAGTTACTTAGGCTATTAAAAATTTTGTGTTTAAGTATTTGTTGTACTTTTGTATGATTCTAGCAAGTTTCTAGCTTTACACTTTAATTAATCCAGGAGTTAATCATATTAAGCCTGTTGAGTGACTGTTTACAAAGCTAGTTGTTAAATAGTTTTTAACTCGTGGATTGCAAATGTGAGGGCTAGAATATGCAAGTGTATCACTCGATCACTCACTCACAAATTGTAAACTTTCAGTTCTGATAATAAATGTATGGGTCAGCCGTCGTATACGTATGACGCAAAAGCTTCTAAGGCCGTCTATTAGAGCGCGCGATTTCACCGAAAAACAAGCAATATTCCTCGTTCATTGAATTAGATTCTACTATATGGATTCATACATTTCGCTGATTCTAAAACCAGAAATAACATTCATACATTTCCATTTCTTATTTATCGTAGTGATAATCATGATACAAGAAATGTTCCTCGCAATTCTGGTCATTGTTCTTGCTTATGCCTTCTTGACTTTCATGAGGAAACCAAACAATATGCCTCCTGGTCCAAGACCTCTGCCGATACTTGGGAACCTCCCAGATGTGATCAAGTGGATCAGAAATAAAAACATGCACATTGAGTTGCATAAGCTTGCAAAGAAGTATGGGAAGATTTTTACACTGCGAATGCCCTGATCAAGATATTGTAGTCATAAACTCCGCCTCGACTGCACGCGAAGCTCTTCAGAAGAAAAGAGATGACTTTTCAGGCAGACCTTACGCCTTTACGTTTGATTATATATTTCGCAATACGAAGGACGTAGCTGCTGCAGACATAAGCTCTACATGGATGACCCAGAAAAAACTGGTTTACTCGGCCATTCGATTGTATCAGCCAAAGCTTGAAGATAAAGTCAATGAAGAGATGACAGAGTTAGCTAAGAGATTGGTAGGCTATAAAGGAAAGCCCATCAACCCCTTTCACGACATCATCTTATCTACAATCAATATCATATGTGCTATGGTCTATGGTGACCGTTATGACATCCATGATCCAGAATTCCACCTGATCGTTGATAATAACCGAACAATATTTTCATTTCTCGGGTCGTTGAGTATTCTCAATATATTCCCTTTTTTAATCCATTTTCCCATCAAAGATTCCAAGCTCATCAAGGATGCTCGAGACACACGCGACCGCTTAATGACTCAAAAGTATCGCGAACATCAAGAGACGTACGAGGAAGGTGTGGTACGTGATTTGACGGATGCATTGATCAAAGCCTTGCAAGAAGCTGAACAAGAAGACAGCAAAACTCGCGACCTGATCACTGAAGACCATGTCATCATGACGATGTTTGATACGTTCGCAGGTGGATTTGAGACAGTAACCACTTCAATGTTGTGGTTCTTACAACGGATTTCAGTTCATCCTGATGTTCAAGAGAAAGTGCAATCGGAACTCGACCAGGTGGTTGGTAGGGACAGATTACCACGATGGGAAGATAGAAGCCGATTGCCTTATTTGGTTGCAACAATTGAAGAGTCATTGCGTTTATCGAATATTATTACACTTCTCATCCCGCATAAAGCTCTAAAAGATTCAAGCCTAGAAGGTTATCACATTCCTAAAGGCACCACCGTATTTGTCAACCAATGGGCATTGCATCATGACGAAAAGGAATGGAAAAACCCCTATGTTTTTGATCCAGATAGATTTCTGGACAATGATGGCAAGGTCTTACAAGTATCTGGGATAAAGAGCTATCTTCCTTTTGGTTCTGGTCGTCGTGTTTGTGTTGGTGAGTCGTTGGCCAGGCAAGAACTCTTTATCATTGTTTCACGACTGCTGCATCAGTTCAAAGTAGATCCAGCTCCTAACTCTACATCAACAATGGACGGCGAACTTGTGGGGCCCATTCACTATCCAAAACCTTTTGAGATATGTTTTAAACGACGATCATGAAAAGATCACCAACAACATCAACGCCAACCATTTCAACAAATAGTCCACCACTAATACCCATCACCACAACCTGCAGCACAACCAGCAACAACACACCATAATCCGCCAATATCAAAACTAACAACACCCACCACCACTACTACCTCCACCAACAATACCCCCAACACCAACCACTAACAAAAAGAACAACACTACCACCGACACAGCCATCATCAGCTACCATCCCCATACGCAAATGAACAGCAATTCGATCAGATAGAACGAATTTTTGATTACAAAATATTCAGACTAATAGTCTGAAAGTTATATCGTTTAAATTTCTTTGAAAAAACTGTAGTTAAAATTAAAACTACTTGCTCTAGCTAGTTCAGTAGAAACCCTATCCCCGGACAGGGTAGCAATTTTCTCCCCACGGGGTAATGCTAATAAGTTCACTTCACGTTGATTGGTTAGTTCTCTCTCAAGGATTTACCTGATCGAGCTGAAGCGAGAGCCAGCTTAACCACTCCTCCTAAAGAAATGAAAAAGTCTACATAATCTAAAAAGCTTTAACTACAGTTTTACAAAAAATAACCATAAAAATAAAGTGCAGCAAACAATGACAAGGATGCCACGATGAATGCAAAAACTTGACCAGTCTTGTTTTACATCGCATGTATCCACTTTACGAGTCATTGTAGGGTAGATAAGGTTCGAGTACGAGTTCGCAATGGCTTCTCTTGCACCTGACCATAATCCTCGACCACAAAGGCGATATTGAGCGGGATGACATGGGCCAAAGAAGCAAGCAAGGGCAAGATATGGATCTCTGAAAAACATGCGAACGATACTGGGACGACAACCAATTTGTTCAGCCAAGCTGTCATTGTACGAAATACCATCGGCCTGGGAAAGGTGAAAGGGGACAGTGATTACTATTGTGACTGTACGTAGCTGATCATCACATGATCATTAATTCAACTTTTAGGAGCCCCTCATTTAAGGGACAGAAGCCAAAAATGAAAATATTTGAATTACAGTGGAGGCCACCCTTGTAAAGTGGTCTTTATAGAGTTAAATGATCGTTGGGTGTGGTCAAAGCAATATTTTATCACGGTATCCCTTAGTTAAGTCAAGAGACCATAATACTAAGAGTGCGAAACTAGCTCAGTATTGATGCAAGGGAACATGGCAGAATGTCATTAGTACGCGCGCGCTTGACCGGGCTTCCTGTGATTTTTGTTTCTGCGCGCTTCGGCACCTACGACCGATAAATTCCGAAGATAGTACGAGCGTTGTAACTCTGAACGAGCTTCGTTCGGCTTTGAGCACAGGAAACCCGGCTAAACTCGAAGCAGACAAATCACAGGAAGCCCAGTCAAAATTTGACAAGCGCGCGTGCGTACTAACGACATTCTGCCGTGCTCCCTTGATTGACCCTGCTTGATTGATGTCTGTGCGATGTTCGTGGCGGCTCAGACTATTTTTAGTAATTTCGCCATCGCGCGCGCAAGGCTCTTAAACAAATGCTGATAACAAACGATTCCGTCCGCGCGCACGTTAAAAACCAATTTGAAAGCCTTGCGCGCGCGATGGCGAAGTTACTAAAAATAGCCTTAGCCGCCACGAACATCACACAAACGTCAATACCGAGCTTCGCTCTCTTAGTATTATGGTCTCTTGGTTAAGTCAATGAAAGCCCCCAATTTACACAACAACCATATCTATGGTACAGCAACCCTAGACTTGCTCCAAGTCTCGCTCGTTAATTTTTCCGTTGTTTTGGGCTTCGTCATTTTCCATTCCTTGGTCTTCCTGTGTCGTAATTTGGAAGTGCCCGATTTGATACACCACAGGGAGCCCAAGCAACAGAAAAAATTAACGAGTGAGACTTGGAGCAAGTCTACGGCAACCCTAATTCTGGGCACGCGGGTCCATCATTTTTGGTACGGCACGGCCGACATTATCATCGTGTGAACAGCTAGAAAATAATTGGTCCGCGTGCCAAGATTTAGGGCTGCCGTGCCAACTTGCCATAAAAAAGGTTTTCGTGTGAATCAGCCTTGAATATCATAAAATTGCACTTCAGGCACCAAGCTAGAAGTGCACTGTATTCCAAACTAAATAAGTGGCATTGACAAGGATGTGTAACTACAGATTGATCTTTATAACGCCTGGATTGGCTTAAATATGTAATAAAAGCTTGCAACCATTATGCGCACAAACGTCAGCTAAATCAGTAAAGAAGCAGATGTATACTGAGTGCAATTTGTAGAAATTAAATACTAAATGTACCCTATGTTTTACATTTCTCTTTCCTGACCGGACGCTTAACAGAGATCAAACCTACAAAGACTGTTAAAAAGTGGATAGCTAAATAAAATGTGGTCACGGCGGTTAAATGGAGGACTCCATGCACATTGTTGGCAATTATTGGACTGAGGTGATCGCTCTTACAGAACAAACGTATTGTAATTGTTGGGCATTGTTGGCTCAAAGCGGTGTTCAAGCGCATCATATCCATCATATTTGAATTAACAATCTTGGGTGTTTGAGTTGGCTCACATTGTTGGTTAGTTAGCGTTTGAACGGGATTTTAATCCAATCCAATACTCCTTTTACTCATGACGAGCCATTGAAGGACCAAGACCGACAAAGTATTCTTCATTTTTGAGTCAGTTTAATTTGTTTTAATCTTGTTAACTCGATTATCTTTTAGAGATTTGCTCTGTTCGCGCTAAAATATTGCTGTTGTTTTAAATCTGATAGCTTTGCCTTGAAGTGAGGCTAACAAACAACAAACAAACAAACAAACAAACAAACAAACAAACAAGCAAGCAAGCAAGCAAGCAAGCAAGCAAGCAAGCAAGCAAGCAAGCAAGCAAACAAACAAACAAACAAGCAAGCAAGCAAGCAAGCAAACAAACAAACAAACAAACAAACAAACAAACAAACAAACGCGAGAAAAAGGGCTGGAAACCCAATCATAAAATTAAGATAATCTATTATACTTACTACCAATGCATATTGAGGACGGTCATGAACATGCCGTAGAAGCTGACGTCTTCCTCGGCTAATTTCTTGCATCATCTTCTCCTGTGATGGTAGTTGTATGGTTCCCTTGACAACGCGCACTGCCCACCTTGCTTGCATCTCAATCGTAGGGTTCATAGCCCCTTTAATTGTGACAAAACCTATAAAAGCCAAAGTAGGCTCAGGCTGACGTGGCAGGGAAGATATATTTGTAGAGTTTCAGGTCGTTATTTAAAGGTGGAGAAATGATGTTTTTGTCTAAGAACTCAAAGCCAATGATATACCCAGTACATAAGATGACAATATCCAAATCGTCTATCACTGAATGATCCATAAAGCTCTACACTCTTTCTCCCCAAAACTTGCTATTCCCGTCTTTATTGCGATGGTGCCTGTACTTATACGAATGGGGAGCTCATCATTGGTTACCAAGGGGGCTTTCGATGATTCCCCTGTGGTCTGAAGGCCATAATGGGCGTGGTTTAGTTGGTGTAAGACGAGGTATTTAACAACAATTTGTGAAAACCATCCTGGTAGACTATGAAAAGCTCGGGTATTTGTAATGTAGTCAAACGGTATTCCTGCGATTAAACGTGAGTTTAATAGCGCTCCACTTCTTGTGCTAACATACACTTGTTTAGCATGCCGGCTCAAGTCAACAGCGATGTCTGCACCAGAGTTACCAAGTCCTGGAATAATAATATAAAGCGTTAGAGTCGATTTCGTATGAGTGTGAAAACGGTACCACACGGTCACGGTACGGTTACGGCAGGAATTTCGAATGTTTTTATAGACAACACGGCACTGACATGGTCACGGCACGGCGCGGTCCTTTTCACACTCATATGAAATCTGCTCTAGTCTTAACATCTGTATGTTCTCTTTTATTGGCCTAAGGGAAAGGATAGCGCGCAAGTTAGTCCTTGCCTCCAAGGAGAAACTCCATGTCTTTATGGTGGATACCTTAAGGGTATTAGCGGTCACACTCGGTACTTTTTACGGAAATCATTAGCAGTTTGAAATTTTACATATGTTTCATACCTTTTAGAGTTAAAAAAGCGTTTGGTACAGTTTAGGGGGGAATGAAAATTTCTGACGATCATCTCGCTCCTTCCATTGCTTACTACCGACCAAAGGGTATCCTTAGCTAATGCAAAGCTAAAACCACAGGAAGACACTCTCCTGCGTGGCCGGTCCTTGGGGAGGGGAAGGGGAGGAGAGGGAAGGGCATGGTTTCCTTTCGGCCTTCTCCCCTCCCCTCCCCTCGGCTCCCCTTCTCCAAGGGCCTGCCACGTAGGCTAGGCACTGGTATCAGGAAAATGTATTCAAGACAATCGAAACAAATTAAGTGCGTGTAACATCAAGGGTCATGTAACAGCTCTCGTAAGATCTAGTCCTATTGGATCGATACCCTCACTGTTAAACAATAGAAAATAAACAATAGAACGAGTTGACAATGAAATGAATTGTTTTGTTTCTCCAATCACAACAGATCTTACGAGTTGCTGCTACACTACTGTTTGAAACAAAACAATTCATTTCATTGTCAACTCGTTCTATTTTATTTTCTATTGTTTAACAGTGAGGGTATCGATAACCAGGGGGCTAACTTGAAAACGAAAGTTTATTTAGCCTCCTTTCTCAATGTCACTTAATTATATTTCTATATGTTTATATGTTTATTGGTCAAATTTTGTATTTCTATATTTATATATATTTCTTTAAAACTAGTTATTAATTGTAATCATAATGAAATACTGTAAACGAGAAATAAAAACAAACTACTGTACGTCAAGATCGAAAAGTCAATCCCACACTTTCTTACTTAGCAGGGGCATAGCGAGGCCCGAGCAAAAGGGGGGGGGGGGGGGAAGTCAATGAAAAGGTTAAATTTCAAGGCCCAGTTCCCGCCAAAATATGTTCATTTCCTAATTTCCGGCCCCAGGAAGAACGTTTTGGGACAAAAACACAAGGGGATTTGTCTAGCATCGAGAAACAAAAACAAACTTTGTACCGTCCAAGTGCGGAGTATACGTGAGATAACATTTGAATGAAGCCCATGGTATTTCAGACATAGAGCACAGTTGGTTCAAATCGTACTTGTCCAATAGGAAACAACAATGTTTAGTTAATGGTTATTTATCTTCTTCAAAAGAAATAATTTGTGGAGTTCCCCAAGGTTCTATTTTGGGGCCTTTGTTGTTTCTTATTTATATCAATGATTTGCCAACCTGCCTCCACTTCGCCTCACCCTGCATGTATGCAGATGACACACAAATATTTGCTTCTTCATCTGATATTGATGGTCTTTCTGAACAATTAAATCCTGATTTAAATAGTATAAGCGATTGGCTAAAAGCCAATAAGCTTCAATCACATCCTGATAAAACAAAACTGATGATAATAGGATCAAGTCACAATTTAAAGAATAAGACAAGTGATCCCTGTAATAATATTTCAATGAATGGCAAAATCGTAAAACGAGTGGGTCTGCATACATGTTTAGGCGTAAATCTTGACGAAAAGCTTTCTTTTGAAAATCATATTGAATACATCTGCAAAAAGGCGAGCGCGGGTGTTGGAGCCATAAAGCGCATAAAGCCCTTTGTTCCAATAGGCTCTTTAACAACACTCTATAAAGCACTTGTCCAGCCCTACTTCGATTATTGTTCCCCCTTATAGGATACTTGCAATAAAACTCTCAAAGACAAGCTACAAAGGGTACAAGCCCGTGCGGCTAGGGTGATCACAAGTGCTTCATATGACGTTCGATCAGCAGACTTGTTTCAAAGGTTAAACTTAAATACTCTTGAAAGCAGATGGAAACAATTAAAATTATCATTTTTATATAAAATATTAAATGACCAAGCTGCACCTAATTTAGCAAAGCTTTTCGTCAAAATTAAAGAAAATGAAAAACCTCAGTTATATATTAAGAAATTCCGCGACTGATCTAGCACTTCCAGGGCCTAAACGAAACTTTTTGAAAAGAAGTTTTGGATATAGCGGCGCTGCCCTGTGGAACAGCCTACCAAAAGAGGCTAAACAAGCAAGCTCTCTTAGGCTGTTTAAGAGAAGTATAACCTCCTTTTGCTCGTGATCTGGGGTTGTGCTGTTTTATACTTTTCAAATATATATGTTTGCTTTTATTATTATTATACAGTGTTTTTTATATCAACTAATATCAAAACGATTGATGTACATATAACTAATTATTATTATATATTTTTATACTACGCCACATTTGGAAACCAGCGCACATACATACGTATGTAGCGTTGAAATGTTTAGCGTGATTAAATAAAGTTCATCATCATCATCATCATCAGTCCAAAATTCTTGGGAGGGCAATCGCCCCCCCCCCCCCCCCCCCCCACTTACCCCCCCTCCCTCTTGCTACGCCACTGTTACTTAGTAGACCACGCACTTCTTTTTTATCACTAGGCGTTATTGAGAAGTGGAATCGCTAGCTTGCATATGACTGTCGTTAAAACTCTAGTCTAGTAGGCAATGTGCACGAACGCCATTTTCTAGAACAAAGCATGATGGGAAATTGGGTCCTTGCACTTTTTTATTCCCGCTGAAATATGCACAAAAATCTACCTTTGTCATTTTTTTTTACAGAAAATGCAAGTATTTTAGCATAAGGAAATTAAAATGTTAGAAAATGCTTTTAGGTCGCTAGAAATTGTTGTTAAATTTTTTGCTAGACTCCAACTCCCAGAGTGCTTTGTATTTGGAAGCCCTTGCGCACATTGCCTATTGTTATCATCATCATCATCATCATCATCAACATCATCATGCAATGTCATCATCATTTCTCAATTTCTCAACATCCACACAACAGCAACCTTTCGGGCTTAACATTGAAAAGGGGAGAGAACATCAGATGATATGCATTCTGCAGTCGAAGCAATTAAATTATGTTAGAAACGGAGAAAGTCCCAAGAGGTTTTGTTCGGGTTTTAACTGTAGTTCTCCAAAAAGCAAAAACTTAGTTTCCCATTCAAATCAATATATTCTTGGCCGGAAACTCTCGAAAGCGACCACCTTGATTTAACATTTGGTTCGTCGCTTTTTTATGCTATTCAAAATGGATAGCGTGACCAGAACCGTGAATCCGTGACATCGATTACATTTTCTATGCATTGCGCTGATATGACATGTAGAGTTACGTAAGCACGTTAGCCAACGGAACTCGTGACTTTCGTAGAGTCGATTATTATTGTTACGGAATTCTTTTATACAAGGGATTTCCAAGGGAGATTTCCCAATTCTCGTTATATCGTGACATGCACGCTGGTTTGAGAAAAGTTATTACCCTATACTTACCTATAACTAATACAGTTTTGTTTTCAAAACCAGTTTTGTTTTTGTAAGAATGGCTGTGTAATATCTTTCCTTTGAAGTTTCGCAGACCTGGATAATCTACCAAACGAGGTTGCCATAGATGTCCTGTACAGACAAACACAGCGTCGAACTCGATACGTAGTTGTTTGGAGTCATTATTACAGCTTTCCTTGTAAACTACTTCCCATTTTAAGCTCTCCAGTTTTCTTATATTAACGACATGACTATTGAATCGTATATATCTTTTCAAGCCAAACTTTTTTGCGTAAAGCTCATAATACTGCAACATCTTGAAGTGAGGCAAAAACGGCGCAAACTCTTTAGGCATGGGGAAATCTGAAAAACAACTTAATTCTTTGCTTGTATTGATGACAGTACTTTCGTAGACAGAGCTGTGGCCTTCGGTTTCTGAATACCTCCAGAGTCCGCCAATATCATGCCCCTGCTCAAAGCATTCAACTTCCAGTCCTTCTTCCAAGCAGCACTTAATTGTCGCAAGGCCAGACGCCCCAGAACCGATTACGGCCACTCTCATTGCCACCAAAACGTTTTAAAATTTGATGTACCAATGGAATATATCCAGTATATTTTTCGTCAAGTAAGAGACCAAGACCAGACAGACAGCGCGCGCGCCTCATATCAAATTGCAGACCTTCGTGTTGGGTATCCTGTGGTCAGAAGTTCTCAGTTCCAAAATGGCGGCAAAAAGAAGAAAATTGAATGAAGTCGAAACAACCGAATGCATCGTGAAATTTCCTGAAATTAGAATCCATATCTTGCCACAGAGAATTCAAAAAGCTAGGCTGGATATTTTGAAGAGTGCATCTCGTCGGAAAGGATTCGATATCATTGAAAATTTCAAGTGAGTTTGTGCCCACAATATTGTACAGCAATATAAGCTTAAACTCCAAGTTGATAAGTAGTATTTAAGCCAAGTTTTACCTCTGTTTATTTGAAGTGAGAGTGTAACACACATCGTAAGTCAGTATGATAGCAGAGAAAAGGTTCTTGAATCACTGAAAAGGTAAGTTAATTTACAACTTTAGCGATACTTCGTGTAGCGTACAGTAAGCCTTTGCCGATCAGAGATCGGTTGGCTATTTTTTTCAAAGCAATTTGTAAAAAGTTATTGTGAAAATGGTTGGCGCATTATCATTACAATTCGTTATACTCAGTTATCCTTCTTTCTTGATTTCCTTCTTTGTTGATCCATTCCTCCCTCCCTTTTCCCTTTCTTCTTTGCCTGTCTCCCTTCCTTCCTAATCCTTCCTTCCTTCTACCTTCATTCATTGTTTGATTCATTCACTCCTTCCTTCCATCCTCCCCCACCCCCCATTTCCCTCTCTCCCTTACTTCCTTCTCCGTCCCTTCCTTCTTTCCTCCTCTCTTCCATCCACTTCCCTTCCTTCCTTCCTTCCTCCTCCCTCCCTTCCTTGCTAATCCTTTCTTCCCTCACCATTTTTTCCTCCCTGTTTTACTTTCCTCCCTCCCTCCTTTCCTTCTTTTTTTCCTTAATCATTATGTAAATTTGTGAATTGAGTGTCATGTGGTGGAATAGATGAATGTAGTGGTAGTGTGTGTGAGTGACAGCAGGCCCACATCAACTGGCACATCAGCTGAATGGTTGCCAATCAGCCATAGCCTGCTTGGCTAATATATACAGTAACATTTATTGGTTTGCTACTGATATATAAAGAGTATCATTTTTTTTTGTTTTATAGAAAAAACACCAAGAATATGGAAATTGTCAACTTGAATTGTAAGTAGAGTTCTTTTACATGTAGACAAGGCATGAGGACTAGACATGGATTGCTACTTCGGTGGTGTACATGCCTGTATAGTATCTCATGAAGCTCATTTACAGGTAAGAAAATTTTAATGTTACCTTTTTAAGGGCTGACCTCTTGTACGTCAATGGGAAAACCAGTGCCAGTAACAGATAGTCACAGAATAAAGTCAAAGCAGGCATCGTCAGAAGATATGGTATCTCATAACGTAACAAGGTGCGAATAGAAATGGAATATTAAACTACCACTGAGTAGTTTATAACCACTTTTTTATCAATTTTCTTTGTGCTGTTGCTGTTTTATTTCCCTCTCACAACAATGACCCTTATCTGGACATTAAACAATAGTTTGTTTTGATGTGACATCAGAGTGAAATAATGCAATTATTAAGGACTACAATTCCAACTAATTTTATTTTCATTTTTCATTGGAGTCAGTTCATCATCTAATACTGACAACACGAAAGGACACAATAAGGTAACATAAAACAACTTGGTTTTATATAGTGAGAAATTGCACCGTACCACTTATTGACCACTTACCAACCACATATTGACCACATACCAACCACTTATTGACACCTTACCGACCACTTAATGACCACTTATTGACCACCCACCAACCATTTACTGACCACCTACCAACCACTTATTGACCGCCTACCAACCACACGTTGACCACTTTCTGACCACTTACCATGCAGTGCAGATTGTTCACTATTACTAGTACCTTAGTTTGTAATCATTACTCGATAAATCAATAAACCTTTCCTGAATTATGCTTCAAATTGAAGTTGGGCCTGAAGCTTTTATTTCAATTGTTTTTAGTACATTCATCCAAAGTTTAACCTTGGTTTGAAACCATGATTGTGACTGCTTTTAAGCAAATTTTGGAAAGATGTACATCCTCTTTTTATACTCTGACAGGACTGCAGTTCTAATTAAAGCATTTCACTTGACTGTTTTAGGACACAAAATACATCTGTCAAAAGGCTGCACCATTAAATCATCCCAATAAGATATTTACTGTAAGTTATTAAAATGATCTTCAGTAGGTTACTCTTTCTAGCATCACTTATCGTAGTGGCTTTTTCTTTGGTGGTCAATGTTTCCATCAATTGCTGTGGCACTAAAATGAGCCCTTTAAGTTATATGCCAATTTGGTTGTTGAATATGTTTGTTAATAATGTATTGTGATTGGTAGGAAGCTCTAGAAATACTTGAACGTCATGCACTATACACAGACAGTAGCCAGAGAGATTCAAGAGCTCTTGCATTCAGAAGAGCATCCTGTAGTTTAAAAGCTTTGCCAAGGTACTTTGTACATACATGTACATGTAAGAACTTCCAATATTACATCTGCTATTTGCAGCTATTGTAGTCAATAATTTATTTATAATAAGTCTTACATGTAAGAGATCTTTCTCGGGGTTACTTGTCAATGAGAATCTATCACATCTTTAAGAGTATATTTGAATTACTAAGTTAATTAAATATATCATACGAACAAACAAATGAACGAATAAGGAAGGAAGAAAGGAAGGAAGGAAGGAAGGAAGGAAGTCACAATGAAAATGGATTGACAGAATATTAATGAACAGAGTGATAAAAATATAATTGTGTTATACAATAAAATGTGGGGAATTTGGTTATGATGTAGTCCAGACCCAGGCCTCTTTTTACCCTGCTCCACTTCAGAAAAATAGAGTCCAGATGAACTTGCATGCGCATGCATTACATGAACCAATCAGACACTGTAAAATGTGGGTGTGACCTGGTTACAGTGCCTTTTCACAAGTCATACAGGGCTTGGATTTGCTCCAATTTGGGTAAAAACGTGTGCTTCGTACAAGTGAGGGCATATACTTAACTGCTTTGATAAATTCATTTTCAAAATGAGCTCCTTGTAGCTGATTTAATTCAGATTAACTTTCGTCTAACCCTTTGTTAACAGCAGCCATATTAAACGATAGCCTTGTAACCAGGTCACACCAAAATTTTATGGTATCTGATTGGTTCATGTAATGCATGTGCATGCAAAGTGAGGTAAAAAGAGGCCTGGGTCTGGATTAGTTATGATGTAGAACAGATTTAATACATTGTTAGTAATAATTATTGTAACAGAGAATTGATCGCCACTAACTTCCCCCTCCTAGGCCTATTAGTTTCAATCATGAAGCCCAGTGAGTGGAGATTACCAGTGGAGAAGGTTGTCATTCATTTTTGTTGCCAAACTGATAAAATTAATAATAAATGTTTCTTGTTATTCAAATATTTATAGGAAAATAAGTAAAATAGAAGATGTAACCAACTTGAACCACATTGGAGGGCACAGTAGAAAAGTTATTGAGGTATACAATACATGCAGGTTTAATAGAAATTATTTTTCAGTGTACATGCATCTCTGTGTACAGTGCTTTTATCACAATATCATTTTCTCTTCTTCATCAGGAAATCCTAGATAAGGGTGTCTGCGATGAGGTTGAAGAAATTAAAAGTAGTGATTTCTTTCAGGCCATGGAGGTTAGTTTCAAAGGGAAATGACCCAGCTGTGTTTATTAAGAAGAGCAGTTTACATATAAAAGTCTGTCTATCATTTTGACAATCAATCAGACACAGCCTTCGGTTTAATGGCAGATAACACCAGTCACTTTGGTCTGAATAATTCTTCATATCATACTCAACCTCATCCAATTGTTTAATGCAGTTGAAGTTCCCATAAGTGGACAACAGAATCGGTGTCCACTGACAAGAGGTGTCTGCTTATTGGAGGTTCAAAATATAGTGTTTGTTAGAGAAGGTTCTGATCGAGGGTTGGTGTCTGCTTATGGGAGGTGTCTGCTTATGGGAGTTTATAAAAATGTAGAGTTTGTTAGGAGAAGGGATGAGGGGTTGCTGTCCACTTGTGGAGCTTTCCACTTATGGGATGTGTCTATTAGTGGACTGTATGTTATTAAAGGGGCCCTAATGGCTTTGCATGGCTTTTTATCTCAAAACCCTTTTTATGAAGACTGTAACATGTCTCTTTAGCCCTGTCATGCATCTTTTAAAATGCCATGAAATGTATAGTAAGTTATAAAAGAATGATTAGTCACACATTTATTTGTGATGACTGTTTTTAGAATTTTTCCCACATCTATGGTTGTGGCCCAGCAACAGGGCGCAAGTGGTTTGAAAAAGGCTACAAATCAATAGAAGATGTCAGAAAAGCCTTGGATGATCATCAATTGAAAGTCAACCAACAACAAAGTATAGGTAGGATCTATTCTGATTTTGTAGGAAATAAACACTGACTGTCTTTACTGTTTTTTTAATCATGTTTGATTATCAGGGATCTTGTACTATGAGGGAGTCTTTAATGGGGTTACCAGAGCGGAAGCAGATCAAATCACAGGAATTGTGACTACACAGGTAATAATGGCAGCAACCAGAATATAAACCAGATTACTGATTAATTCCTCTATTGATATGATTCAAACAAGAAGCCTGAATTATGAAAATGTTTTCTTGAGGCTGTTCTAGTTTGACCACAGAATTCATTGTCTGAGGTACTGTTAGTAGGTTATTGAGGGAGCCATTTAACAAATGGATTCAATGAATTCTGTTCTTCATTCTCTTTCATTTGTAGCTCAATGACTTGGAGTCTGGTTGTACCATAGAGCTTGTTGGGGGATATCGAAGGTATGATTACATTGTGTATACAGGTTAGGAGTCTGAGCAAGCTATAGTTGCCTCACTGGTCTTCTAAGCAGCAGGCTCATACAGAGTGGGAACCATTAATGAAGAAAGAAGAGGGGGAGAGACGGAGGGGGGTTCACTGTAAATGCTCAGTGCCTCACATTTATCACTTTTAAAGTCACTGTTAAAACTCATAAAATTTGACAACTTTAATGAGTTGGGGTTAGGTACCAGGGAGAGTGCAGATTGCAACAGACCATGGCATACATGTAATTCTTGATTGTCCTGCCAAAAATATGTTTTTAATTTAAGTATTTCCCCTTGATTTCATCTCAGAGGAAAGCCTTCTGGTCATGATGTAGACATTCTTATTACTCATCCAAATGACAGTGTTATTCCAAACTTGTTGACAAAGCTTGTACAAAGATTAGACCAGCTTGTAAGTGCTATTGGTTAAATTGACATTTGCATCAAAAATCATTTATAAAGAGAGAAGAAATTGGATGAGTGGGATCAAAATAATAATAATAATGATAATAAATTATAATAATTATAATTTTTTTTTGTCTTTTTTAATCTGGAATTTCATCAAGTAATTCATTTCTCCAATAGATATAAATGTGTACAATTCTAGGGACATTTTTTGAAGCCTGGATCACACAGTGACTTGCAACACAAGGATGCATAAAGGCTGGTACACACGAGGGAGCATGCTCCCGGCGTACGCTCCTGGAGCATTTTTCCACAACTAGTACACACTGAAGGAGCATGTTCAATTTGCCCCCCAAATATTCAACAAGTTTGATATCATGGAGCATTTTGCGGGTGAAAATTCTGCTCCCAAGGAGCAAGTTTACCCATGAAATCTTTGGTATATGCGATGGAGTTTTGCTCCGGGAGCATGCTCTGGGAGCAGTGCACCGGGAGCATGCTCCCCCATGTGTACCGGCTTTAAGTGAAAGCACATCATGCATACAGAATAAGTTATGCAGTGCTCATCAGCAAAAAAATTTTTTTTCAAACTCTGTGATAGATGCAATAATGAGTTGAGGTTAATACTTGTGTCACTAGTGTGACTTCTATTCACTTCACTTCTATTCAAGGGGCACATTGTACACAAAGATGTGTCAGTAGGCAAGAACCCTGCTCATCAGAAACAAGAGCAAAAGAGCAGTAAATCACTGTAAGTACCCCCTCTTTCCATCAGTGCTCCGTTTTACGGGTATTTAAAGCTAATTAAAGCTACACGGAAAGGAAAGAAGTTGAAACAAGGATGTGAAGTCACTGGGGATTGAACTAGGGACTTCTCGCACCGAAGGCCGCGCACTGACCAACTGTGCCATCCTTGCTCCTCTAAATCGAAAAATTAAAAGTTAATACAGAGGGGGAATGTTGGGGGAAGAGGGGGTCCTTTTACAAATTCCCTCTATGATAGGGTATGAATATTTTCTGGAACCACACATTGTCTACTCTAGTGACATGTAAATGCAAAGCCACACCCATCCTCATGCCTTTGCTGGCTGCTGCAATTTGTTTTATTTAATATTAGTAGAACTTGATTCTAATATGCTATTATGTATATGAAATTTGTGGGCAACATTTGTAGGGGGTGGGCAGAGTGCAATTCTGTTGCTACATTTGTAAGGGGTGGACAGAGTGCAATTCTGTTGCTACATTTGTAGGGGGTGGGCAGAGTGCAATTTGTAGGGGGTGGGCAGAGTGCAATTCTGTTGCTACATTTGTAAGAGGTGCACAGAGTGCAATTTTGTTGCTATGCACAAACATAAATTAAGGTGAAAGTATGGTTATAATAACTATATAGTGAGAACCACACCCTATTTCACATTTTCCTTTTTCTCCAGAGTTGGAGGTGTAATGGATCACCTTGACCATTGTTTCTGTATGTTTAAAATGGATACAAAAACTGAGGAAGTGACACCAGACATGATCAGAAGGGTAGATCTCATAGTAGCACCACCTGACCAATACCCATGGGCTCTTGTAGGATGGACTGGATCTAAGGTGGGGGATATTTCAGTTTTTTCATCCTACTATAAGTACATGTAATGAATTGATCTGATGCAAAGGTGTCAGTATGTAGTTGGTAATGTGTCACTAAGTAGTTCGTAATTATTAAAGGGGTCAGTGGTTTGTAAGGTGTCAGTAAGTGGTTGGTAAGGTGTCAGTAAGTGGTTGGTAAGGTGTCAGTAAATGGTTGGTAAGGTGTCAGTAAGTGGTTGGTAAGGTGTCAGTAAGTGGTTGGTAAGGTGTCAGTAAATGGTCAACTGGTAAGGTGTCAGTAAGTGGTTGGTAAGGTGTCAGTAAGTGGTTGGTAAGGTGTCAGTAAGTGGTTGGTATGTGGTCAATAAGTGGTTGGTGAGGTGTCATTGAGTGGTTGTTAAGGTGTCAGTAAGCAATTGGAGGTGTCAATAAATATAAGTGGTTGGTAAAGTGTCGGTAAGTGGTTGGTCATTGAGTAGTTATGGTGTTGATAAGTGGTTGGTAAATGTCATTTAGTGATGGTAAGGTGTCAGTGAGTGGTCAGTATTAAAGTAATTGGCAAGTAAGGTGTCAGTACAAATGTAAGCACATTATTTTGTAATTGGTAATTAAAAAGTGTCATTTAGTGGTTGGTAAGGTGTCACAAAGTGATTGCTAAGGTATTACCAAGTGGTTGGTAAGCAAGGCATCGGTAAGTGGTTGGTAATGTGTCAGTAAGTGGTTGGTTTTGAGGTGTCATGAAGTGGTGGTTAAGTTATTGGAGTAATACTTTTTTCGTCAAATTGCATTAGCAATTTAATAGATCCCTGCGCCTGTATGCTTCAAGAGAACTCAATATAGCATTGTCAAACCATGGAGCATGGAATAGAAATCACACGGTGAGTTGATTAACAGTTTAAAATTGAGGACTGGTGTGTAAAGCTAGTGCTTGGTGTACATGTTGCACTGTGATCTCAAACAAGAGCTCTGTCACAAATTTGCTTTTCACAGATCTCTGTTATTTTAAAAAGATCCACCATAATGAATTGAACTATGAACTTTTCAAACAGTGAAAGTACTGCTCAATTGGGTTTTTATTGACTTATTGTATTTCAATCTTTCTAAAGCCACCCTTGAAGATCGAGGCCAGCAATGAAAATGAAATATTTGCAGCGTTGAATTTACCTTATCTGGAGCCACATGAAAGGAACTGTTAAGTTACTCTTAATATGCAGTTTAGCCAGGTACATGTGGGGTACCTCTTAATATAAATAATTAACTCTTAGTGTCCAAAGCTCAATGTATTTGTATACTTACAAGTCTTACCCTCCTCCACAATCAGAAATAAAACAATCCTCCATAACTAAGTGGATATATAGGCAATGGCCCAAACAAAAGTACATGTATGGAAATACATTGGTCCTCAGGCTGCGCTCTGGGTGAATATATCACATAACCCCTCGCTTCAGGCCAATAACCCTCACAAATAACCCTCCCCATCCTCAAGGAGCCCCCAGGTGGTAATTATTCAGTCATTTACGGTATTTTAATCATGTTGTACATTTACAAGTATTTTTGTTTGTTTCAAGATACCATTTTTAGAAATATAAATTGATCACCTAATATTAATAAAAGATTATATTAAGCTTGCTAATTCCATATGATCAGCACAAACCAGCAAATTCCAGTAATCATAGAAATCACATTCTAGCATTATTGCAGCAATCATGATCAGAGATACAGATTTTGTTCTACGTGTGATCTTAGTGAGAATGTAGCAATTATTCTAGCAGTCATATGGAATGACTTGATCACCATAGTTTTTAGTGCAATTTGTGCAATCACTTGGAAACCAAGCTTAAAATAGCAGTGAACGCCATTTCATAAGGCCTTTCATAACCAGCATTTTTATTACATTTTTATATTATATGATAATAAATAATAATTAAAGCATTAATTTGGTAAGAATTATATGTAAAAAATGTTGTTCATTCTTGTAAAGCCACATAAATCAAACTCAAATATAAATATAATAATTATTATATAATCTCACTAAAAACATCAGAAAGTACACTATAATAGATTGATATTCAAAATTAATGACAGTCTCCATTGCCATGGCAACAGTGCCACAAAATAATATACAGACATTTCATGTCAAAAGTTCTTGACCTAAAATAACTGAATTGAGCCTGTCACACCAGCAAAGCTACCGAGAGGATCAAGTAACCTTTTTTGCACCTGGCTGGCACTCACTTGAGATGGTGACTCTTAATGTTTAGGGCAACTCAAAATGACTCGGCTTTGCTTTGAAATGGCAATGCCAGTCCTTAAAAATGGACGTCACATGACTCTCTCTGCTGTCTGCCGCTTCCAATGTACCGTATTTACTCGAATAAGCACCTCTCCCAAATAAGCGCCCCCTTTGGACAAAAATAATTAATAAGCGCCTCCCCCGAATAAGCGCCTCGCACCTCCTTATAGTATACTAATACCAGTACTGTTGTAGTAGTATAGCATTGATATTAAGAGGAAAGCATACTTAGACAGTTGTGTACGCGTTTCCTCCTGCTGAATAAGCGCCTCCCTCGAATAAGCGCCCCATTTTAGACGTGAAAAATTTAATAAGCGCCGGGGCGCTTAATCGAGTAAATACGGTATGTAATATGTATGTAATGTATGTAAATCAGATCAATAAATCAAAACTATGAATAATTAAATTAATTAATTAATTAAATTTCATTAAGGAAATTCCTTAATTCCTTATTTCTATGGTTACCAACAGCATTTGAAAAACAGCAGGTCAATGTCATGTTAAGGTCTTCTTAATCTGTGGAATATAAGAAAATTGAACACATGGAATTAAGTACCAACATGATTATGACCTACAACTGTACAAACTTTGACAAAAATAAATGGAATAATGATAATAATAATATAGTGCACTTATCAAAAATAATTGTGTTTTTCTTGCCTCTATAAAATTGGGGGAGGAGGTTTAATCGTCTCATTTGCTCCAACAGCTAGATAACATTAGCATTTTTACAATTTGTTTTTACAAGATTTAACATTTTTACATTAGATTCAACTTACATTTACATGTAATTTTAATTAAAAGTATATGCTGTGAATGTTTAGGGGACACTTTCTACTGTTGATACTTCATGAAATTCTCTTGCCAAATTAAAGCAGTAGAGCTCTTTATGTAGGGCATTATGTTTTGCCATTTCAGATCATATTTTATACCATTGAGTATTATTTGTTTAGTGGTTAAACACTGAGAAGGCACATTGATATGGTCATCATTTAACTGTATGTATACCTCAAATATGAATCTAGTTCAAGGAAGTGACACCTGTTCTGATGTGGCAAACACTTCACCCAACGCAGAGGAATTTAAGGAGTAAAGGCCTGGTAATACAAGCAACAAAATCGTGCAACTGGTCATGCAACATTGTTGCATTGCAAGTTGCAGAGCAAATGTTGAAAATTTGTTGCACATTAAGTAGAAACACTGTCTGATTGTGCAACAAATAAAATTTGTTGCCTGCAGAGTGGTAATACGAGCAACATTTGCTCTGCAACTTGCAACACAACGTTGCGCGACCAGTTGCACAATTTTTTTGCTTGTATTACCGGGCTATAGGGGTGGTTTTGATGGTTACTGTCTCAGATCCACAATTCAACTCCCATTCATTTTTGACTTGTTCCCTCCAGTTAAACTCTGTCATACAATGGAACATTCATAGGGGAACACTGATTAGAACAGATTTCGTATGTGTGAAAAGGACCGCGCCATGCCGTGATGTCTATAAAAACATTTGAAATTCCTGTCATAACCGTGCTGTGACTGTGCGGTGCCATTTTCATAGTCGTACAAAATCTACTCTAAGGGAGAAGGCGGAAGTCTGTCCCCCTTACTTTCAGGTAAAGGGGAATTGGACCTTATATTCTTTACATCAAAAAGATTTCAAGGAGGCAGAGAATGGACTTTATTAAATGACTATATATGCCAATGTTTTGGTTGTTTTTCCAAGAGACTTTTAGTCAGTGATATCACTGATCACTGGTGCCTATTGACAGCCCTTTAAATTTATTCCTTCACAACTTTGCTATAGTACTGGACTTACATCTGCAGAATTGATCAGTATCACACCATCTTTTTTGAATCCTTTCTTTGCTTCACAGCAACCTTCATGGCTTATAGACCGACAAGCATCCTCCACAATATAAGTCTTAAATCCATGTTGGACGGCATCTATAGCAGTGAACATAACACAATAGTCCATTGCTAAACCACAGAGATATACATCAGTGATTCCTTTAGAAAGTAAGACTTTAAAAAGATCTGTGTGGTAAAAATGACCACGGCTCCAGAATGCAGAATAGCTATCGACTTCTGGTTGCCAACCTTTCTTTGCAACATGGTCTTCTATCTGTGGTTCCTAAATAATAAACAAAAGTTTGTGATACAGAATATGAAGGATATGTAGAAGGGAAATCCACACAGGCTTGAAGACAGCCATGGATCATTGTTCACAGCACCCTAGGTGAAAACATCTTCTTGACCCCACGAGTGTTATCATAATTCTAATACCTTTAACTCTTTATGTAACTCTGCACCCCAAGTATTTTGCACACAGTGAACAGGCCATAATCTTTGTTCCATAACAATTGGTTCTGCATAAATAACAGTATCAAAGGCTTTGGCTTCCTTAGCAGTAATAGGGCTTGATTCATGAACAGGATATAAATGTACATTGTCTATAAATGAGCAGTGATTGGGTGGATGCCAGTCAAGTGTGTAGATGATGTGATCAAACAGCTTTTGATGGAGAATGTCATTGATAATTGGAACAACTTCATAGCCATCTTCACCAGCGGGACAGTTTTTCAAAGCAAGTGAGCCAGAGATAAAATCATTTTGGACATCTACAACCACTAAACCAGGAGTTCTAGAAGGATTCTGTTAAATAGAAAGTAAATGAAAGTACATGAGTGAATATTTTTTCAGACAAATTCTTGTCACATTCATAGGACTCACAAATATACAGTACTTAAAATTTATTGAGGTGGTCCCTGCCTCTAGAGCTAGTGTTACATCAAGGGACGGAATTCAAATTATGGAAAAATCAAAGAAAACAATCAAACTGGTTTGAAAATTTGAAACCAAAAGCATTTTCAAACTACAGCATATCAGGCATATATTTTGCTCATCCTCAGGAATCCATAGGTATTAGTCTAATTTCTTGCTCCTCCTCCACCCCCCTCTTCCCCCCCCCCCCCCCCCCTGTTTCTGATTGGTCACCCTGTTCAGGTCAATCCAGGGGTATTATTCTGCCGCTCATTTCTTGTTCCTCCCCTTCCCCCTTCCCCCCAAACCCCCCCCCCCCCCCCCCCTGGGAAAACGGCCTAAATTACTTTTTGATAGATGTCCAGACATAGCTATTTGGGTTTAGGAAAGTTAATAAATTATTGATATCATCTTATACCAATGGAAAAAAAGTTGCTTAGGCCATTTTCATAGGGAAGCCTTCAATTGTCCGTTCTAAGTTTTCTCTTGTTTCTGATTGGTTAACCTGATCAGATTGACCAAACAGCATTTAACATACATACATGTATAAATCAAAATAACTGTTAAAATGACATAATGAATTATGACTTGCTCAGTTTGAGTATTAAAATCTACAAATGTACCTCTCTCAACCAGTGATCCCAACATGCTATAAATGTCTCTGTCTCTTGATCAAGTGTGTTTCCTTCCTAAAAACGAATACTTAATCTTAATGCACATGTACAAGCTCCTTTACAGGATTTACCCCATTGCACAAAGCTTGGATAAGGACTGCTCATTGGATAAATCACTCAAAATAAGTGGAAAAACCCTGGTTTCAAGTAGTCACTTAACCCTTGAAACAATAACTCTCTTTTCTCAGTGTATTTCAAAAGTGTGAGCTAGATTTTCAGGGTTCATGCTGAGATATTAATTTAAAATTTCAGGAGAATTCAAGGAGTATTCAAGGACCCAAAAACGATTTTTCAAGGAGTAGTGTTACCCAATTTTATACTAATGGTTTTATTGAAATACTAGGACATTCTCTTCCCTCACTTACATGTAAAAGAAAAAAGTGAATTTTCTATGTTTTCCATCCCATTCAAGTCCCTTACGTCTTTTGCTAAAAGTATAAATTCGAGGAGTTTGAGCCCAATTTCCAAAATTCAAGGGCTTTTCAAGCGCCCTTGAAAATGTAAATGAAATTCAAGGAGTTTTCAAGGAGTAGCACAAATCCTGGATTTTATTTTTCATACCAAAAAAATAACATATTGTGAAGTTGTATGTGGATCGATGCTACAAAAGTATTATGCCTAAATACCCCCTCCCCTCCCCCAAGTGTCCCTGTACTAAATACAGTGCAACCCCTATTACTGTGTGACATGCCCAATTGTGGCCACTCAATATTAACTTCTTTACAAGTTACAATCTAAGCATGTTGAAGCCTGTTGCACTCAATTCAGTGCTACATCTCTCCAAATTTAGCTTTCCTGGAAGGTTTTGTGTACACATAGTTGCTAAGGCATTTCATCCTTCATTAGCCAACTTTGCTAATTATATTAGCTATGTTACATTAAATCAATTGAAATGATGCTTTAAGATATCATTGCTTAGAGATTTAAAAAGCGATACAGAATTTTTTAAAAATCATTCAAGTGGTTTTAGAGAAATTCTAAATAGTGTTTGAATGTGAATATTTGACCCTGAATCTAAAATGGTCTCATAAGATAACTTCATTCTCAATATTATAAATGAGGTAATCCTCAAAACCTTCAACATGTAAGATGAAGGAAGATTAAAGTCATTTTATTTAGTCTTTTTAAACGAGCAACTCCTTGTGTGAAATTTAATGAGGAAAAATGTTTTGTTTTTGCGATACAGAGTTTCTTGATTGGAAGATATATGATCTGCCTGACACTATATGAGTGTGATTGCAATGTTACTTTTTTATCGTTGCTATGGCAACGCGTACCCCAATTAAATGCACATATACTAAACATCAGACAAAGGGTGATTGTTGGTGAGAGCCTCAGTTTTATTGAGCAAGAGAAATTATTGTAAAGACGGTTCAAAAATTCTTGGTTGGGCAGTTAAAAACAATAGGTGGCCAAAATGTTAATACGTCACAAGGGACAAACAAAGTCATATAATAAAGGATTTAACCAAGCTTTTAGAAGCTTTAAACTGTTGGGCCAGGGTAAAATTTTTAAAAGGGCTTATAATAAAAGTCCAAGAGAGTTCATATATCTCTTGAAAAGTCTAAATTAATATATCTTAAGTAATAATCTATAATAATCCCTACCAAACTTCTTCGTAGTTGTTCAAGGATCGTCGTTCTATCTTCCGATTGCACATAATTGTCGTCACAGTCAAAAAACATATCTTTCCAAAATGAGTTGAAATTCTCTTCCGTTAGTTCACTTTCTGTAAAACGAAGAATTTACAATGTATTAGTTTATTTGATTCGTTTTGGATGTTGAAATATTTAGCTCACCAATATCTGTTGTCTTCGCAAGATGCCGCACGCGTTCTCTCAAAGTAGACAATTTTTTGATATCTGAACGACGAAGATCATCAAACATGTGAGTAATTAGTTCCAAAGACATCTTAAAAAGTCAGAATAAATAATATGTAAAATCCTCTGTAATAATATGGCCCAGAATAAAATGAAAACAAAGTAGTAACCGGTCGCCTGCTGCTACTTGCAAGGACAAAACTGGGACAGAATGAGCCGTGTATACAAGTGGCCAGCGGCGTGATAAGGTAAATACTTCATATAACTTTTACATAACGTCTCAACGCTGTCTTGCGACTACTCGTCGTCATTTCGGAGTTTTGCACATTTCCTCTCCTACTATAATTCAAACTAAAACCTGGTTTTCTCTTTGTGTTTTGGGGACAATTATAGACCCGACTATCCCAACGTGGCCTAGATTTTTGCGGAAGTTTAATTTTGAGGATGAGCGATTTTTTTGCGTTAATGTTTCAGTTACCTGAACTAATTTTTGCGATTGAAAAATACCAGATTATCTTTGCTGGGATTAATCTTTGCGATCCAGCTTCATTTTCAACGATCAAATACTCGTAGTTTACCGAAGCCCTTTTATTCATGGAAAAAAAACAAATAAACCCGAGTAAGTTCAACAAACAAACAAAAATAGCAAACAAATAAACAAACAGACAAACAAAATAAAAACAAAAACTGAGAAGTAAGTTCAACAATTGGAGTTTTCAAGACAAATTGCTCCTGGTTTCATATTAAGGCGAATTCTATTTCACGAATTCAAATGAGGATAAGTGTTGATTCTGAGTTAAAATAAATGGTTTTCTCCTGGTTTAATCCCAGGCAAGTGTTAAATCGCCTTTCGAACACTGGGCCTCGGTATGGTTTTCCCTTGAACCCAGCAGTCTCCTGCAAGGCTCTTTAGAGCTGCGGTTGCTCAATAATGGGAACACCCCGGCTCTCATCTCCTTGTTACCACCACAAAATTCTGCCGGAACCTCGAGGCAAGCTCACTGAAATTCTAGTTCTAGTCCACTTCCAGCCATTTTTGTTTTGTACAGTACGTCAAATCTCTTGTTTTGTTCTTCATTGAAGTAGTTTCTCCAATCTCCAACTTCTCCTTTTCGAAGAAATCTGAATCCCTTTTTTCGTATGAGATTATCCGTCAGTTCATCGTCATAGCTGTCATAGAATCGTCCTTTGCCATCCTGAGACATAGCAGTAAAGGTTGTTTGCTCGGCGATGCGTTGAATAATCCCTGGGGACAAGTCCTTACCAAGAAACTTTGCGACCTGTTGGACAGCACCAGGTAGGTTCTTTTTCATGTCTTCGTACTTGAGGAACAGAATGTTGGGATCGTCTCGATGAGACCACCATCCAAGCACGTGGTCAAACCAACTTCCATACTGAACGTTACCTTCAATAAACATCTCAAAGAACTCATCCCAAGAATGTTGAAATTCATAATGACTGTGCCTTTATGATGCCAGTTGAACGAAACGGCCACATCTTTTGGATTTCGCACTACATAGATGTACTTAGGCAAAATAACTCCATCACCCATTGGCACTTGATTGTATGGTAGATGAGTCTTAAAAAATCGAGGCCAAGTCTTTTTCAAATAAAAGTCATGAAGGTTCAGCTCTTTGTTTTCAAGAGCATGGAGTCGTTTTTCGAAATCTAAACTCGGTACCCGTTCGTATATAGGCTTCACATCCACCGTACCATCGAAGTAAATTTGCCATACGATCTCAGACAGCCACGTTGTCCCAGATTTGGGATATGTATCTACGAACTCATCACCTTTCTGGACTGGAATACGCTGGATTTCATTGAGAAACTCTTTAGTAACACATGGGCCAAATACAGCTCCGTCGATATTTGGGAAGATAACGATAAGGTTCTTGTTGCTCTTGTTGCATATTTTCATTTGATACTTTTGATGGCGACCTGACCCGGGGTCAGTACAGTTTGAATTTAATGAAACCATTAACATAAAACTGCAAGTATGGGAAATAGGGCGGGGCACTATAGCTAATTAAGTAGAAGGAACAGTATACTCATAAAGAATTATCAATTTATGGAACACCTTGTTAATGTAACAATCGTATTTTGGTGTAAAACTGGAAGTAATGATTTTTGGGCGTGGCACTACATCAGGAATTAGTCAGCATGTTGTCTTCTATCATGCATTGTGCCAATTTTCATGCTTGTAGCAAAAAACTGAACAATTCTGCACTATTTGTGCACGATATTCCTGTACTATTAGAATCAAAACATGTAAATAGTAATCAGCCTAGATTGAGTTTAGACAAGGCGCAAAACTGAAAAAGTCGATCGCAAAAAGTGCAGAAGGCATTTTAGGGTAGAAGCTGGCAACATAACTATTCTAAACTAATTTTTCATGCTGGATCCGAATATGACAGTTACCAAGACGTATTCTGCTATGTTATACGTGTAAATGACGTATTTTGTGAATTGCTACAGTCACAGTCTGACACTAAACGGCTTTTTCATGTAATTCCAAAAGTTCCCAAACTTAAAAACGGTGACCATAGCTGGAGCATATCATAGCTGGAGCATATCAAAATCAGTAAAACTGTGAAGTTTGAAGGATATAAGTTGAAAAATCAAGGAGATACGAATTTTCAAAAAACGAAATTTTTGTATGAAAACACTTACAGTTATGCAAGAGATACTCCAACAAATTTCAATTTTTGAAAACTCGTATCTCCTTGATTTTTCAACTTATATCCTTTCAACTTCATAGTTTTACTGATTTTGATATGATCTTTCTAGCTATGGTCATTGTTTTTAAGTTTGGGAACTTTTGTAATTACATGACAAAGCCATTAGTATGAAATGACTGTAGCAATTCACAAAATACGTTATTCACACGTATAAGATTGCAGAATACGTCTTGGTAACAGTCATATTCGCATTCAGCATGAAAAATCAGTTTAGAATAGTTATGTTACCAGCCTCTACCCCAAAATGCCTCCAGGTGTTTGATTTTTCGAAAATGCGCCTAGTCTAGTTCGTAGGTTAACTTCGTCATGGCCAGGAATTACGGACATCGTTTTGGAATTAATTAAAAATATCTTATATGAATAAACTTTGACGCTTCAATGAATGCATTACAAATCAACGAAAAAGATAGCTTGAAGCGTTTTGAAAGTGAAAATGAACGCATAAAGATTTCACTTTTTTAGATGCACCCATTTGCTTCAAATTTAATATTGGTAATGTATAACCACCATATTTTGTGAATCCAACTACGCAAATAGCGTTCACGTTTTCGATTTAGAGATATGACGCTTTTAATATGTGTATTTTCGCAGTTTGGCAATAAAAACGCAAAAGGAACAAATTTAAAAGCAAAAAGGAAGGGTTTATCATAGAGGACCAGCTGATGAATTTGTTTTAGAGTAAAGATATGATGATGTCTTCTGTGAAAATCTATTTGGGCAATTTTGGTTGTGATAAGTGGTCAAAGATGATCATCCTTGAAATATTCGGATTTACGTTCGCTATAAGAAGATGTATGGGGAAGTTTGTGATTATTCGTCGTATGAAAATGATCAAACAGGAAAGGTAAGATTTTAAGCTTTGAATATAATTTGTATTCTGATAGTTCTGAGAGATGTAGGACTTAATAGATTGATTTGGACTTTTGTAAGAATTTAAGTTTCTGAAACTATATCCGCGAATATATCTTTTCCTCAGGCTATTTACTCGTGCCCTCGCCGTAGGCGGGCGCGAGTCAAGGTTTACCCTTTCTATCTATCTATCTATGGGTCTATGTTTCTCGTCGCAAATGTGTATGCAAATTAGGCAGGCATGGAAACGAGGCCACCCACGTTTCGTCATCGCGACAACGTCACTTGACTTCAGGTGCTTGACTTGCATCATACCGAAGCGGACACGAAGCGAAGTTTGCTGTGCTTTGATTTCAACTTCTTTGGTTCACAGTTATGGTGGATTTCTTTCCTGCTGAGACGCTCAAAATACACACAAACGCACACGCCGTTCGTGGTAGACCCACACCAAAAGATGTCGAGCGTCAGTTTCGAAACGGGTCGTTCCACGAACTCAAAAGCCAAAAGAACTCAAAAGCTAATGGGCTGTTATTTTGAGCTTGGTCTCCAATACTTTGACCAAATATCGAGCTCTCAATGGAGTACGTGAAAATGAAACTCTCGCGACTCAGAGCAATTCCTTTGAGCTCGAAATCTACGAATTTCTCACCCTACATGTTGCTAAACGAACGCATATAGAGGCAAGTCAATTATATTTTTCATTCAAGCATTCAAGAGATCTTGAGAGGTTTTTGTATTGAATTTTAACACCGACTATTCTGGCCAGACAATTATTTAGTTATATATTTTCATGGAACCAAGGCTATAAAACATCTGTCAACATGAACGAAAAAATACACGATTTGTTATTGTGTCAAAAGCGTCGTTGTAGAAGTCTTTACGGCAAACAATTGAGATATATAGTGAAATAAAAAGTTGAATAAACTGGTATATTTTTGCATGTTGGAGATATCTAATACGACAAAGGCAAACACTAATAGCTGCTGACAGACAAATTGACTAATCAGATATTCTTTGAAAAGGTCAAAAAAGGTCTTTATTATGTTACGGTTAAGTGAAGAATGCGTGAAACGGCTCGGGGAAGAGTACGAACGGAGCCAGTCATTGGAGCCTCTCCTAAAAGGGGCTCCCAGGGCACGAGTGAACGCACGTGTGCGTCTAGTTCTTTGCAAAAAACAACGCGATTTTGTTTTTCTCATGACGAAATCCGCTGGTCTATTGCGCCCGCGATATGATCGGAATAGCCAACACTCACGTTGCTCGTATCGACTGACCCAATCATAATTATTTAGAAAGTGATCGTGATGTCTTTAAATGTAATTACTTACTAAAGAAAAACGATCTTTTCTTCGTGAATGCTACTCAATTCGTAAGACATTTTTTTATTTCTATGCCATTCGATAATTGAGGATTCAGTACTCCGAATATCTATATTATGGGGGGCTCCCATAATAATAATAGTTTATTTAGCTCTCTTGTGGTTATCAAACTAAATTATCGCCAAGTCAATATACAAATAATAAAAATGATTATAGAAGACAATTTAAAACAATTTAGGTATATAGAATAACAGTAGTAATTTATTACTCTAAGTACTTCAACATGAAAAAGTCCTCTGATCGTTTCGTTCTACACCTTACACAGTTCTTAAATAAATATACGTTATCTAGTTTCGGCTTCTTAACCCATAAGGACAGTCAGCACTGATACGTTTTGGCAAGTGATTATGTAGTTGGTGTCCTTTAACTTTGATTTTGTCCATATATTCTAAACAGAGGAAGTGCCTCTGGTTGCTAATGAATTTAGTTGAGCCCGTTGGAGAGCATCACTGTAGCTTTCAATAGATGGGAGTATGATTCTCAAGGCTCGCTTTTGTACTGTATAACTTTACAGTATCTCATATACTTTGGGTAGGGATGCTCGTCGTACCTTTTGGGGATCAAAATGAGCGATCTGGTACTTTTTAGGTTATTTCATTGACCTATCACAGACTAAGATGGTACCTTTTGAGGGAGTTTTCAGTTATCAAAATGCCCTCATAAACTTTACAAGTAAAGGTATTCGAAGATTCTGTCTTTGATTGTTCTGTGAATATCCATAAAGGTATTCTGCCTTTGATACTATCAAACTGAAAAATATTACATTAATTGTTTGGTAAATCATGTGTTGCCACGCCCATCTTAACAAGAATTGGGTACCTTTTAAGGTTCATTTTCAAAATTTCCGACGAGCATCCCCACCCTTCTGTATAAATGAATTCCTCTCCCCCTCCCCCCGGGCAAAAATCTTAAAAATTGGCAAAGGTTACGATTCTGAAAGATTCAACTGAAATTTAGAGCTGTCAACCAAAGAAATAGGTGTGGGCCACCTCAAGAGATCCTGTTGCACTATTCGCAAAGAGTAAGGGTTTGCCTCCCGCACGCGGTACAATAGTCTGTCTTTACTATGTACGGACTTGCGCGCCACCCCATCCTCCTTAGTAGTTGTTGTTGTTCGAGAGAGAAAATGGCGGGAGTTTGTTAGCACATGTTTGTGTGTGTGTGTGTGTGTGTACGTGTGAGAGAGAGAGAGAGAGAGAGAGAGAGAGAGAGAGAGAGAGAGAGAGAGAGAGAGAGAGAGAGAGAGAGAGCGTCAAACTAGAAAATATCAATCTAAGAAACGAAGAAATGCGTTAGTAAGAGACCCTAAACCAGCAAAATCAGTGCATATTACTAACAAATTTAAGCGCATTTAATCATGGAATTTGAGCTAAAAATGCTAAAATTTCATTTTTTCCTGTGAACTCTTATGTTTCTGATCTTCCCTTCGCTTCAGCCCCAGATCGGAGATTTACTATCAATTTACTGGCCATCATTCTTATACTTCCTTTTCTTTATGTTGAATTTCATTTTAGATTCCTTTACCGTGCATGTGACCTTTTGTGCTATGGATGCATACAGATGACAACAAAAAACTGAAATATGAAATAGTAATAAAACGCGAAAACTTCCAAATAAACAAGACTGGCTCATTGCGAAGTTCCCCGGCAAAAGGTGGCAAATCTACATACACATTACGCGGTGCTGATTCATCGCCGACATTTGTTTGATTTTTCAGCCGCCAGGAGATCCGATCCAAGAAAGAAATTCATTCTCTCTTGATAACTCGAAAAGCCCAATATTGCACTTACCGCTGAGCTCGTGGGAGTTGTTATTTTTTCTTCGCAGGTCTAAATATATTTGTATATAATCACAAAAATAGAATTACGCCGAAGTCCTTTGTTTGTGTTTGGTAGACCCCACAACATTATAAGCGTCGTTTACCTATACACTTATATGAAAGCGAAAACACAAATTCAAAATGTCGCTAAGGCAAAGTCTAGACTAATCGAACACATCTTTTTGTCACGTTTAGGCTTCTAGTCTTCACTAAAAATGGCGTTTTCCTTTAGTTTAATTTTGCGAAACGGAGTACGTGAAAGATGCTCGCTCTTTTCAAATTTATCCGGATTGCCGTGTGAATGTAGTAGCTAAATATTGCTGTGATGTTTCTATAGTTTGAAAACAAAGATGATAGCAATGGACCAAAAAAACAATAGCCACGGGTCAGGTTCTACGTTATGTAACGGTTATGACGCCGATTGATAATCATTTTTTATCACAACGAATATCAATGTTTTTGTGCACTGGTTTACTTTAATTGAGCTTTTTTTCTCAGAAGAAAAGAATTTAAAATATTCTGATACAATATCTTCTCCGAAAAAAAGAGAAGAAAAGAAAAAAAAAAAGAAAGAAAGAAAGAAAGAAAGAAAAGAAAAAAGAAGAAAAGAAAGGAAGAAAAACAGGGTGGTAATAAGGTAATACAGGATGCGCTATCCAAGTACCTTATATTGTTGTTATTGTTATTATTATTATAATTATTATTAAAACAGTATGAGAAGAAAGGATAAAAGAAGAGAGTGGAAGAGTTTTCCCGATTCTTGCGATCAGCACTTGATCAAGTTTTTCTCGGGCGCTAAATATATGGAAGTCGCGAAAAATTCTCCATATCCTCGATATGTCATTGATAATGCCACTTGCCTTGTCTATAACCACGTTTTACTTCATTAGTACTAGTGTATCGAAAATTAACTGTTCTATAAACACACTTACCAAATGTCTATTAACGAGCTAAGCGAGTTAATATCTAAGTGGATTTGATTTTCGGTCTAAAAGCCTCGAGCGGTACCCACTTGCCTTGATGTTTTTTAACGTGAGGGAACAATCACGTGTTGAACATGAAGATTTGATTCGCACGATTTCGAATTCATCTTGACTTTTATCGTTTGTTTTTCGTATTTTGTCATTTTACTTAAAACATAAAAAATGAGGATTTATCAGGGTTCCTGGATTTGTCGTATAGACACCTGTCAGAAATCCATCAGTAGTAGACTTTTCTTTCTTTCTTTCTTTCTTTCTTTCTTTCTTTCTTTCTTTCTTTCTTTCTTTCTTTCTTTCTTTCTTTCTTTCTTTCTTTCTTTCTTTCTTTCTTTCTTTCTTTCTTTCTTTCTTTTTCTCTGTTGTATTTCACTATTGTACACTAACAATGTATTCTCTTTGTATTCAGCTTCTGTTTTGTTTTCTCTTATCTCAGTTTATTTCTTGTTTTTTATATTCTAGTTTACTTGCCCCTTTCTTTACAAATCTTGTCAACATTCACTAACAGACATCTAGTCTCTTCCCTTTTGTGACATCTTTCAAATTTGATTATAACACTTTGAAATCAAACCAGTCAGCAGCGATGTCCCTTAAATATGTAACAAATAACATAGTGCGGTCAATCTCATATCGATGTACCGATAGAGTAGTCTCCCAAATGATAAGAGAGCTCAGACACATTACTATATAACAAATACAACACAATTTTATGATCATACCAGATAAAGCATTTTTTGTTCATTAAAAGTGCTAAGAAATAAAACAAATTCCGGCTGATTGTTTCCGACCAAGATTGCGCTAAATATACAATTAAGTGCTTTCTCTAAGCTAGAGTCGCTCTAGGAAATAGAGGCCAGCACTAAACTGCTAAGTGGTCATATACGAGACACCTCTTGCCATGCGACGACCTGGTCACGTTTGTTGGCGCCCTATAGTCCCACGTGACGCGTGGACATTTCAATTGTATCAATATTTCTTGATCTAAGACTTGAAGTAGTATAGGAAGAAACGAAACAAAACATGAAACACGTTTTGATCTTTATTCACAAGATCTTCTCTAAAAAGTAACACTATTTTTTATGTTCTAATGGGCGTGACCGAAAATTCAATCAAAACAAAAACTGCGATTTGCGTTTAGGCCCTTAAGCACCGCCACGTTGGCTAAATTAGGTCCGTTTTCAATTTCACATGAGCAGTAATTTGGGCCTATTATTTCCGGTTTACGAGGGTTTATGGCGTCTTAATTTCTGCGCCAATACCCTTCACATTTACTAATAAAATGTTTACTTTTATCTAACACACTCGAAAACGTGCATCCCTTCTTCTATCAGATGTTCATTTTTGCTGACTACTAGTATGTTTTGTATTTCTTGAACCTTTAGACGTTGTACCCTGAGCAGATGTTCTAGAACAGCTATACCAAGATCAAAGATTTCAAATCTTTGTCCGGTTATAGTTAGTATCTTCAATTTCATCCGATAGAAATACCCACTACTAATCGGATAAATAGCTCTGATAGGTTCATCAATGATATTTTAGTTGGACGGCATCCCGATGGTTTCACGTGTTCTGTGTTCGATAGCACATGTCGCTGCACCCGCACTTAAATGGTTTACTGGCATGATAACAACAGATAGTATCTTATCGGAGTCAAAAATCATATTTTTAGTTCATAAAAAAACGTCTCGTAGTTGAAAATATATTTTCAGTAGTGGCGGAAAAAACGTGAATGGTAATTTAGTGTTGCATGATTCTCACCATATCTAATATCTATTATCTCATCTTGTTTTTGTTTTGTTTTCCGTAGGCTATCGTTGTTTTGTTGAATATTTCCTATTGACCAGTTGTTTTCTTTTTATTCCTTTTCTTTATCTCTTTCTCCGACTTCCTTTTAATTTCTTTTTCTGATTATATCTTTTATGAAATCCATCTTTAAATTACTTACAATGGACCCTTTTTTTCTTTTCAATTTCTTTCTTTTTCACGTATCTTTCTGGGTTTTTTTTATTTCTCTTCATTAGTGCCGAGTACCCTCTTTCTCAATTAGTTTGTTCATTATATTTGAAGTATTTTACCTCACGCACCAATATCGAATCTTTCTATGTAAATCGTTTATATTTTTCGACTCTATTTTGACTTAAACATTGCTCAGACTTCCTAACGTCTACTTTCGTCTGATACGTCTGAACATACGTTCGGTACACAAGATAAGATGAACAGTTAAGCTATATTATGTAAAAATCAACTAAATAAAAAATTACATTAAAAATATCATGCGTGCCTACATATCACCATCGTCTACATCTTCGTTCCTCCCTAGAAGATACACAAAAGTATGAACAAATTCGATTTCAAGATGAAAACAAAAAATTAGTCAAAATTCTCAACTTGAAAGGAAAATGAAACTTAATTAGAAGTTCTGAGATTTGCTCAATGAAACGATAATTGTTATTTTCGGTACACTGATGATCCTAAAAGCTGTTGGACAACGGAATTCGGTAGATGAAACATCCGTAGTATATGACTCATAAGTGCTATCACATAAAAATCGAATACACAATCAAAGCCGGAAAGTTCTTGACTAACAATTATTTGTAAAAGCACAGATGGGGTATCATTCCACTCCGATGCGAGCTGGCCGATCAGTCGATTTCCTAGAGGCGAGCTCTAAACCGATTTGTCTTAAAGGCTCGATGTTTTAAGCCTTTTTTAAGCCGTCACTATCTGTTTGATCAAGAGAAATTAAACTTTTCATAATAAAAGGATGTATCCGCGAATGCTTCTAAACCGTCAGTTTTGCTGTCAGAGCAACGATAGACTATTTGTCTTACTGGTCGGTATCACATGACTCGCGATCACATTTTTCATGGAATATAAAATTACTAATGATTTTTTATTAGGCAAATTTTCTTCCCGTGGTCTAAAAAGCATCGCAAGCTGCTATGTATCGTTTTAAGCCAACGATTTAAGTCTATAAGCTATATGTTCCCTGAGATAAACTTATCTAAGTTCCTATGGTTTCTATGGTAACCGATGGTCGTTTTTTAATTGCATTGAAGCAGCTGGTGAGTTAATGGCCCACTTTATATAAACCGATTCTGAATTGGATTTTTCAGAGCGACGAAAGAGACAACGAGGACGGTCGTCTCTGCAGCAGAAAAACACCACGGATTTTAATCTACTCTCCGCTTTGACTTTCCAGCAAAAACAGAGCCGAAAACGTTACTGCGCGTTATACCTATAAGCAAAAAACCTGACATCAATTCGTGTGTCATAACACGCATCTTTGGATGCTACAATTGTTGTGTATTTTTCAAAGAATTTAACTACTTCCATGCAAACGGACTGAACTGTTCAGTCTTTAAACTGAATGTAGCTATTATTTCAAGACGGTGCTGTGATGGTGAACAATTCATCTGACTTGGCCTTGCCGCTGCCAGGAACCGCTCTTGACTACCACAAACCACTTGTGCTGATCGTCATCCAAGGGATACTAATGGTGGTTATGATGGTGATTGGAGCGCTAGCCAACGGAGTCATTTGCCACTGCATCTTAAAAAACGTTTCTTTGAGAACCGTTACCAACTTATTCATCATGAATTTAGCAGCGACTGACTTTCTGCTGTGCGTTCTCTGCATGCCATTTGTTTTGGTATCTTGCATTATCGACGAGTGGATATTTGGAGACCTAATGTGCGGCGTCGCTGGTTTTCTACTCTCTCTACTCTGCATTGCTTCGATTTTGACACTTGTTCTCGTGGCAATCGATCGCTATATGGCTATCAAACACCCCTTGAAATACTGTACACATCTAACCAATAGCACTGGAATGGTAATGCTAGGCATTGTTTGGGCGTACGCTGGAATATGCTCTATCCTTCCTGCCCTTGGCTGGGGAAGTGGTTATGCATACATAAAGCAAGAGAGCATCTGTAGGCCAGACTTTGGGACACCATCAAAGGACAATGGCTATACAAGCTTTCTTTTTGTCAGCGCTTTTGCCATCCCTTTTTCAGTTTTAGCAACTCTCTATCTATCTATTTTATGGACGGCGAGAAAGCAATTTCGTCAAGTTCATGTTGCTAAAATAAAAGTTGTTCAAGTCCAACCTCAGACTGATTCGACTAAAAAGGATGACAATTGCAACAGTACAGAAAAAACCGCAATTCCAGATGCATATAACACTTGTACTGAGATGACTTCAACAACGAACACTGCACTAACCAAGAGGCTAAATGGCGCTAACATGAACAAACTTCGTCGACGGAAGAAAACGCGGGGGTTTAAGATGCTCCTACTTATTGTAGCCGTCTTTGTCATCTGCTGGGCGCCTCACTTTGTCCTGATATTCTATTCAAGCGTTTCGCGCATCAAAATCCCGCTGGCAGTGAAAGCACTGACAACATGGCTTGCTTTCCTGAACGCTTCAATGAACCCCTTTTTATACGGATTTTTAAATGGGAAATTTCGGTCCAGCCTGAAAACCTTTCTTGGTGATAAACTATTGTGCTGTAGATGGTGGAAAGTCAACGACGATTCTCATGCATTTCATATAAACTACTAAATAAGACGAAATAAAAATACAAGCATGATATACTACTTATTGAGTGCCGATCGGGCCTTGTGCGCTTCAATAGCTTTGTTGTGGAGGATTAGTATATGTGATTAATCAAACACTGTTTTAACGTAAAAAGTGACATGTTTGAAGACTTCCTTTGCGAATTCGCGTAGGCCTAGGATAATCAAAGGAAAATTATGCATCTTAATAATGGCAATATCAAACAGCTTAAGTATACAACAATTCTTAAAATACAGACGTTTTTGCGATCTCAGACGTCAGTGAATTGAAATACTGACAGATTCTATGTAAACATTCTTTTTTCTTCTGCGAATCACAAAAAAATTGAAATTTGAATTCATATGTGCCTTAAACTTAAAGGATTTGAAGTGATGAATGAATACGAAGATCAATCCACGATAAGCCCCTAATGCAGCACGAAAGATTAAAGTCTTAAATGAAACTTGCCTAAACAGATCTGAACGCTCGTATAATTATATTAAAATAAATAACACGTAGGACCGTTTTTGCTGCTTTTCCTTCGCTTTACGATATTTTTCACCCAAAGAATCAAGTATATTATTGTAAATAATGAATAAAAATGTAATAAAGACGTTGATCGTCATTAATCTAGCTAATAAACGTCTGATCCGCCTTCTTACCTATTGTAATTTGTTACGAATTACTAGTCTTTGTATCCTCTTCTGCCTTTTATCTCATTAGCCTTTCCGTGCTTTTTCTTTTCTATCTTTTCTCATTTTTTCAATCTATAATGTTCAATTATATACTAAGATCCAGCTTGATACACGATATATGTTAATCAGAATATAAATCGGCTGGGCAACGAATATTTCTGGAGTTGCAACCCTTTGAAATCATGAATGTTGCTGATATATAATTAATGTGTGTGAATGAGTTAGTGAATGTTTAAAGAACTTAATAATAAATTCTCAACAAGATATGAGGATTTAAATATAATAAAAATGCAGAAAAACGAAACCACTCGCTCAGTCATCCAATCACAAATACTGACATACAAGACTCTTGACTGCATGCATATAACTTCTTTGATAATAACCAAATTGAAGAAACTATATCACTTTATCACATGGCATAATGAATTGTGTGAGTTTTTATTACTGTTTTTATTTCGTACCTCTAGTATCCACTTATCCCGCCGGACTCAATATTTCACGACGTGACTTCGTGAACGCCGAAATTCGAGATTAAAGAGAATTGAACGACATTTAAGATAGGGCTTTTTACTAAAACAACTTGCAAACGTTTTTAAAATTTTGCTAAATGACTCTTTTTGCTCTTGAACTTTTCTTTCTTTCTTTCTTTCTTTCTTTCTTCCTTCCTTCCTTCCTTCCTTCCTTCCTTTCTTTCTTTCTTTCTTTTTTTCTTCTTCTGTATCTCTCTGTTTTTTTTTTCTTTTTCTCTGTTGTATTTGACTATTGAACACTAACAATGAGCTGTCATTCCATCTTTGTATTCAGCTTCTGTTTTGTTTTCTCTTATCTCAGTTTATTTCTTGTTTTTTATATTCTAGTTTACTTGCCCCTTTCTTTACAAATCTTGTCAAATTTCACTAACAGACATCTAATCTCTTCCCTTTGTGAATTTCTTTCAAATTTGATTGTGACACTTTTAAATTCTTTCTTTCTTTCTTTCTTCCTTTCTTCCTTCCTTCCTTAATTTTTTCTTCCTTCCTTCCTTCCTTCCTTTCTTTCTTTCTTTTTCTCTCTCTTTCTTTCTCTCTCTCTCTCTTTTCTTTCTTTCTTTCTCTCTCTCTTTTCTTTCTTTCTCTCTCTCTTTCTTTCCTTCCCTCTTTTTTGTAGCAGCTGGTTGCTTTGACTGATGAATTTTTTGAACGTGCGATGTGCCATGATCTGTAGAATATCTAAGTACTGATGGTGTTAGGCTTAACTGTCTATGTAAAGTTATTCCTGGTGTCCCCAGCGAAACTAGTTAGAGAATTAAATGAAGTATAGACTGAGCTATTCGCTGCCCAGGGACAGCTCGCCTTCATATTAAAATAGATTTAGTTTGGATGTGTGTTTTCAACATGACAACGTGATCAAACTGTCACTTTCTCAGCAGCTAGTGTCATAACAAAAGCCGTTGCTTGGCAACATGCAGTTTATTAAAATTAATGGGGTTTCTTCAAGCCCGCAGCTGAATAACGACCAATAACGGATTGGCGAGAAAAGATCATGTCATCAATGTATTAAGGCCCAACGGCTTAGTATAGTTTCATTGCAATCGCTTTTTCCCAGTACTCAGACAAATTAAGTCAATACTTTGAACCAGTTTTACCCATAAGCAATATCGGTCAATCTGGTTTTAGCGGACTGTCATACTGGTTTATCTATCACTCCCAACACTCAACAACCTAATTCCTACAAAACCATTATTGACTAAAAGGTTCTCCTGGTAGCTAGACTATGATTGAAATGCCCAGCTAGTCCTCAAAATATCAACACTTCAATTATATAATAAAGGCTATAAATAAAACCCACCCCAATATTAGAACAGTCAAATGCACATGAATGCTGTACTAGTGTATTGTACAAGTGCAAGCGATCGCAGTGAAAGTGAAGTGTTTCTTGAAACAGAAGCATCGTGCGCTGTTCATGAAACTAGCTAGGATATGACGCAAATATTTCGAGGCTGAAATGTTAATTGTAGGCGTAGGCGAAAGTGGTTATGCCTTAATGGATAGCTCAGCAAACAGCTGATAAAGCAAGCAAGTGATTCACAATCAATAGTGATTGGCTTGGATCTATACCCACGTACACCAATCAACAGATAATAACCACATAACTAAGGTTGGACGAAGCCGAACAAAGAAATGCGATTGTGCAACATATCATGTACATTATATAGATGACATTATATCCGAGTGTCACTGGGCAGTGGTGAATTCAAAGAAGAGTGCCGTCTCTAGAATTAATTAATTAAAAAGCTATATTTCCTGGCTGGAAGGCAAATATGGGATTGAATTAGAACAAATGTTGGGCAATAGAAGTACAGTACAGGTGGTTGTTAGTGATTCAGTTCTTCACGTGCACGCTCTACCAACACAGATCTAGAAACATCGCGCTGCTGAATTCGAGGCTGAAGCTTGTGGAAATGTTATACTATTCTGAAAGACTCCTAATGATAATTTTTCTCACATAACTTTTTTCAAATCGGAATGGAAATGGGTATACCTCCTTGCAAGAAAAGAAAGAAATCAAATGCAATGCGCGCTCTCTGATCTACGAAAAAAGGCTCCCCTATACCTTTTGCGTGAAACGTGAATGGGTGATTTATTTTGACGTAAAACGTGAGTTAAAGTCTAAAATCTTTTTGCGTCCACGTGAAAGCAACTTTTGATTTTTTTTGTGAACGTGAAAGAGATTTTTTAATTATCCGTGACGCGTGAGAAGACCAAATATTTTTGCGTGATTTTATTTTGCAAAGGGGTATAGGGGACCCTGTTTTATTACCTCGACCTAAGTTATATGTGCTGAGATTAAAAATAAAGTTTGGAGAACATTTCACTCTAACGAATTTTACAAGATAAAAAGTACAGAAGATGAGCACAGCTTGAAAAGGGTAAAGTAGCAATCAAAGTCATACTATCCGTATCGATTTGGTGAAAAAGGTTTTTACTAACACTTAGAAAAAAGAGAAAAGGAAAAGAAGAAGAAGAAGAGTAAAAATAAGAATATTGAAATTATTACACTGACACAAAAACGTAAAACTGTTAGCTAGTACGTAATAGGATGTATATCAATATCCTATATTAGGAAACTTAATAGTCGTTAAAGGGGTACTTGGATGACAATAAATTAAAATTGGAAATTACTTGAAACGTAGTAAAACCTATCTGTACGACTACCAATAATCACCGCAAGCAACATTTTCTTTACATTCAAACGAGACGAATAGAAATTGTCAAGTATTTTCGGCATTTAAGTTGTGAGTAAATGACGTCATTTATACTCAACCCTATTGTTCTTTTAGACAATATCAAAATCTCTCTTTAAAAATGAGCTTGAAATACAGATTTTTGGGCAGAGGGTAGCTAGTTATTTAACTACATTCATCTTCAGATAGAAATAAACAGCTTCCAATTTTTTTCGATTTTCATCCAAGTGGGCCTTTAAATCATTTTGGTAAATAATGTGCTTTTAGCTAACTAGTCTGATGTTATGTTGATGTACTCTGTTGATTCTTATGAATACTTCATTAAGAAAGATGGGATTATGTTGCTGTGATAATCATACATAAATAAAGCATTTTCCAAAAAATAGGTCAGAAAATTGGACTGAGAATTTTGCTATCGCAGAAAAAAGGACTGGAGTGATCGAGCATTGTAATCAGCAAAAGCAAGAGAAAATGAGGTACAAAAGTTATTATTAAACGTTAAATATTGGCGAAAGCCCAAGAAAAATGTATAGAAATAATGAAAACCACCTTGAAAAGGAGAGTTTCAGAACTGATAGTTATTATTTTCGTGCCTTCTTTTCAGAAGAGAAGTAAATACATGGATTATATAAAGATTAGTTTGATGTGAGTTACCGCAGGTAGTAATAATAGTATGGGTTAAGAACGGACAGACTATAGAATAGTATAAAGTTCAGTTATATATATAATTAAGATATTCAGATAGTAACGCATTTTTAAGAGGATGCCAATGCATCGATTAATTTTCTTAGAAATATAATGTGAGGCTTCCAATTTAGGTGGTGAGTCAATATGAGCACAAAGATTAAAACAATTTAAACTCCAGTTTCCATTTGCTGGAGTCCGCTGAGCTACTTAACAAAAGGCGCATTTATGCAGGATTAGCCTCCTTTTCAAGAAAGACCCATGGGGTTAAAATCGATTTCTGTATTGTTCTTAGTCAAAATGTTTTGCTTTTCTCGCTGGTATTTTTGAAAAATTTACCTGGACTCGAGGCTAACCCTGTGCCAATGCGTCTGTTGTCTAATTTTACAGCGGTATGAACAAACACGAAAAAGGTCTATTCAAAAGACTGCGATTAGAGCGGGACAAGTTCAACCTCGTCCCCAGTCATCCGCGTGAAAAATAGGAGAGGGCCCAGCACTGTCCCTTGCGGGACCCAATGAACTAGAAGTGATAATTCCAATTGATGTATGTTGACATCTACCTTTTGTTTTAAGTAGGAGGTCACTAGCAAGCTAGCAGTCACTTGCAACACCTTTAACACCATAATGGCTTAGTTTTCTCATGTGTGAGCTTTGTTAATTATACGATATATTGTTTTTACTATTTTATGTATTTTGCATTGTCATCACAATAAAGAGCCACAAAGTTAAAGAAGTATTTAATTTCTCTAAAACTTTGCATTTTAAGAGAATTATTGGCTATAAATTTTGGTTTAAAAGCAGTAGGAAAACAACAACAACAACAACAAAACAAACAAACAACAACAACAACAAAATACACACTAGGGGTGGTCGAGCATAGATAGCGTCATTTACTAACAGCTGATTTATTATTTCCTACTTTCTACTATACCCTTAAGCTTCTCCTTTAAATTTCAGGAAATTGTTTTGCCTGGTGATTACTTAGGTCTTATAGACAGGTCTTATAGATAGTTAGCCAAGTTTCAATTCATACAAGTGGTCCTTTAAAAGCCTTATCTATTATTTGGGCGCTTTGGTGCTTTTTCAAACTTTCACTCAGATATTTTGTCGAGGATTTCTTACTTTCTTCAAAAACTCACAAACATTCTCTAAATCAACAAGCTCAAAAATTTGAATGTTACTGATGATTAGCAGTACTCAGTATGAAAGTGTTGAATAAAACCTCTTAAAACCTCTTAGAATTTACCACCAATTGAGACGTCAAATCATGTATGAACACGATCGACTGATCATGAAAAGCGATAATGTTCACTAAGACGACGAATATTTCTAATATTCCAACGTCCATATTTGGTCATATTTGCTAGAAACCGCTGAGCGTCTTGACAAAAGGTGCGTTTATCCAGGGCTAGCCTCTTTTTCAAGAAAGACCCAAGGGGTTGAAATCGATTTTTGTATATATTGTTCATTGTCAACAATTTAGTTTTTGCTATTACCATTTTTTAATTATTTGCCTTGGCTCAAGGCTATAATCGTTCTTTTTTATTATATTTGCGTCTGTACGCTGTCTAGTTTTTGAGCGGTATCGTTAAAGTCAAGAAGGACTATTATTTTCACGGCGAAAGCCAGAAAGTTCGAAGTATGGTAGACAGCTATCAGACTAGTGCCAATTGCACGATGAACATATACAATGTCATGAATAGCCCAGCAGACAGCTGATAAAGCAAGGCAGCAAGCAATTCAAACCGGCCAACAGCGAATATTCGAATTAATAATTAAACAGAATAAAAAAGATCGAAAGAAAGAGCGAACGAACGAGCGACCGAAGAAACAAAAGAAGAGAGAAGGAAGAAATGAAGTGAGAGAGAGAAAAGAAAATCGTCGAGAAAGAAGGAGAAGGGAAGGAAGGACGGAAGCAAGCAATGAAAGCAGGGACAAAAAGAAATAAAGAAAATAGAAAGAAAGGAACTGAGAAAGAATGAAAAAATAATGAATGAATGAATAAATGAATGAAAGCAAAAGAAAGGTAATACACAAAACAAGTTTCTAACATTTAAACGTCTCTGTACGTTAATTTGCCTTATCTCGTTATCATCGTGGGGTCTGCTCTTCTATCTATTCTATCTACTCCTGGACTCGCCGTTATTAAAAACATTTAAAGGCCCACTTGGATGAAAAACGATGAAAATTGGAAATTGATTATTTCTGAATAAATGAACTAGCCTACCATCTGCCCAAAAATCTGCATTTCAAGCTCATTATCAAAGAGAGATTTTGACATAAAGTCTTGAGAAAATAATAACAGGGTTGAGTAAATGACATTTATTATACTCACAACTTAAATGCTAAAATACTTGACAATTTCTATTCGTCTCGTTTGAATGCAAAGAAAATGTTGCTTTTGGTGATTATTGGGAGTCGTACTGAGATAGGTTTTATTAAGTTGTTAAGTCATTTCCAATTTTAATTTATTTTCAACCAAGTACCCTTTTAATCACAACAGGACCCATGGGCTCCTGCAGCTTATCAAAGCCTAAGGCTAGGAGTGAAATATAGAGCTCTTAGCTTGATTATTCGCCCTTTCAGGGGCGTTTATATTTAAGGTTCAGTAAATGCGTTTCACTATGTGCTTGCGCGTGAGTGTGCCACAGGGTGCAGGTTTAGGGAGGGGAGAGAGAGGGGAGAGGGAAGAGGGAAGGAGAGTATAGAGTACAACAAAAACAAAAGTGTGCAACCTATATAATACGAAAAGGCTTTTCGAAAAGAGTCTACCCCCCATTTCGGGTTTTGGTTGGTGCCTTATCCCGGCTTGAGGAAGGACTTAGGGAGGACGACTGTATAGTGTCTATACTTGACGTATCTTATTTTTAATCGTTCATCGTCGTGATTCAGCTGTATGGGAAATCTTGGGAATTCTGAATATAAAATGTTATTGAAAGTCAGGTGGCATCAGACCGCCTCCCCTTCCCTACCCCACTTCGTTTTGTTCTGTTTGTTTTCAATGTTCCGGGTAAAAACATGTGAAGATTATTTTTTCTGGCATGCACAACAACTTTCAGTAAATTGTTTTCCATGCCAGATAAAAAATAAAGATAATTAAAAGAGATGGCTGCCAATGATGGATTTCTTTTCAATTTTAGGCTCGAATTTACGCAGGCGTTTTAGTCTCGACCAAGAAATTTATTGGATCGAGACTACTGGAAAACCTCCCAATTCGCTTCGCTCGTTCACGTTGTTAATCACACATGATTCACGCTCACGTTAACGTTATTGACGCTTTCCTTCACGATCACGTTGGTGCTCACGGCCACTGTTGTTTTCTTTACGCCCACATTGACGCTGGTTCCAAAGGTATATGCATTTCTGGTATAGAAAATAACATGACGTTGTGTCTCGTCGGAAAACTATTTAAATTTCAGACTGTGATCCACGCCCACTAAAACCGATCTAGGAATAACGGATAGCAAATATATATATATAAAGTTATACATCCACATATCCACAGCTGACAGCTGGACATAGCCCAACGCAGCGATGTGGTTGGGATTAGATACCATTAGATTCAAAAGAAGATTACTATCTCTAGAAAGAGAAAGCTATTTTCTGGGTCAATAAGGGATTGAATTAGAACAAATGTTAAGCAATATAAGAACAGTACAGGTGGTCATCAGTTCGTTACACTCTAGCTACAGACAGGAATGTCGCTCTGTTCATGAAAGGATATGATGAAAAGGATTATACTTTCAACAGCTCCTCATTCAGAATTGATCACTTTATAATAGAGCTTTTCTCAAATCGGATAGGAAGGAAGGAAGGAAGGAAGGAAGGAAGGAAGGAAGGAAGGAAGGAAGGAAGGAAGGAAGGAAGGAAGGAAGGAAGGAAGGAAGGAAGGAAGGAAGGAAGGAAGGAAGGAAGGAAGGAAGGAAGGAAGGAAGGAAGGAAGGAAGGAAGGAAGGAAGGAAGGAAAAAGACAAAACAAACAAATAAACAAAAACAACAACAACAACTGAAAATATGGAACGCGATTTTACTTCAAGTTTATCAGCAAACTTGCTGATACTAGATCTTGTCAGTTTAATACATCGTTAAAACAAGCTATTTAATTATTTGTGCAATGGTGGTACTGCATTTTTTACTGAGAAAATAAGGAATGCTCTGCCACTTAGCGACGTACCCTCCTTCCTCAAACCGTGGTGAAGCACCATCAAAAGCAGGACATACAGGGATCATCGCTCCTTTTCGGAAAGCCATTCCCAACACCTTCACATTTAATATATCTACATGAGGGGTGATCACACAAAAGGGGTCTTGTCTACTAAGACCCCTTTGATGTACCATCTTCCAGATTTGCCGCTTTAACAGCAATCTTTAGGGTTTTTTTGGTCATTTCTCGGCGAAGATAGGAGAGAGAACAACAACAACAACGAAACTCTCAAAAGAGGGGGGTGGGGACAGAGAGAAAAGAAAGAAAAATGAACAGAAAAACTGAAGAGCGCGCTTGGGTGAGAGAGAAGGTAAGAAGGAAAAACAAAACAGAAAACAAAGACAATAGTTGTTCGGATTTCTTTTGCCAATTAGTGGGAACCAAAAACAAACTTAAAAAAAGAAATAACCAACAAATGAGAAAGAGAAAAGAAAGAAAAACAGAAAAAATGTGTTTGTGAAAGAGAAAAAGAGAGAAGAAAAAGAAAAAAAAAAAAAAAAACGGGAAAGAGAAACAATAGTTGTCAAGGTAACTGTCAATTTGGTGCTGTTCTAGAAGACTGAAGGCTCACTTATCCAGTGACGCCTGACGAATTCTAGGGTTTACGTTCGGTGAGCGTACTGATCGTGGCCTGAATTCAGCTTCTAAGTGCTTTTTCGAGTCATTTTGTAGCACAGAAGTCGCTTGACTTGCATCATCAAGCAAGAAAAGACGACGGAGACAATCTCCTGGAAGAACTCAGGAGTGGGAAGCGACTTTACGAAGAAAGAGTCACAGTAATTACGGCGACAAGGTTCAACTGTGATCTCCGGAGTATTGAGGCTTCTCTGGTCGTTCTGTGATGCATTCCCCAAGCCAACAAGGCCATTTCGGCGAGTTTTGAACTGTAAAGAAGGCAATCGGTGCCGTCTGGGACCTGTTAGCGAGGGGGGCTCGGCACTTATAAGAAATTTCTAAGACTAAGAGTAGGGGATGGGTGCTGTCCAAATTTTTCATGGATGCCCATAATCCTTTTCTTCCGCTGTATCTGATCCAGCGGAAGAAATGCATTATGGGATGCATGTTTGGACGCGTACAGTGTTTTTCCTTGGACCAGCTATGGTTGTAGCGCTGAGAATGCCAAAACGGGGCCGACTTGCGCACCGTGCGTTACAGCCTATCTTATGGTCAACCTTTAAGACCCCTTTTAAGTGATCACTCCTCACATACTTATCTAATCTAATATCGATACACTTTGTAGTCGTGGATAAAATTAATTTGAAAAAAATGAATACACCTCTTGAATACATGTATATTTTTCTGTTGGAATCGCACAAATGTGATTAACGTCAACTGCTGTTGTTACACTATCACTTTTTTACCTTGACGGTTAATTTTTGAAATTGACTGTTGGAACCTAAAAAATTTTAACCATCAACCAGCATAGCTTGACCCTTTAGGTACAATCTGTTTAGATCATGTAGCTGTATACAAGGTATGTAGTATAAAACACGCTTGTGATAGATGAAACAGTTCTAATAATGCGAAGTAGGAAAATATGCCAATTCATGACAAGGTCTGGTATTACATTTCTTGCCAGCAGATAAAATGTCTGATGAGAAACCAAGTCTTGAGAGAATTTTATGAGAGAGACTGCCAGTGGGGAAGATATATCTTATGTGTTAAATAACGTTTATATATTTATGTATATTTATGTTACAATATCCTCTGTGAACTGTTGCCAAAGGATTAGTACATCTTGCCCTGATAAATCAGTAGCCTGAGATGATAGCTGTCTATTCCCTTGGTTTTGCAAGCAAAAGAATGGCTGTTTTCTTAGGATAATATATCAGGGACATTTCCAGATTTATCCTAGGGGAGTGGATGCAGCGTCAGAGACATTGAGAACTGTCAGAGGGTCGAGAGCATATTTAGGAAAGGCATTGAGTAGAAGAGGCCCACAGCTGTCTCAAGAGAGGGCTGCCCCTGCACCCCTCCCCTAAATCTGCCTCTGCAACATATGACAAAAAGTTTTGCCTGTGCAGATGAGAAAATTTGATATGACAAAATTTGCAGGAAAACTGATGGGTTAGCTTCTTTAGGGCAAAGAAAATTTGTTACGTGAAATTTGCTCTGTAGACGATTTTTTTTAAAGAAAATCTGTCACGTCTTTAGCTTCCAGGTCATTAGCCAGAGTGTTTTCCATGGTAGGTCAAGATGACCGTATTTGGATATTCACTAGTTATTCACTGTCCTAGAATCAGTGTCAGCACATACAGTGGTGAAGGAAACTTGTTTAGCTGTCCACACAGGCAAATATATTTTGTCTTAGAAAATTTGTCTGTTTAAGATCAGGAAGATGGGGCTGTCTTATCCCAAGCCTTTGTCACCAGAGAGGATGCTTTTTAAACATGCCTTTCCACTCTTGAGACTCAGCTTCCTATTGAATATATAACATAGCACAATAAGTAAAACTGATGCTGTGGCAGGTATTGGCTTTCTTTGATCAGCAAATTCAGAAAGAGGCGTGGTAGGGCAGTGCGGGGTGCATCTGATGGTTTAAGGTATGTGGAGTGAGTTGTAGGGGCTGTGGCAAATGGTCCTCAAATATCAGAGAGCCTTGACAAAATTTATCTCAGTTCTCTAAATCTTGTTTCCTAAGGATTTACAAATTATATATAATTGTACCTTCATTCTTTCATTCAAGAAAGATAGCCTTGACTCAACATCCTTCATCTCCTGATAAAATTGATGAAGATATAACCAAGTAATTATCAAAAATATTAAAGAGTTATAATTACATATTAACCAAAGATGAATGGGTTCTTACATTGGTTAGCTTGGCATTTCGTAACAACGGTAAGTCTGGAATCATATTCTCAAGTTTTTCAACCTGAAATAGAAAACAAAGTTTGAAAAGTGCATGTGGAAATGGCTAATTAAAAGTGACTTTTTTGACCAATTTTTCAAGTTCTTTCAAATGATATAAAATGGGAACACTGGACTTTCCTATGCCAGAATGTAAATACCAGAAGTCAACAAAACATTACTTTCTTTATAGGCTGATTTCAAGGGTATCTCTTCAATCATCAAATCAGTGAATAATCAAGTTCTAATAGACTAACAACTAACCCTCTTTGAAAGACTATCATATTTCTTCTGACATGTTTCATTATATCCTGGTATGACTGCTTGCTTTTGCTCAGGTTTAACTAAAAATGAAGCAAATAAGTAAAGGATAGTCTATCACTGGCCTCTTGTGTAGTAACCTTACAGTTGGGATCCCTGTGTAAAGGTGAATGAAGGAGCCCACAGGAGCCCCCTAAAAATAACTGCACTAAAAGCTGACACCATCAATAAGCAAATTTATCAATTCTTGTACTCGTATGTTATATATAATTGAAGGGATTCTGAAGTTTACTCAAATGGTCCAAATTGGTTTCAATAGCCTTTTTTCTAAGCTAGATATCAATGCTTGCATGGTGATTTCTGAAAACATCAGTTAGATCATTTTCATAATTTTACACCACTTTAATACTTTAATTCATACATGTATGTAAAAATTACCTTTAGGGCCTGCACAGACCAGAGCATAGCTATCAATAATTACTAGTTGTAATCAGTTTATCAATTACTGTTAATTGTCGATGATAATTAGACTGTCCACACACACACTGGAAAAAAGTAGCTGACAATAACAAAGTGATTGTATTCATCAATAATTAGTTTTAGTTTTCGATCCCAACTAATTATCAACAACTATATCCCCTTTAAGTCTGTTGAGGTCCTTAGTGTATGTACACACCCTTAGAGGTGGGTGTGTTATGCATAGAAAATTGTATAATAATTTACAGCTGTACCTGTTTTGTAAATTTCACATACTTCCAGGATAAAAGGACTATGAATCAAAATGAAGGTTGTATTTGTGAGTATAATAAATTTTTGATGCGGAAACATAAAATTACCTTTGCCTTCAGTGCAATCAACACTCAGTGGGGAGGGGGACATAGTATACTGAAGTCACTATATAATTAACTTGAAAAGTACCTGCATCTCCATGTGGGGGAGGGGGCAGAAGGAGGATCAGAGATAGGGTTTGATTGCTGGTCAATAACCTTCATGGCTCCATTCGCATACACATCACCAATACTCAGACTTTCAACACATTACACGCCTAGAGAATTAGTGTTGAAGTGAAGATTTGTGATCACCCAGGGAATTTTGGGTCAAAATTGGGAGGCTGGGAGATGAGGTCCAAATTCTGGAGACTCCCAGCTAATCCATGGGAGATGGCAGGTATGACAGAAATACATTAAAAACTTAAGGCAATTAGTTACCTTGTTACAGTATTTGCAGCAAGACTTCTACCTAATGGCACCAATGAACCTCTACCATTCCTTAACTTAAATAAATATAACACCAATCAATTAGGAAGAGCTTTATGCAAGAAACAGTGCATACTCTTACTAAGTGATTTGCTTTTCTAAAATTATTTCCTTGCAGCTTTATTGATGGTTTAATGGGGTGAGAGGGGAAGGGGGGACTCCTGCACAAATGATGGTCAATGATCATGTCATACTTTTTAGAGGTCCGAAAACATAAATTTATGGGGCTTAATTTGGTATCTGTTACCACAGTCAAATGCTGGTACTTATATTTTCTATTGGTACCTGCCCTGGTTCACACTAGCAATACAAGCACAAGTACAAGCAATAAATGCAAACTCACTCATTAGCATTGCTTGTCTTTTTTGTGTTATACATTGTACACCTATCAAAGTTAGTTCCATTGGGGGCAAGGGGGAGGGGGGGGGGGGGTAGTGCAGGCAAAAGGTGGGGATTTTAATGTGTCAGCAGCTCCCTTAGTCAGGCATTTGATTGGTTTTTTTTAAATCTCAAAGCCCTCTAAATACAGACAAACTATGCATGTATGTATATGTCCCTACCCTTGGGATTTGGACAAAAATCTGTACTTCTCTCTGTACCTCCTCTCGATCATATCCCCACCCCATAAACACACTTCCCCCGGGGGGGGGGGGGGGGGGGACTCCATTCTAAAAGGATCAGGTATGCTCATCATATCTCTTAGGGGTAAAAATCAGCGATTTGGTATCTTTTAGGGTGTTAAAATTGAAATTTAGAGTTTTAGCATTTCCTGGTATCTTTTAGGGTATCAAAAGAGCCCATCGCTTATAATATCTTGTTCTCAAACAGAAGAAATTTGCCCAACAAAAGCATGTCGATCGTCCAATTTTGTGTTCATAATAATAATGTTCATTGGCTTGTTATCGCTGGTATCTCTTAGGGGTTAAAAAATCGTCTGGCCACGCCCTTTTAAAAAGACTTCCAGTATCTTTTATGGGTATTTTTGAAAATTTCCAACGGGCATACCCGATCGTTTTACAATGGAGTCCCCCCCCGGGCACTTCCCCCCTCCCAGTCCCCAATGCTATTAACTTTTGATAGGTGCATTACTACCAGGCCTTTAGGGGTAAAACGAAAAAAGCTGCCTCCCCCCCCCCGAGTTATTTCTTACAACATGTTAATCAATGTATTTATACAGCTGTATACTGATATTTGTAATTATATAATAATTGGCATATTACGCGCGCTCTGATTGGTCGAACAACCATGTGTGATTAGAGTACACACACATAGATGGCGTCATCGAATCTTACGCGCGCTCTGATTGGTTGGAATGTTTCGATAAATATTATATAAAACAGATTCCATTTTTCCGTGCGTCTGCATGTACTCTAATTGATGCACAGAAGAAGTCAAAATGTGGTGAGAACAACAGTCACGCCAATCGACTTCGTCTCGTGGCGTACTTTTTTGTTCTCACCACATTTTGACGTCATCTGTGCATCGATTAGGGAGTTTTCATTAATTATGCCTTGGGGTGGGCTGGAGGAAAATTAGAAAAAAATTGTACAAGAACTAACATCCCCCCCACATTTTATCTCATGATTTTTTTAACCCCCCCTTAATGTGATCATTACGATAAATAGCCCCCCCACACTACATTCCTTATCCACACACCTTTCCCCTCCCCCACAACTGTTTTTTCTTTACATTTGCCCTCTTTTATTTTTAATTTTTATTCATTTTTCATTTTTCATTTTTATTTTTTCTTTCCATTATTATTTTTTATGTTTTGTTTATTTATTTATTTTTCTCCCATTTCACTATTTTAGCTATCCACTTATCTATTTTTTCTTCTCTTTTCAAAACATTTTTCCTTTTTCTTTTCCTTTTTCTTTTTGTTCCCCCCTTCTTTTACCTATTTATTTAGTTTATTTATATTTTTACTTATTTATTTTTTTCTATTTTTCATTCCACCTTTTTACCTATTTTTTTAGTTCCTTAATTGCATACCCTATATATAATATACACACACTATTTTTTGCACACAACCAAATGCCCTATTGAATTGCATATCCTATATATACACACTATTTTTTTGCACACAACCAAATGCCCGATTGAATTGCATATCCTATATATACACAATTTTTCACACCACCCCCTCCCCTCCCCGTTCTTTCCCCTTTCCCTTCACACCCTTCCAAATGCCCTATTGAATTGCATATCCTATAAACACTAAGGAGAGGATGAAGAAGGAGAGGATGAAGAAGAACATAGCAGTGATGGTGGTGATAGTTTTGATTGTCCTGAATCTGAACTTTAATAGAAATTTATAGAAAATACTTAAGGTAGTTCCGGACACTTGCTACTGCGCATCTCCCGCGCGCATTCGAGCGCGCGCACTTTTATTAGAGAGCATTGGTATTACCGTGGGGAGTCTGGACACTAGTAAGCGAACGATTGAAAGTGAAGAAACTCTAACTTTAGTGGAGAAAAATAGCATTTTGTCATCAAAATACCGAAAAAATTTTAACTATGAAATCTTGTGTACTGTATAATGTAGGTATTCAGCCTCGAATTTTTAAATTTGATTAATATTATTTATCGAAAAAGCCGGTGAGAAAATTGCTAAAATGGTGACACTTGGAGTTCGTTTTCAGCGTATTTTTCTCTTTTCTGCTTCTCTAACTCTTGAAATAATACGGTGACCCCCTGTTTTATTCTTTTCATTTGAAGCTAGATATCGTATTCTTTCGATTTAGTGCGGAAAAAAAAATTCATAGTTAAAATTGTCATGAATTTTCAACATTTTTACAACTACACACGCATATAACTCCTCCGAATTGCAAGCAATTTCGCTTCTAGAATTTAATTTTCACGTCACTTTCAAAAGATTGGATGGATTTTTTATCAAGGTATGTCTCCTAGATTCAACAACTACCGTTTAATGCAGTTTCCTGTTTTTCTTTCTTAAATCCAATCGAGTAATTCGAATTTATTGACGGAATCAGATTTTCGGCAAAAACGCGCGGAAAACTGAAAAATCCCTCCTTTTTGACGCCTTATATCTCCATAACTAATACGGGGACCCCCTTCTTTTTTTTCATTATTTGAATACCCTAACAATAAACTTCAAATGACAGAATTAAAAAAAAAATTCATTGAAGATTTGGGAAGATCCGGTACTACCTTAATTGCATATTATTAAAACTGCTTTTTATATTACTGTTAAGATAGTTCAAGTACAAAACATTTGTAAAAACTGTCAAAAGAAGTCCAATGGTGTATCAGCAAGACACAATACTGAATTCTTTTTAATAGTTTTATGGTACAAATTTTAAGTGCTTAATGTATTTTTACTGGGACATGACCATCGCCTAAAATTGTATGATTGATTGACACTGTTGATTCAACATATTTTTAAAGCTTTTTGCATTGTCATGTTAGTAACATCCATGCCAGATCAATACATTATAGCTTGTTGATTTTTATCATCATTATATTAAAATAAAGCCCATCAGTTACCTTTTGTCCTTATCATTATCCTGATTATAAACTGTTGTTGAAATCTATCCCCTGAAATCCTTGATGTCTGTTTCAGCCCCCCCCCCCCCCCTTTATGTCACTCAATGGCTTAAGAGCCCCCCTCCTTTGTGCAAATATGTTTCAAAGCCCCCCCTACTTTTCCTCCAGCCCCCCCCCCAAGGCATAATTAATGAAAGCTCCCTTAGAGTACAGACGCACGGAAAAATGGAATCTATTTGTTAAGTATTTATACCTTATATACTTTATCAGCAGAATAGACAATACCCAGCTGAGAGCACCATGACTGCAAATATTATACAAAGTTACTTCAAAATATTACAAGTAGGAAGGAAATGACTGTTTGGTGAAGTCAAGAGAAGCGCACATAATATTAGATTTAGATCTTTTGATAGTTTCCAACTTGATTAGTTTAATTACGAGGGACTGTGAAAAGCTAAAAGCTAACCTCCAGGAATTTTCGCCTGTCGTTGTCATAACTCGAAGAATCCTCTTGTTTCGCTGAAATCTGTACTTTCTTGAGATCTGAAACAGCTGAAGATCGATTCTTTATAGTAAATATCGGGAATACATAATTCCTTTTCCGTCATAAATTGTTTCTTACTGGTATTTTCTCGAACAATTATCCAAAATGATTTGGTCTCCATGTTCTAATGTTCACTTTCCAAATGTTTACTAACTGACGACATAATATCGATTGATTTGAACTACTCGTAATTAGTCGTCGATAGTTGTTCGTCCAATTCTCGTCTAAAATCATTGCTGGCTGGAAAACAAATATATTACAATTATTACAGTAATGTGCTACACGGAAACTACGCAGAAAATATTTGTTTTGAGTTATATCACTTAATCCTAACCCGATTTGAAATTAAAATTAAAAAAAAAAAAAAAAAAAAGAGAAATGAGTATAAGTTTTCAATAATCAGGTGCCCACAATTCAGTCGCTCAGCGGAGGACCATACTAATCCAAGATGGCGGCCCCCGGTGGCCCACCAGCCATGGCGCAGGTTGAGGTATATTTGATTGCATTGCACCCTTTTTCCGTTCACAAGAAATACAAATTTCATCTACTTATTTCATATCGTTTATTCTTTCAGCTGAATGATGAAGAGCGAGCTGTTTTGCGAGAATGTAGAATAAACAGTGTTTATTTCAGAGGTATTAAAAGTCTGCATCGAATCTGCCGAAGATTTGTAACTTTAATACATGAATGCGTATTAACGATTTCTATATAACAAACACCTAACACTAACCTTAATTCGGCTGTAACACAGGCTAGACCTTCCTTACACTGCTGAAATGATCCCAGGCCCGGGAGGTGGGAATAATCAACCAAGTTTTAGATGGGAGGCCCCTCCCTTAGGTCGAAACCCTCTTTGAATAAATTTAATACATAATGCGTCAGTCAATTGAAACCGTGCCCCCTGACCCCTGGGGAATAGTGGGGAAAGTAATATTTGATAAGTGTTAAAGTTACGTGTTTTCCCTGGCCGTCGGGGGGGGGGGGGGTGGATTGATTATGAGAAGAATGATTAAACACCCGGCCTTACTGCAACGGCACAGCATATGGTGTGACACGTCCACAGATTAAAAATTTGACAATTTCATAACTGAGCTTGAAATGTTTCACAAAGAAAAAATGTTGAGAATAACTTGATCAACTGAATATGCATGTGGAACCACATATATATATATATATTTTTTAAATAAGCTTGTGTTTATCCATATAATCTCTTTAGGTATATTTTGAATGTAGGTATACAGGACCTCACTTCATTTCACAATGAAACTTTTAAAAGACAACTGAAGTTCAGAAATTGCATTGTTTAAAAATCATTGTACAATACTTGTTTCAAACATCAAATCAAACAAAATCAAATATGGCCCAGTTCCAGGTTGGTGTTTAAGTCCCTGGTAAAATCCCTGTTCATTTACAGACCTGTTACAAGCTTGTCCCACCTCCCTTTGGACTGGTGCTGTTAAATGAATGTATATTCCCCAGCTATGCTACATTACTTTCATGGCCTTCCCTGGAGGTCGGGGGACCTGGGTTTCAATTGACTGATGCATAAAGTTTATTGACTGTGTGTCATTTCAGGGCTTCCACTTGGAGCTATTTCAGTTGTCATTATGAGGCAAGCAATCAAGAGTGGTAGGTGTCTCAAATGGAAACAACTGCAATATATCAAAAATCTGTTGTAAATCCTAGTTTCACCCTGATCCCTTTGTCCTACTCTTTTAATCTATGGAAATAAACATCTTGTTAATTGATGACATCTCACTTTTCAATTAATCTGCTTTGTTAAAAAATGTCAATATCCATCAAGTTGGGTTTCTTGTGGTTGAAAACAAGATTGCACTGATATGTAGGTCAGTGTTAGTTAACTATGTTACTAATAATGATAAAGTGGAAAATCATTTGTTCACTGTCTCGCATGAACACTAAACCTTAGCGGAATCGGCCTCCTTTTTAATTGCGCTCAGTCTTATACCATAAACTGGTTGTAGCAGGAAAGTTATAAATTTAATTTACAAAATACGGTGGGATTTGAACTCTGATGTGTTACGTTAAGCACTTTGATTCATTTTCGGTTTCTTTCAACAAATCGTCCCATTACGAAAAATAGCTATATTTTATACAACATCGGCTCGATTCTATACAACATCGGCTCGATTTCATCACAATGTGATCCACTTGACACTCATACAAAATCTGCTCAATTATTGAGCAGATTTCGTATGAGTGTCAAGTGGATCACATTGTGCTGTGCTGTAATCAATGTTGAAATTCCGCCTTAGCCATGCTGTATCATACAACCATACTATTTTTACATTGCTCTATTGCTCTCACTTTATTTAAAATAGATGATATTCTTCTGCCCATTAGGTCGAGTACCACACATCAAAAGATTTTCTGGATTTTACTATCCAGGTATAAAGAAATTGTTCAGTATTCATCTACATCAAAGTGTGTAAGCTCATTTTCATTTGTTTTGTTTTATTTAGGAATTTTTGCTTTAGGATTTTTGTCAGGTATTGCCTCGTATCGTAAAACCTGCATGGAGAAAATTATGCGTCTAGAAAACTCACAGCTTGCTGATCAAGTTCGATCATTATATAAAAAGTAAGTAATGCTTTGAGAGAAGCAACAGTTATTCCTCTCAAACAGTTACTGTTTGCTATGAGAGAAGTAACAGTTATTCCTCTCAAACAGTTACTGTTTGCTATGCATAGTGTATAACGAATTCTAGGAAATATCCCATGGTTTACTGTCAGCTGAACCTGTTTACAATGGCCAATCTGGCATTAGGCTGTTAAAAGGGCTGTTAGAATCTCACCAATAAATTTATTTTTTATATTTCTTACTCTCTAAAATGCATAAGGTACAATATTTATTTTTGTTCAGAGCTGGGATGACAGATCAGTTAATTGGAGGACAAAGTTCATTTAGTGCTGAGGAGTATCATAATCAAGAAGGTAGATCACACCTATAGTCATCCATAGTAATGCTTGCAAATAGTCCACTTTTGATTTACCCTAAACTGGGGTATGTAAGCTGTGGGCTTATATAAGTTCAAAGAAAAAAAAAAATTACTAATGGTTGATGAAACAAGATCAATGATATAAGTTCAAAGATGTTTTGAGGGGCCATCCTCCATAAGCAGGGTGGGGTGGTGGTGCTTATAAGCAGTTAACAGTTTGCAGAATTGCATGAATGAAAGCAAACAATAGGGAATACAGTGCTAATTACTGACAATTTATCCATTGTTAGACTATCTCTAAAGCCTTGTTTTGTATTGCTTTGTGTGTGATCACTCAATCAATATATTGAAAGTGGTCTTTTTCTGAGTCTATTACTGCTGACTCTTTGTTTCTAGTTCATTCACTTTTAAGATTTTTCATGCCTGTCTGTTTGAATCCCAATCTGGTTAAAATGGTGGAGTTCTAGTGACTTCTTATGGTATTTGTGTCCTTCCTACCATGTATATTAAAATGAGCAATTGTAGCTAAGTAGTGCACAGCCTTCTGAATGAGAACTCTTGAGTTTGGTTCCTAGTCACCTCACACTTGTTTTGACTGCTTTCCATTCCTTGTAGCCTTAATTACCTTTAAATACCCTTAAAACGGAGCACTGATGGAAAGAGGGGAGTAAAGAGCCCACCTTCGGTTCCTGGGAGACCAGTTTCATGCTAAAGGAACTACTGATGCTAAAATTTAGTGCTGTACCTTTACCTTTCCACTTTGCAGAACCTGCTTTTCACGATGACAGATCCAAGACCCCAACCCTTTCAAGTAGAGATGAAAGCAGTGTTGCTAGTGAGAGATCATTTACTATGCCAAGCCCCTTAGGGATCCATGAAGATGATTCCAAGCAACCTGAGAGAAATACAAGCTATGAGGAGTTAAGAAGACGAAACCGTAACCAGTGGATGACAGCTGGACAGCGACAACCTGTTATCAATCAAAAATCACAGGCAAGTTTACAATCTAGTTTACCAGGGGCGGATCCCGGGGGGTCCATAGGTGCACCAGACGCCAGGCACCAGACACCAGAAGTTGTGTTCATGACGACCTCGTTACCTGAAACTGGTAGATCTTCCAAATAACTGACTATCTCCGGAGGGGACTCCTATATATAGAAGGGTGGGATGTTGTTTAAGATACTAGCTTAATCTATGGTACTCCAATAACATTTGAGGCACCCTAAAAGGTACCAGATCGCTGATTTTGACCCCTAAATGGTACGACGAGCATCCCAGCTCAAAATGTATGTGAGACCCCCTGTCCCCCGGCAACTTTTATCGAAAGACCTTCAACCATTTTCAATCATGTTGTTTTACAGCAAGGTTCTAGCATTGAAGAAGAAGCTACCAGACCCAGAGACACCGATGATTACCGATCTGTTGCTGATTCGTATCAAACTGAGATATCATCATCATCATCATCATGGTCAGATGATTCTACATCAGAAGAACGAAGTGATGAAAGTAAATCTAAAGGGCGGTGGGCAAGTAGATCAGGTACATTGACAGTCCTTGGGTTACATTTCTGGGGCGACAATGAATTCTGCTGAAGTGGCATCATCCTCGGGAACCCGAGGACGTAAGGGGAGGGGGAGGGGAGGGGGAAGGGAAGAAAGGGCTTATAGCGTCCTAGATGCCTTTGGGCCCTCGATGAAGAAGTGGCATCCGACGGGACAGCAAGGGACACAAGTCACGGTTACTACGTTACTTTGAGTTAAAAACACGTTCACATAAACCACGAATTCTCGTCTCCTGGTTTATTACTGTGAATTTTACAGCCTCGATCACGAACATAGAGCTTCACGATTAATATAATGAACATGTCAGGTTACAGAAACGTTTATCTTGAAGGAAAAAGTATCGCCTAGTTCTTACTCGGAGTATTACTTAATAACTTTTAGTAAGTTAAAATGGTCTATTTTTCTAGGTCCAGCACCCATGAAAAACATTTATGGCGATGTCTTGGAGAAGTAAATTTCTAACATGTTAACAATTGCTTCGTAAATCTCTCTTGAGTTAAATAAACAGAAACTAAATTGTAAAATCTTGATTATCTGTGTTAGTGCAGAAGATAGGCAACACAGTAGCGCACCTTACCGTACAACGGTGACTTACAAGTTGCTCGTAAACGTTCTTTAGGTCGGCTAGCAAGCGTTCAATTTTGTAGCAAAAAGTTCAAGCCGCGGCACGCAATTCAACTTCTTGCAGCGTTACAACTTTGTGCGTAGATCAGCGTTTTAACTTCTGCCTTCTGCCACTCGTGGTTGCGCCCAATGACGTTACATGTATGCAATGTTTATGAATAAAAGGCTATTGATTGATTTCTCCGCGTTTCGTGAGGAATTTTTATGTTATTAACCGGGCTTTATTCCGGTGTTTCTATTTTACTGGATTAGGCGACTCCTCAACCACAGGAAGCCCACTTGAAAATTTCTATCAATGTATTATATTCTGGGTTAATACTGTCTGGGAAGAACTGAACCAGACCCCCGTTCAACATATCGTGCGTAATTTATAAACACTCAGTCAAAAGTACAAAAAGTGTTCGGTATTTTTGAGGACTCCAGGACTCTAACTTAACTATTTATTTATTGCTTTTTAAAAGCCAGTAGCTTTTAAATTGCATTTTCTTATTTTGTCAGATATATATATATAGATAAATCTCTATTAGTTTAAAATGAAGATGTTTTGGTTACAAATTTACATGTACTCGTAATTCATTCACAATTTGTTGGCCCCATACTCTTTTATTTTTCTGTGTCGTCGCCATGACCAAGGCAGCTTGGGATGGTATCAAGCCCTTCGTTGAATAGTCGTTCGGATACATCAGTTCAGTTCCATAATGACGGTTATCTCGGCCCTTTTTTTATACTCAACTCGTGAAAGCCCGGCGAGAAAGGTACCTTGAATTTTCGCTGGGTGCCTTCCAAATAAGTGTACCCTTTCCACAAATGTTAGATCGAGCTCACGGAAATTCTGCAGTATATATTTCTTCATCGAATCAATCGTTCACATAGTGACAGTTTTCTGGACTATTTTTTTGTAATAAAACTCGTGAAATCTCTTATCTACCATTTTTTTAAAAGAGCCACTTAAATCAGTCAAGTGTTGCTGGTGATTACTGGGGCCCCTTAGATGTAGTTTAAACTTTCAAGTCATTTCTAATTTTCACTCATTTTCGTCCAAGTGGCCCACTATGGAATTTAGTAAACTTTTCCAGTGGGCCCCTCACCTCCATCCTGGAACCTTTCCGGGTAGAGTCTCCCCAGTTAGTCCATTTTGGAGAAAATCCCTGCCCTCAGATTAAAGCCGTTTCAAAACCTCACAGACGGAAAATACAGTGCAACTCCTGTTGAACGGCCACCCCCTATTTAGCGGCCAGTTATCAAAGTTCTAAATCAGCCATGCTGTAAATATAACCCCCATTAGCGGACAGCCCCCGATTTAGCAGTTACTTGGCGGTTTCTCGAGGGTAGCCTCTTCATAGAGGTTGCACTGACGTCTGTTAAAATGAGTTCGCATGACCAGTAAAAGCTTTTCTAGTGCTGACTCAAACTCAGGTAACAGTTTGAAAGTGAGCGCTTCCACCACTAGTTGTCGCCTATACAAGTATATTATATTGTTAGGGAAGAAAACTTGAATAGATTTAACTTTTACATGCAACGGCGACAAACAAACTCTGTATATCATTTATCATCGGTATTTTTCAAGTGTTTGATTAGAGTGGTTTTCGTATGAGTGGGAACACTCTACGGTTACGATACGATACGGTTACGGCATGAATTTCGAATGTTTTTATAGACATTACGGCACTGATACGGTCACGGTACGGCGCGGTAAGTTTCCCACTCATACGAAAACGACTCTATTGCACAATAAGATAAAGTAAAGTAAAGCTGTCGTGCTATAGATCACTCCCGCAAGAACAAAAGGGATGTCAGTTTAAGACTGCATGTTGCACAATATATTTTATTAGCAATATAAAAGTGAAATACTGTTGAAAGACAAACAATTATTATTTAACTACGTCGTCATTTTATTTCATCACATAGAATGCTGTTCAGCTTTCGCAACTTTTGTCGCAGCATGTTTCTCTTTTAGTGGCTCAAATGTCATAAGGAAAAAGCAAAATTGTATATTGTGGTAACAAACCGATAAATCGGAGGCTGAGTTAAATGATGCAGTTTTTTCCAAGTTTGTCGGCAGTTTTCGGTAAGTTGTACTTAATTATCCTGTTATTCGTTAATTTATTCTGATATTGAACAGTTTTCATAACGTCTTCATACTATAAATTGATGGAGGATTTTCAACAGGGCCTGCCCAGGAAGTGAGAATGTATCATATGAATTTAGCTAAGAACACTGAAGATACGTGGTTTCATTTGTTATTGTGCAGGAAGCTGGAAATCATTCATTTTACTTAATTTAGTTCTATTATTTAGTCATGCCTTAGACTGAAGAATTAGACTTTTGGGACATTTGGTTTCCGGTTGAAGTTTCAGTACATTTATTCACAACAAATAAGGTGTTACACTGAATCTTGTAGAATATATAGCCAGAAAGTTGGTGAAATATAAATTTCTATAATGATATAAAATACTATCTGGGAGTACGAAATTGAAGATTTTTCATGATAATATATTTGCTTGAAAATATGTATTTTACGCATACAATTTGCAAAGTTCACATTAGAAACTTGTCACATTTAATTTAAAGGACAAATGCAATGCCCCACACAACTTTGAATTAAAAAATGTACAAAAAATGTATTCTATAAGTGGGACTGAATTTTGACATCTAAAAAAACTGCCAACTTTTTGAGGTTATGTTCATAGACAATGTCATGAGAACGACTGTATAATTGTAAATCGATAAATGCATAATTGCATCAGGAGGCCTGAAGGAGCTAAATCTTTCGATGCATTCTCTACTAGACAATTGTTTCATAGCAAGCGTGTATGCCCCAATTTGGCTTGCATTTCCAACTAATGTAATTAATTCATTAATTCAACACAGTGCAAATTATTTTTCTGCCACTCTTTTGTCCACAGTTCTTATAATTCATTGCTCAAGATCACAAGGTAAGATAACAACTTTTATTATTAAAGAAGCATTACATACACTGACACAGCTGGAAGCAATTTAAAATTTGTCACGTCCTTATTCTCAGTTATTCTCCTCTCGTCTCTCACTTTTACATCAGGATCTTCAGTGAAAACGTGTTACAGCTTTGGAAAACTGAAAGTTTCTGTCCACAAGAATCCGAATCCCGATGAACATTTATAGTATTTCCAGCATTTTAGACACCTCCACCGAATACTGTTCATTTAGTTTTACGCGTTTAGGCCCGTCTGCTTGAACCAGATGGAATTTAGCAGTGGATTCGCGAGCAGTAGCTAGATTCGCACAGCAGTGGATTGGGAATGACGTCAATTTGACGTCTTAAATTTCCAAATTGGTTAATGCTGTAGTTGCGCATTCACTAGCCCGGGGTAGGGGCGGGAAGATTTTGGTCACCACATAGTATCAGTCAAAACTTTAGGACTGAGGATGTTGAGTTCCACTTTTGCAATAGAATGAAAGCTGTAACATGTATTAGAGGCAGTACATAAACTGTTGCTTAATGAGCTTTTATCAGGTATTTTTAAATTCGTAAAACAGAAAAAGAATTACATAGCTGGAAAGAGCATGCTAAAATTAGCAAGACAGTAAAGTTTGAAGGAATTAAATCCAAAACTCGCGAGAATATGAATTTTTGAAAAGTGTGAATTTGTAAGAAAACCTTTGCTGGTAAGCATCTCTTGCCTACCAGCGAATGTTTTCATACAAAATTAAATTTCGATTTAATTCGGAAACTTTCACAGTTTTACTAATTTTGACGTGCTCTTTCCAGCTATGATAATTATATTATTTCTGTACTGGGACTTTTGGAATTACATGATAAAAGCTCATTCATCAGACCTTTGTTCAGTGATTCAAACGTACGTGTTGTAGCTGGATATACGAATGACCTTAGACAAACAGTATTTAAGGTAATTCCGTAGAAATAAAACTAGAAATGGAATTCTCATAAAACTTCACACAGTGATAATTTTTGAGTTGCTTATCCCAAAAATGAAATAAAAAATGGGGGTCACCGTAGTTGTTTTTGCGCTAGATTGCTTTAAAGTACACCATCTTTTGTGTCTTGAGGGCTCAAGATTCGAAGATCAAAATCGTGTCAAAAATAATTAATTTCTTAAATCTGAGCAGTGCTAGCTGACTAATATGAGTCATTTTCTCTCTTTGGGCAATAGCATAGTATTATGATGCAATAAATTGTTGTAAAAATGCGTTTGCTACAAGAAAGAAGGTAAAATTGGTTGATAGTACGTGCCCTTGAAGCAGCGTGAAAGCACCTTCCGACCGCACGTTTTATAGAATATCTAAAAAACTGGAAATGGAATCTTGACTATAATTATATATATGATAGAGAACCTTATTACCGTTGATTTGCAAAAATAAAAAGAATAGGTGCCCGTGCTCGTTTCCGCGCTACGACGCGCTAAAGTGTGAAACCGACGTCGTAAACAGCCTGTGACCGAAGAGGACTGAGGCGAGTAACCACTAAAGCGCCTCTTAGAGCATGTCTACTGTTCAAAACTTCATAAGACTAAAGCTTGCATCATTTTAAGTCAAATATATATCTTTTACAATCAAACAAATCAAAATAGGCTGAACTATGCTATGCGCAGTAGAGATGCGCACTGCAAAACTACGGAATTACCTTAAATGCAGTCACTCATGTAATGTTGACATTGTACTGAAATTCGTTTTACTTTTTTCTCGTTAGCAACATGTCCAGGAAGTGGCAGTCTATCAGGATCATCAGGCTCACTAAAGACACCAAACTATCCTTCAAATTATCCTGATAACGTAGCATGTATCTGGAAAATAACAGCACCAGTAGGTCACGTGATCAAGCTGCATTTTAAAGACTTTTACTTAGAGTCCACGTCTTCCTGTACAGGGGACTACCTCGAAATCCGTGATGGACTGGACGGTAGTGGCCAACTGCTTGCAAAGTTTTGTTATAATAATTTTGATGATGTGTTTTCTACTGGACGATACATGTGGGTAAAGTTTCGAAGTAATGGGGCAACGAATCGCAAAGGGTTTGATAGTGTTTACTCCATAGCCGTCGAGAATCAAGGTAAGCCAAACTAACACCCAGTTTCAACCAATAAGTTAGACATGTTAAGTTGTAGCCTGTGTACAGCCGAGAAAGCAACAACTAGCTCAACGTTCAAGTCTAATCACGGTTTAAGGCGTAGAAAGTCAATGATACATTAGCCACTTTCATACCGTGAAGACTGGGTACAAGTCCCTCAAATTTTGACGATGGTAACACAAAACTCATATAGTCAGAAAGAGCACATCGAGCTATATAAAATACCGAAGTTTGGTGTTAATTGGTTCAATATTGAACGTTTTACAGCCGTTCTAATATGGTAGAATTTACAAAGAAATGTATGGTTGTAGGGACATTTGTGGACATTTGTCCCTACAACCATACATTTCTTTGTAAAATCTAGCATGTTTGAACTGCTGTATCTCTTTCAATGTATATCCGATTAACATCAAACCTCGGGATTACATACAGCCCGATTTGCTCTTTCTGACTACATAAGTATTGTGTTGCCATCATCAAAGTTTAAGGGACTCGTACCCAGTCTTCACGGTACATGAACGTGGCTAATATATTCAAATCCATTTCAACATACCATCCTTTATCTTCTTCCTTAAAATTTTGCAGCTTGTCCAGGAAGTGGTAGCGTGAATGCACCATCAGGAGCTCTACAAACTGTCAACTATCCATCTAACTATCCATTCAACTCAGTTTGTATCTGGAAAATAACAGCACCAGTAGGTCACGTGATCAAGCTGCATTTTAAAGACTTTTACTTAGAATCTTCGTCTTCCTGCACAGCGGACTACCTTGAAATCCGTGATGGACTGGACGGTAGTGGCCAACAGCTTGCAAAGTATTGTTATGATGATTTTTTTGACGTCTTTTCTACTGGACGATACATGTGGGTAAAGTTTAGAAGTGATCTGTCAAAGACCTATAAAGGCTTTGATGGTGTTTACACAACACCTGTTCAGAATCAAGGTACGTATTCACTGATTACTGTCTTATTCCCCTTGCTTTTAGGCGAAAAACGACGAACTGTTCGACCATACAATTTTGCACCGGATCCATGAGAATCTATTTGTTCACAGGCTCGTAACATGGTGTATGGGATCAGGGATCAAGCCGTGGCTCCAAATTATGGCCAGGATCAGGGATCAGAGGCCAAGACTCAGGGATCAAATGGGTGGGATCGAGGATCAGGGACACTGGGTAAGCATCAGGGATCAGCTCAGTTTTTTGCACCACGGATCAGGTATCAAAAATTTCTAAAAATATGGGCTCAGGAATCAAAATTTCCGTAAAAACCCGGGATCAGTGAGACGAAAATATACCATGTTACGAGCCTGCGTTCAGCTAAACCAATTCTAAGTTGAAATTTTAGTAAAAACCATTTAATTTCTTTATTAATACTATGCATACATCGTCGATTTCACGTCGATTGGTTATATACCTATTCTAACCAATCACACTTGTAACGAATTCACAGTGAAAGGCAAAGAAATTCGTACTAGAAGACAGACAATTAAAAAAAAACTTTGAAACGCAAAGAGCCGTCAGATTTTGTACGCATACTACTTGATTTTCTCAACCAGACGGTTTGTGCAACTTGAGTTTCTCAAAGCCAATCGACTTGGAGAAGAAATAGCCGTTTCTCAAGATGCACAGTTGAGTGAGTCAAGCCTCGGGCTGAGTCAGGGGAACTGAGTGCATGCTATCGAGCACTGACGCTATCACAAAGCTTGACAATAACAATAAAGCGTCCCTGAAAAACCCTCCCCCCCCCCCCCCCAAAAAAAAGAAACAAAAACAAAAACAAACAAACAAAAAACAAAAAACAAAACAAAAATCGTGCTGTCAATGTGTACTCTATGCCAACTCCGTTTTTTTATTGCTTGAAACTCTACAGGTTGCCCAGGAAGTGGGAGTCTGAATGCATCCTCTGGTTCTCTTCAAACTATCAACTATCCATCTAAATACCTATCGAACACAGTTTGCATATGGAAAATAACAGCACCAGTTGGCCACGTGATCAAGCTGCATTTTAAAGACTTCTACTTGCAAGACTCATCTTACTGTACAGCGGACTACACTGAAATCCGTGATGGACTGGACGGCAGTGGCAAGCTGCTTGCAAAATTTTGTTATAGCAATTATCATGACGTCTTTTCTACTGGACGACACATGTGGGTAAAGTTTAGAAGTGATCTGTCAAGGAACTATAAAGGGTTTGATGGTATTTACACTACAGTTGCTGAGAGTGAAGGTAAGTTTCAGGGTATGAGAATCTTTTGAAATTTGACTCTGAATCCTTTAAGAGTGGAAAGCTGGTTTCAAGATTCAAAGATTCAGCATGACAATATTTCAATAAGTGGCTAGAAAACCCAACACAAGCGCCTTGACAGACGTTAAGGCGGTGTTACACGAGATGACTTTTAACGACGATTTTCAGCGCAACGACGTTGCGTTAAAAATCTTTCTCGTGTAACATGATACTTGGAACAATTTTCCTTGCAATTTTCGCTTCGGCAACGCGTTGCGAGTCTTTGAATCCAAGTCAGAAACTCGCAACGCAAAATATTGCAAGTTGTTGAAACGTTGCGCGGAAAATCGTCGTTAAAAATCGTCTCGTGTAACGTACACCGCCTTTACGCTCCACAAGATTGGATCCTTTGTAAAATCCTTTAATAACATAACACACATGTAACACAAGTGAACATTAACAGCCTGGGATACCTGTGTCTTTGCACTTTTAACCTTAATTGATTTTAAATTGAAATTACCGCCGCATGGCAGAGCATAAACTGAACAAAATCTCTGAGCTTGCACGATCCTGCAAATCACAAATCACTCGTGAGCATGGGAGCCCGGCAAGCGGGCTGAATATTTTTGTTTTCTTTTCCCTGGGGGCCAGAGAACAAAAGAAGTCAGCCCGCTTACCGGGCTGGCTCACCTCCATATGAACAGCTAGCCCCTTAGTTTTTCGCCAGAAAATCATTTCAGCTTCCATCTTCGTGTGATCAGCAGACAATCATGGGTACGTGTGTATAGATGTTAGGACATAGTGTTAGAATGTTGGAACAATTGTAACGAAACACTGCCGCACTGAGATAAAATGAAGTTGACACTGTAAATAAAGATTAGTGATATAGTGCTATCGACACGTTCAGTAACTGCGTGAGGAAACTGCCACGCGAGGCACTTAGCTTAGACAATTTCTCGCCGCAGACGTTGCATCTTTGGCTACGTGACGCCAAAAATAGAGTAGGTAAAAGAGCACACGATGAGAAAAGTGCCTCGCGTGACAGTTTCCTCGCACAATTTCTCAACGTGTGCGGCGGGCTTTACAACCTCTTGAGATTTTTTGGAACTTTTAATTACAGCTTGTCAAGGAAGTGGTAGCGTGAATGCGTCAACAGGTGCTCTACAAACAGTCAATTATCCATCTAACTATCCATCCAACACAGTTTGTATCTGGAAAATAATAGCACCAGTGGGTCACGTGATCAAGCTGCATTTTAAAGACTTTTACTTACAAGACTCTTCTACATGCTCAGCGGACTACACTGAAATCCGTGATGGACTGGACGGCAGTAGCAAAGAGATCGCAAAGTTTTGTTATAGTAATTTTCATGACGTCTTTTCTACTGGACGACACATGTGGGTAAAGTTTCAAAGTGATCTGTCAAGGAACTACAGAGGATTTAGTGGACAGTATACCACGGCTGTTCAATATCAAGGTATTCATAATTGCGGGTTTTATTTTTTTGGGGGGGGGGGTTTGATCGTTCAGTTATTGTTTATTTGTTTGTTTGTTCAATTGTTTGTTTGTGTGTTTGTTTGTGGATCTATTCCGTGTACTTATGGACGTAGTTTTATGATTCATATTTATACGAATTATATCAATAAAAGCTCAGAATGTCTTTCGCCCGGGGGGGGGGGGGGGGGGGGTGGACTCCTATATATAAGGGGACGGGGATGCTCGTCGGAAATTTTGAAAATGACCCCTAAAAGGTACCTGAGTGGGAGTGGCAACAATTCATTTCTACCCCTAAAAGGTACCAATTCAAAAACAATAATAAAGAATTAAAGTAATGAAACATTTGTTATCGATGTGCTTTGAAGATTCAATTCAGATCATCGAAATCGTCCCTTTCATCCTTATTTTAGGTAGTTTACTTACCCCAAACCAGTCCCTAAAAGGTACCAGCTATGTCTCTTGTAGTCCACTTAAGTCTGATACACCCTAAAAGGTACCAGATTGCAGATTTTGACCCCTAAAAGGTACGACGAGCATCCCCGTCCATTTACGAACGGAGTCCTCCCCCCCCCCCCCCCCCCCGGGGTCTTTCGTTCAGTGTCATGAGGACGATTTTTGCTGACGTCAATATTTACATTCTGCTTCTTTATAGCATATGATTAAAAATCGATAAAGTTACAAACTGAGTGCAAAACGTTTAAGAACTTTGTTATCAAAGAAGTCTACGACATTTTTAGCTCTTTGCATGCAACATTGTGCGATATATCAGCTTCCAATTTGCTTTTAAATTTTTAGGTGGCAAAAGCGCTAATGAGCCCAATCCATACATTCTCTGTAAAATTTAGAGTTTTTTAAAACCCCATCACACAAAAACCATTGCTTTTGTCAAGCTCAAATTTCTAAAGAAACCTAATTTTGCTATGCTCTTTCAATATTCAGACCTGATTTGTTGTTGTTGTTGTTGTTGTTTGGTTGAAAAGGGAAATGTCTATGCCATGCCATTGAGCAAAAAACTGTTAACAAAGATCCGTCTATAACAGCACAAGCAATGGAAACTGTTTGGGTTTTGCTAAGTGCATTGCTAAATGGTACACAAGGAAGGTGCAGTGCACAAGAAAAACGAAATTTAGATATGAAAACCTTCAAGTATCGCGTGAAACTCCATATATAGCTATTTGTACAAACACTGACCCTTTCAAAATCATCAAACCTAGAAGCTGAGACCGAAATGACAGTAATATATGGATATTTAATCATATGTTTTATCTGCGAATTCGCTACATAATCGTGTTGGAAATACCAAGAATTTACCTCGGTCACTGTTTGAAACGTCCACGTCCACGCGCTTCTTTAAAATCATTAAATAAACGAATTTCCCAGTGTTCCTTTCGGTCTCAGCTTCTATGCTTTGAAAGGGTCAATGTTTGTGCAATTAGCCAGTAACAAAACGAGCAGGGGAATGGTACCAAGTTTCCTAGATATGAGTTAATTCGCAAACGGACTTCATAATAAGAAAGAACACATAAATATAAGTAAGAATTGAAAATTTGATCATGTTTGAGCAAATGGAAATAGAATTATGTTTCAAAATTTTCCTAAAATACAGAGAATGTATGGTTTGGCTGGACGTTTTGGCTGGACACCATACATTTCTTTGTAGTTTTGGCAGGGTTTGAATGCTCATAACATTGTTTCTATTAAGTCAAACATCCCCAAACTTGGTCAGCAGGCATGTTGTATGCTACTTTTTCATGTGATGGGGTATTATTTTCTGGAACCTTAATTGAGTTGGTTTTACAAACTTGGACCCAGTCCCTTTCTCTTTTTGTTACCGGCCAATTAGCTTTTATAGAGTAGACACCACTGTACCTGAACAATCAGCAGGAGTGAGAAACGCTGCCAAAGTACACTCGCCTTATTTCAAAACACAAAATTAAAGCAGCAAATAATACTTTCTTTTAATTTCTTCATTTTACTTGAAACTTAAACTACAGCTTGTCAAGGAAGTGGTAGTATGAACGCATCGAAAGGATCTCTTCAAACGGTCAACTATCCATCTAACTATCCATCCAACACAGTTTGTATATGGAAAATAACAGCACCAGTAGGGTCACGTGATCAAGCTGCATTTTAAAGACTTTTACTTACAAGACTCTTCTACATGCTCAGCGGACTACACTGAAATCCGTGATGGACTGGACGGCAGTGGCAAAGAGATCGCAAAGTTTTGTTATAGTAATTTTCATGACGTCTTTTCTACTGGACGACACATGTGGGTAAAGTTTCAAAGTGATCTGTCAAGGAACTACAAAGGATTTAGTGGACAGTATACCACGGCTGTTCACTATGAAGGTATTCATAATTGCGTATTTTTCAGGCTTTGTTTGTTTGTTTGTTTATTTGCTGGATTCTTCGATTGTTTGTTCGTTCGTTCGTTTGTTTGTATGTTTGTTTGTTTGCTTGTTGATCTATTCCGTGTAACTGTTGACTCATCATTCTTAATTATATGAATTATATACCTGTTTCAAAAACAGTCCCTAGTTATATTGTATATTGCATGTTCCATTCTAAGTGAGAAATTTCATTACGAATGTATAACATTTATTACTCTTCGCAACTAAGAGCCTGTTAACATGATAGAAGTTGCCCCGGGTAGATGCATAGGGTAACCCTAGCTACCCGAGGGGTAGAGAAAGGTAGCGTTCACATGCAATGTTCAGCCTCAGGGGGCTAGGGTTAGGTGTTTGATCACCATCGCGTGTTCGCTAAATACTTACACACACCAGCAGTAATCCGAGAATAACAAATCATGGCCCTGTCCCCTAGTAGGGATAGCCCTACTCATTCGTTTCACATGGGCTTATGTACAGTATGTAAACAAAACTTGTCCCTACAATGTAGAGGCACCCTACAATCATAGACAAGATACAGGGGACTGAAGTATGAACTTTTCAACGATATGCCCTGCTGTACGTGTTCCTATAGGCGTTTGGCACAAATTCCCTACCCTCCCCCCTCCACACCCCCTCCACTCAATGTTAAGAGTGAAGGCGCCATTGCCGGACATTGTGGCTGCTACGACATTCATCTCATTTGACCAACATTGAGTGGTGGTGGCGAAGCTCTTAATTGCCTGGTAAAACACTTGTTAAACCCCGCGTGCACTTTGGCCTACAGTAACCCGTCTAAGATTGTAGCTTCAAGATAGGAGCACCCTAGCTCCTAGGGGCACTCTCCCTCGCATGTGAAACGAACTACGTAAAACAAAGGAGAAGGGAAACTCTGCCAACTAGGGTAACCCTACTACCTAGGGGCAGCGACCGACGTAACGACCTTCAAATATCGCGCGAAACTTCAGTGATAGCCGCAACAACTATGCTTGAAAATTCAACAGAAGTTAGAAACGCTGCCAAAATCGCCTAATTTTAAGACATAAAAACAACAAAATAATACCTTCTTTAATATCTTTTATCGTTTACTTGAAACCCTAAAACTACAGCTTGTCAAGGAAGTGGTAGTATGAATGCATCGAAAGGATCTCTACAAACGGTCAACTATCCATCTAACTATCCATCCAACGCAGTTTGTATCTGGAAAATAACAGCACCAGTAGGTCGCGTGATCAAGCTGCATTTTAAAGACTTTTCCTTAGAATCTTCGTCCTCCTGCACAGCAGACTACCTTGAAATTCGTGATGGACAGGACGGTAGTGGCAAACTGCTGGAGAAGTACTGTTCTAGTAGTTTTTATGACGTCTATTCTACTGGACGATACATGTGGGTCAAGTTTAGAAGTGATCTGTCAAGGAACAACAAAGGATTCAGTGGACAGTATACCACGGCTTCTCAGTATCAAGGTATAATTCATATTTGACAAATTTAGTTAATTCTATCTTGTGTTTTTTTTTTATTGTTTAATGTGTATGGTGTATGTTTGGTAAAATGACAAAAAGCAATAATGTTTGATGTCGGTAGTTCCTTCAGCATTAAGCCTAGGCTCTGGTACTTATGATCGATCGATGAAAAAGAACGAATTAAAAAAATATGCATCAGTTCACTTTAAACTTTGTCGTACGGCATATCGCATGTCAATTACTTAGTTTTAAATTTCTAGCCATCGACCATTTCCAATGAATTTAACCATATCTTTACAGCCAAACTACTCTCTATTTCGGAATTGTGTTTAGGTGTTGATTTATGGGGCGTTTTGACTAACTGAACGCAATCCACAGTTTGCGTCGATGCAAATTATGGACTTCAAAGTATATAGTATAGTCCATGGTATAGTTGTCCTTATCTTGCGCTGGTGCGAATTTGTGGACGTTAGTACAAGTCCATAGTTTGAGTTGAAAGCAATCTGTGGACTCGCGAATTAATCAACAGTTTGCGTTGACGCAAATTATGGACTTCAAAAGTCCATAGTTTGAGTTGAACGCAATCTGTGGACTCGCGAATCATGCAATCCACAGTTTGCGTCGACGCGAAGTATGGACTTCAAAGTTTATAGTATAGTCCATGGTATAGTGGTCCATATCTTGCGCTGGCGCGAAATACGGACCCTAGTACAAGTTCATAGTTTGAGTTGAACGCAATCTGTGGACTCGCGAATCATGCAATCCACAGTTTGCGTCGACGCGAAGTATGGACTTCAAAGTTTATAGTATAGTCCATGGTATAGTGGTCCATATCTTGCGCTGGCGCGAAATACGGACCCTAGTACAAGTTCATAGTTTGAGTTGAACGCATTCTGTGGACTCGCAAATCAATCCACAGTTTGCGTCGACGCGAATTATGGACTTCAAAGTATATAGTATAGTCCATGGTATAGTGGTCCATATCTTGCGCTGGCGAAATACGGACCCTAGTACAAGTTCATAGTTTGAGTTGAACGCATTCTGTGGACTCGCAAATCAATCCACAGTTTGCGTCGACGCGAATTATGGACTTCAAAGTATATAGTATAGTCCATGGTATAGTGGTCCATATCTTGCGCTGGCGCGAAATACGGACCCTAGTACAAGTTCATAGTTTGAGTTGAACGCATTCTGTGGACTCGCAAATCAATCCACAGTTTGCGTCGACGCGAATTATGGACTTCAAAGTATATAGTATAGTCCATGGTATAGTGGTCCATATCTTGCGCTGGCGCGAAATACGGACCCTAGTACAAGTTCATAGTTTGAGTTGAACGCATTCTGTGGACTCGCAAATCAATCCACAGTTTGCGTCGACGCGAATTATGGACTTCAAAGTATATAGTATAGTCCATGGTATAGCGGTCCATATCTTGCGCTGGCGCGAAATGTGGACGTTAGCAAAAGTCCATCTGAAGTATGTTAAGGCAAGGACTTTTGATACAATAATAATAATATGGACCATATACAAACGATAAAAAAGTTTTTTTTTTTGCCTTAACTAGCTTTATTGATGAGCAGGCATTATCATATTTTGCATTATTAGTATTTATTTAAATGGGAGCTCCGCTATTAGGTAGTACCTAATTTTTATATAAACCCTAACCCTAAGTGAACTAACAGCCCCATAATTCAATGCGAGCGTTAAACTTTGAAAGACCTAAGATATGTCTGGAATGTTCATTACAATGCAAGCTCCTAAAACTACACCTGAAATCACAAGTTAATAAGTCTTGCACCAAAACTCTGCCATTTGATTTCGAACTAAATTTTTTTTCTCAGTATTATTTCACAAAAAACTACATATACAAGAACATAATAAACATTCCAGACATATGTTCGCAGTTTTCCTAGTTTATAACTGTAAAAATCATTATTGGAAGCTCTTTTTCTAGTTGGTCTAATCAAAAATGATCTTCATTTATTTTTGAGAAATCAAGCTTGGAAGAATTGAAATTGAACTTTTTAATTATTTATGTTCTCAGCGTGTCCAGGAAGTGGTGCCATGACCGGTAAGACAGGAACCCTCCAGTCGTCAAACTACCCCTCTGATTATCCTCACTAACACACATTGTCGAGTGGAAAATCGTGGCTCCAAAGGGTATGAAAGTCAAGCTCTCTTTTCAAGTTATGGGGATAGAGAGTTGTTCTACTTGCTCTTGTGATGCACTGGAATTGTATGACGGTCAGGACAGCAATGCAAATTTGTTGGCAAGATACTGTGGCTCCTCTGTGCCCAGTGGGATGTTTTCAAGTGGCATGTATCTTTTTGCCAAGTTTAGAAGCGACCTTGCCACGACTAGAAAAGGATTCAGTGCAAAATATGAAGTGGTTCCTATTGATAGAGGTATGAATGTTAATTGCAAAAACGTACACTTTTTAAAAATGTATACACTCGGTATAATTGTTTGGAGCGATTTAGTCTGTCTATATAGGCTCTCCTTTAACTGCCTCTTTCCATTGGAATCATATCGTCAAGATAAAATGGTGGGAATTTCCTGTTGGTACTTAGCGCCAACGACTTTATGGATCATAGGCCTAGTATAAAATTGGAAATAGCCTTATTTTCTAAATTTTAATTAGGAAATGATCTGATTTTTGGAAACTCCAGCTGGGTGTCGAAAGTAATATTTTATTCCATTATGTTCCCAGGGTGTACTGGAAGTGGTGTCATGACCGGTAAGACAGGAACCCTCCAGTCGTCAAACTACCCCTCTGATTATCCTCACAACACACATTGTGAATGGAAAATCGTGGCTCCAAAGGGTATGAAAGTCAAGCTCTCTTTTCAAGATATGAGAATACAGAGCTGTTCTACTTGCTCTTGTGATGCACTGGAATTGTATGACGGTCAGGACAGCAGTGCTAATTTGTTAACAAGATACTGTGACTCTTCTGTGCCCAGTGGGATGTTTTCAAGTGGCATGTATCTTTTTGTCAAGTTTAAGACCGACCTGGCCAATTCTTATAAAGGGTTCAATGCGAAATATGAAGTGGTTCCTATTAATAGAGGTAAGAATGTAAATGATATAAACAAATTGCATAAACCTACAACTAGCTGTTTTTATCAAAAGTTAAGTGCTGCGAGCATATATATATACGTGATTTCTTTTATAATTTGAGAATAAAATCGGCCATTTTGTGCTATTTTTAGTAACAAAATGGCGGATTTTGGACATTTCAAAACTTAATATCTTTGGATTGAATAATGATATCCAAGATATGTTTTCATCTATATCTCCAATTTTATGTGTTCTTTCAGATGCAGCTATCATATTTGTGTCATTCTGAATTTCAAATTTCCCCGGCACGTTCATTCAACGTCATTTTCCCGCCAAAAATCATAAAAATCGAAAAACAAAAAACCAACTTTTTGTTTATTTAACATATACTGTCTTCATGCTAAGTCTCATGTTCAATGGATTAAAACATTAGAAGTTTGATAAACCTTGTCGTTTTTGACACCATTTTTTGCCCACCGGGCAGGGGTTGCAAAATAAAATATGACCATCGTCGCCTCACTTCAAGTACAAAACGTATAAAACCGAACTTTATAAACGCCGAACTATACGATATTTCGAGAATTCCCCAGGGAGAATTCCGATGATCGACAAATAGCACCGCTGACCGTGAATAAGTAAGCGTCATTATGATAACGTTTTGTGACGTAACATCATCGTTCGCCTAAAAAATCTCGCCGCTTTATGGCTCAGGTCAATTCAGGAAGCCCATTGAGACTAGTGTCGCTGCTCGCAGAAGCAAGTGATAACATCTGCGCATGTCTCCAACTTCTATTGTCTTGGACAAATGGATAATTTTGAAAGGATATAATTTCTAGCTGTTCGTACTTCTGCACTCGACTCTAATAATGCTCCGAAAAACTTTGGGGAGACTATATACGACTCTCTTTATGAGAGAGGTAGCCCTAAGTCAGGTTAAAACCGTAATTGAGGCCACTTCAGTCCAGCGGTTCGCGCATACTCGTCATGTTATCACTTGCTGTTGCTGCTCGCGTAATGAGCAGTTGCTATTATTGAATATTGATAAATATTGTATGCTTCATACTTACCAGGTTGTCCCAACAGTGGAGTTATGAACTCGTTACGTGGTTCCTTTACGTCTCCTGGCTACCCCAGGACCAATTATCCTGGTAATACCAAGTGTACCTGGAAAATTGTAGTACCGGAAGGCATGACGGTCAGATTAAAATTCGAATACTTCAGTTTACAAAGCTGTTCATCTTGTTCGTGTGACTATGTACAAGTTTATGACGGCGCAGACGAAACTGCACGTTTGATCATAAAGAAATGCACAACAGCAGAAGATCTGTTCTACTCTTCTGGTCGTCACATGTTTGTGGTATTCCGTACTGATGTAGGAACTGCGGATAGAGGATTCCATGCTAGCTACAAAGCCATACCAATCTACAGAGGTAGTCATGTGGTACAATAATTTCTCCCGTGGGGATGGGGGGAGGGATGTACTCAACAAGCTCCTTCCCGAAGTAGATTGGAAACTCTTAATCTTCTTTATATCTTTTTGAGAGACAAGGCACCCCTTTTATACATTTCAAAGAAAATTGTACTCCTTTCACCAAGAAAATTCTCGAGGTTTTATTAATTTGATATGTGAGGTTGATTTGCCCATGCGAAACAGCTTGATAGGCGACAAAATCAGTGCCATTTTGAAAAGTAAATGAATAAAATATTGATATTGTCGACCACAGTAGGTTAATATGGTTGGCAAACGTGCAAGAGGTCAAGAAATTCGTTTGAATAAGTTCAAAATAATTAAGTTTAAGTAAACTTAATCAGACGCAGGCGATTTCTACGATAGTCAACTCTGCTTGGTTCAAGTGGAAAGAGTTATTTTTGTCAGTTTGCAATAGACATGCTCCTATTCGTCGTAAAGTGATGAGAGGAGTGAAATGTCCATGGCTTTCAATTGCAACAAAAAAGCTTATGAATGAACGTGATTCATTTTTAAGGAAAGCGAGGATATCTGGATCTGAGGTTGACTGGAGTACTTATCGGCGATTGCGCAACCAAGTTTCAAATAGGATTAAAATTGAAAAACGTCGTTATCAAAGAAATGAGTTTCAGGATAATCTGGATAACCCTAAATCATTTTGGAAAGCTATAAAGAACATTTTCCCTAATAAAAAGGGAAAAACAACGACTCCGCAGTCTATCAAAACTGATAAAGAAGAAATTATCACTGATAAACCAACTATCGCCGAGAAGTTTAATATCTTTTTTACTAGTGCCGTGTCCCGACTTATGGAAACAGTTCAACCAATTTATACTCATGGTCTCTCTGATGAAAAGTTTACAAGTGAAAGTTTTGTTTTACAGCCTGCCTCTGAGAACTTTATCTTAAAGCAGTTGAGAGATTTAAAAGTGAAAAAGGCCACTGGCTTGGATGGGATCTCAGCACGATTTTTGAAAGATGGTGCTACAGTTATTGCTCCTACTATAACATTTCTTGTCAACTTATCGTTAAGTACCGGAATAGTTCCATGTGATTGGAAAAAGGCACGCGTTGTTCCTTTATTTAAGTCTGGAGAACGTGACAATATGGACAATTATAGACCAATTTCCATACTGCCGGTGATATCGAAAGTTATGGAGAAAGTTGTCAATTTCCAACTACAGCGCTACTTGCAAAGGTTTGACCTCCTGAGCCCAGTTCAGTCGGGGTTTAGAAAACATTATTCAACTGAGAGTGCCGTGATTTATTTCACTGATGAGATTAGAAAAAATGCAGACGCTGGAAGATTAACGGGTGCTCTGTTTATAGATCTCAGAAAAGCCTTTGACACTGTGCCTCATGAAGAACTTATATCTAAACTGAAAAGATTTGGTCTCGGGGAAGATTCCATAAACTGGTTTACAAGTTACTTGTCAGACAGATTTCAAGTTGTTGCACTTGATAATGAGCTGTCGGATCCCTTAGCAGTTTTAAATGGAGTACCTCAGGGTAGCATATTGGGGCCGGTCCTCTTTACATTATATATTAATGATCTACCTAATTGCATCAACTTGTGCAAAACTATGATGTACGCAGATGATACGGTCATATTTTTCTCTGCTGCACAGATGTTGGAAATAGAGATTCAGCTAAATATGGAACTTAATAACTTATCAGAGTGGTTGTCTGGTAACAAATTGATTTTGAATTTAAAGAAGACCGAGTTTATAGTCTTTGGTACCCACCAAAGACTACGTCGTCAGAATACCGATGAAGCTGATATAACATTGGGAGGAGAATCTGTGAAACATTGTAATGCCTTCAAATATCTGGGCGTGATTTTGGACCCCAGCCTATCTTTCAATTTACATATCGATTATGTCAAGAAGAAAGTTTCAAAAACACTGGGAATGTTCTCTAGAATACGATCATCATTAACAACTGAAGCATCGAACAGATTGTACAAATCAATGATTCTGCCAATTCTGGATTACTGTTCTGCTGTTTTTCATGGATGTGGTAAAGGCAATGAAGAAGAATTGGAACGCCTGCAGAGACGTGGTGGTAGGATAGTGCTAAATACGGCTCACTTGTCCAACGAACATCTGGGTGATCTTGGTTGGGAACTTCTTAAGTCAAGAAGAGAAAAGCGTATTGTCAAGCTTGTTAAAAAATGTCTTGACGGAAAAGCTCCAAGCTACTTCTCAGACTATTTTCAACAGAAGACTTATGATGTTCATAATTATAACACTAGAAATAAGGACAAATTTTATATTGATAAAGTTAAATTAGAGTCAACCAAGAGAGCCTTTTTTTATAAGGGAAAAATTATTTATAATGAATATATATAACGTTAAAATCCAGTTCCAGTCTAATAATTTTACATAATTTTATATGATTTTATAGATTTTTATGTATTTTATATTTCTTACGATTTTTTATATTTTATCGTTTTATATTTTTAATACTTAATTATTTATATATTTATTTATTATATAGTTTTTTTATGCAGGACCCATGTTGATAGCAGTTTTTTATAACTGAAATGGTTATCCTGCTAAAATATGTTATTATTATTATTATTATTATTATTATTATTATTATTATTATTATTATTAATATATTAATAGATTCATTTCTTTATCGCTTTTCGGTTTTCAATTGCCTCGACACTTATTGGTCTTACTGACCATCGACAATGCTATTGCAGTTACACCCCGCCTCACGGCTACCCCTTCAATATAGCCATCCCACTTTTTCGACAATCTCACTTTGGCCCTGACAACTAGAGATTACTTAAATATAATATAATACAGTCACCTCGTTGTATCGCGGGCGCACAAATCCCTGACGGCTGAAATCTGAGCATAATGGCCTTGTTAACAACCGCTGGGTTTTTCTGTAGCTCATGTTTAGTAATGAATATAAATTCCTTTTTTCCACTCTATTAAAGGTTGTCCAGCAGATGGAGTAATAAAATCAACGTCGGGCTACATTACAAGTCCAGAATATCCATCCAGCTATCCTAACAAAGCCCGTTGCAAGTGGAGAGTCATTGCTCCATCAATGCATCGCTTCTTAATGAGTTTTCAAGACTTCCATCTCGAATCACTCGGTAACTGCAATAATGAATACGTCACCGTGCTAAACAACTATGCTGACGGTACATATAAGAGTACAGCTATGGCTAAGAAATGTGGTACACAAGTAAACGCAGGGTTTATGGTTATATCAGATGGACCTTACATCACCTTACAGTTTGCCAGTGATCAGTCCCAAACATACAAAGGTTTTAATGTGTCTTACTTCGCACAGCAACTAGATACACGTGAGTGTTAAGATTTAATTAAGGTAATATAAACTTGAAGGCTAATGTACCTAATACCAACTCCTAACCTGACGTACGTTTACACGGTCAGCGGTCGCTCGTTACAACCTATTCTGAACATCACGATCCCCCAAAAAGGCCAATTGCCATGGCAACCACAAAAAGCCTACATTTTCCCTCTACAGGAAGGTAATATAGAAGCTTATAAATTAAAAGGCCTTCGGACCTCACCTTCACATTCTTGACTGAGTACCCACACTGGGGCACCACGAGTCGCACGTTAAGTTTGGCTGTTGATAAATCGCTGGAAGCCCGCCTTGCTGTCAATACTTTAATATGGCCACCTCATTATTATAACAATAGAGTTGATGTTCGCGGGCGTAAATGTGTTTTTGGCCCGACTCAGGCTCATTTTAGCCCGAGCGAAGCGAGCACTGAGAAGCGCCAAAAACACATTTACGCCCAAGAACATCAACTCTATTACTATTATTATAACTTTATAGGGCATTTACAAAACGAATAAACGACTACATATTTCTAAAAAAACGACTTCATGTCGGTGTTTATTTCATAAATTTACTTGCTGAGTTCACAAATGAGTCTTGGACCAAAAACGTTTTTCTCGAAATATGTTTATACCATAAAGGTGAAATGGTAAAATAGTGCAAAAATGCAAACTTAACATATAGTCATTTTGAGAAGTTAATGTACAGTAATTAAACTGGCAGTTAGGCATAATTAAATGCTTGAAGGGAACTTGTCTCATTCGAAAGACTTTCAACTCCACTCCATGTTGTAAATGGCCTACTAAGCAGGTCTTAATGCCAGTCAAGGCACTTACGGGTGTAAGGTCTGTTTTCTTGTTTGACTTAACTTCGGCGTAAAAACGGCGTAGAATATTATTCAACTCAATTGGACATACAGTGTTTACGTCGCAATCAATTCGTCTCTTTGAACACCACTCTGAATTTTTTCCGAGTCCCCATAAAGTTTGATTTTTAGTATTTTTCGGAACCGACTGCCCTTCAAGCTTGTTGAAATCTTCTTCCCCGAGTTCTGACGACTGATTTTTTTGTTCTTCTATCATGCAATTCTTCTGTACATTTTTTTGTAAACACAACTTGAGACTATGCAAGCTTGAAAACGGCGCCAAGCTTGTTGGCATTTGAGTGGTTTCCCTCATTTCATTGGCTAAACAGATTATTTTCCCCGTTTCTTATTGGCTGACGGCAGCAGGCTAAAATCTATTTTAGCCCGCTGATTTTCCCATTTTAGCCCGCAAAATGCGCCACAATGCCCTATAAAGTTATAATAATAGCCCGATAATTAGAGATTGCACCTAATCTCTTGTAGAAAATACCCCGTTAATACGGTCACCCCGTTATTACGACCACCTCATTTTAGCCCGACAATTAGAGATTGCACTTAATCTCTTGTAGAAAATACCCCGTTATTACGGTCACCCGTTATTATGACCACTTCATTTTAGCCCGACAATTAGAGATTGCACTTAATCTCTTGTAGAAAATACCCCGTTATTACGACCACCTCATTTTAGCCCGACAATTAGAGATTGCACTTAATCTCTTGTAGAAAATACCCCGTTAATAGTCACCCCGTTATTACGACCACCTCATTTTAGCTCGACAATTAGAGATTGCACTTAATCTCTTGTAGAAAATACCCCGTTAATACGGTCACCCCGTTGTTACGACCACCTCATTGTAGCCCGACAATTAGAGATTGCACTTAATCTCTTGTAGAAAATACCCCGTTAATACGGCCATCCCGCTATTACGACCACCTCATTTTAGCCCGACAATTAGAGATTGCACTTAATCTCTTGTAGAAAATACCCCGTTAATACGGTCAACCCGTTATTACGACCACCTCATTTTAGCCCGACAATTAGAGATTGCACTTAATCTCTTGTAGAAAATACCCCGTTAATACGGTCACCCCGTTATTACGACCACCTCATTTTGGCCCAACAACTAGAGATCGCGCGCACTCAATTCGTCACAACGTTATTACGGGCAATATTTTTGGGCCCGCAGGTTGGCGTATTCAGAACGGGTACATTTTCGGTTATTCGAGAGCTTTCCATTTGTTTGTTGGGGAACTCGCACAAATTCGAGATAATCACTCGAACTTGGCAAGAAACTCAGAAATAATAAGTTGAGCTCCAGATCTTTCTAGCCTAGCTCCCTGCGCTTTTGCACAGCCTGAGTATAACTGTACATCATCAGAATACATCTGTACTTAAATCTAAATGTGTAAATTATCGTATTTTAGCTGCTTGTCCTTTAAATGGAAAAAGAACTGGTTCTACTGGAAACATTACAAGTCCAAACTTTCCAAACAACTATCCTCCCTATTCTGAATGTACATGGAATATAATTGCTCCTCAAGGCTATAGAGTTGTGCTGACAATTGTAACATTCACCATAACACCATTGTACGGTGACCTTCTGAGAATTCTTGAAAAACAAAGCAGTGGAACTTTCCAGTTGGTCATTAATCCTCAACGAAGTTACAGCCAAGGGCTTGTGTTGTATGCCAAAGGACGTGAGATGCGGCTGGAGTTTGTATCTCGTGGACGTCGATTCTCTGGGAATTATCATGGGTTTCATATCAGTTATCGCACTGAAAAAGGTATTTCTCTTTTAGAAATTAATTCACTTGTAACGACAATGGTAGTCGAGATCAGCTGTCGTCTGTTCCGTTTTACTTTTCCCTGGTACGGTCTAGTAATATAAAACAAAAAATAAAAATGTTATCCAGATTGATGCAATTTAAAAACCAGACGTGGAGGTTTTGTATACACACCGAAATCAGTTGGTAATCAAGATCAAATTATAGCGCTAGAGGTCTAAAAACCTGACTCTGGTTGTGACACTCAAAATTGAAAAATCCTTACCCAATTTGAGACAAATAAACCTAGAACACATATAAAATGCAAACCGATAAAGAATCGTTGACAGATATAGCCAAATGCAATGTATGGGTAGGGAAGAAAGGACTGCCCGTGTCGCTGAATTTTTAGCTAGCTATAGATCCATTTAGAACCATATCCTATGACTACTAGTCTTATTATACAATTGTACTAGCGAACAATAGTCCCCTTCACAGTTCTCTGCGCCATCTTGAAAGGAAGCTATGCCTTTGTATCAAAGTGCAGTGTCCCCTATACCCCTTTGCAAAATGAAATCACGCAAAAATATTTGGTCTTTTCACGCGTCACGGATAAGTAAAAAATCTCTTTTACGTTCACAAAAAAATCAAAAGTCGCTTTCACGCGGACGCAAAAAGATTTTAGACCTTAAATCACGTTTCACGTCAAAATAAATTAGCCATTCACGTTTCACGCAAAAGGTATAGGGGACCCTGAAAGCGAGACGAACGGTGAGCGTACAATGATAGAGACCTGTGAATAATTGTCCTAGGTGTTAAAAAAGGTATCTATCATTGCACGCTCACCGTTCGTCTCGCTTCGATGCAAAAATGGCGCAGGGAACTGTGAAGGGGACTATTGTGTGGTCATGAAATTTCTTATTGACAAAAACTATTTTGAATTTCAAAAGTCTCCTGTATATATATAGGTAACAGCGGTCGATATTTTTAGTTTTCATGGCCGTCTGCTACTCATTTTATTTAGCCGCCACAACACACTAATACTGACTAATACCTAACTATTACCTAACTAATACCTAACTAATACTAATACCTAACAACTAATACTAATACTTTAATAATAACTAATACTAATGCTAATGCTAATACTTATACTAATACTAATACTAATACTAATACTAATACCAATACCAATACCAATACCAATACCAATACCAATACCAATGCCAATGCCAATGCCAATGCCAATGCCAATGCCAATGCCAATGCCAATGCCAATGCCAATGCCAATGCCAATGCCAATGCCAATGCCAATGCCAATGCCAATGCCAATGCCAATGCCAATGCCAATGCCAATGCCAATACTAATACTAATACTAATAATAACTATATACTATATACTATAATAATAACTAATACTATTACCTAAAACTAATACCTAACTAATACTGACTAATACCTGACTGTTTGATTGTTTTCGTGATTCATCTTTTTAGTTCCACTATGTTCCAACATTACGAGTATTTCCCCACTCAGTGGCGTAATTACAAACCCTGGTTACCCATCTCATTACCCACCAGCCCTGGACTGTACCTGGACAATCGTCAATCCAGGAAGAGGATACAGCTTTCAAGTAGAGTTCCCTCAGTTTAACCTTCATTGCGGGCGCGATTCTATCCAATGTGATAAAATCACATTTCTTAACAAGAGGACTGGATATCAGATCGTGCGGCCATTTAGTGGAGAAAGTGCAAAAGGTTTTGAAGTTTACGATGCTTACGACGAAATACTCGTTAAACTCACAAGTGGTTCACACCTATTTTACAAGCAAAAGTTGTTTCGTGTTGTTTATAAGTTCGTTGTTATACCAACAACTAGCTCATGGACACCTCGAGTGACGACACGTGATTGGTGGAGCCCACATACAACAGAGTCCTGGCGACCTCATACAACGGATGGTTGGGTGCCACGTACAACGGATAGTTGGGTGCCACGCACAACAGATGGGAGGGTTCCACGCACAACGAGTTTCTGGCCGTGGACCCGCCCTGCAACAACGACCACCGATGAGACTTCACTAAGTCCCGGTAAGTAGATGCCATGTTATTATTATTATGGCATGATCGTTCACTGTGTATTTCTCTCTCTCTCTCTCTCTCTCTCTCTATGATGTCATACACTAGAAGTCAATATGAATAAATGTTCACATTTTCTGCTTCGAACAGGTGTATCTTCAGCAACTATTGCTGGTGCAGTTATTGGTGTATTCATCTTTATATTTGCAATTGTTGGCATCGTCCTCTGTTTCGTATTTCTGTGCCGACGTCGTGTCCCCAGTAGCCACGGGTTGGTATCCAACCCACCCGTCGTCGCTAATTTAGCACCAAATGTAGAACTTCGGCCTTTAAACCCCCAAACTCCATCAGCTACAAGAAATGGGAACAGTAATGCTGGAATGACAAATGACGAGCCTAATGCAGGAAACTTTCTCAACCAACCGTATTCCAAAAACCAGTATGTACCGTTCAAGTCCAATCCTCCGCCCGCGTATTATTCACCTTCCCAAAATATGCAGTGATCACAAGTTGCCGAGTGAGGTGGCAAATTAGAATTGATTGAATTGAAAAAGCCATGGACAATACTGAAGTTGAATATGAAGGATACAAGAAAAATGTCGTACATTAGTGTTACAGTAGTGTTATAAGTTTTAGAAAGTTCAGCAATAGCTAAACAATAACTAATAGCTAATCTGTGGATAAGATAAAAAAGACAGAAACTGTAATGATATGATATATAATTGATATTTGGAATACATTATTGTAGAATAAAATACTTGAAATAAAGTGAAAGGAATTGGATGAGATTGGATCGACAATTTTTCCTAGAAAATCTTTGTGATTCAGCTTTGAAATTAGCTGAAAACATCGAATGTCGCCGAAAAAATGACAAACGACATTTTATTCTAAAAATCTTGCATACAACAGATATTCAATTTTACTATTATCATCAAGCCGGCGTTTGTTATTGCAGAACCGGTTTTTAAATATAATATTAAAATATTACACATATACCTGAAAAGAGCTTCCTTCCATCAACTTTGCCGGGCAATTTCTACGGTGCTTATGGACTGAAGCAGTTTCGCCAATTAGTATGATGCTAACATCATTTTCGGCGATGTTTATGCAGAATTAACTCTGCTTTATGGGAACACGTTTTTGAATACAATTCAGACGATGTTTCAGTCAAAAACACAACAAAATCCTCAATGTTTTTGCCTTTTTTCTATAAAAATCATTCTTTTGTGATCAGAATATGATAGTTTTGATGTTAGATAATGTGAACAACAGCAGAACTAAGAACACTTTAATTTAAGGCTGTTTTTGAAAGCTCAAATCTACAATAACCGGTTCTCTGGATCAGAAGTGTCAAATTTTGACGCACGGAAGTAGGGTAAGACGAAACTGAACTACATCCGGTTGCTAAAAATAGCCCAACGTACCGGGAATTATCATGGCGCGCGCGCTATTAAGAAGTTTCCCTCTCTTACTTATGCTCTCTTGTTTTCGAAGAATAACGTGGGGATCACGTTTAAGTAAAAAGAGTTGTAGACGAAAGCGCACAAGCATATTTCTAATAGGTTAAGCAGCAAGTGATAACATCTGCGCATGTCTCCAACGTCTATTGTCTTGGACAAATTGATAATTTCGAAAGGATAATTTCTAGCTGTTCGTACTTCTGCACTCGACTGTGATGCTCCGAAAAACTATGGGGAGACTATATGACTCTATAAATCGAAATTTTGTATGAAAACACTTGTTGTCATGCAAGAGATACCAACAAATTTCGATTTTTGAAAATTCACATCTCCTTGATTTTTCAACTTACATCCTTCAAACTTCACAGTTTTACTGATTTTATGCTCTTTCCAGCTATGGTCATTGTTTTTAAGTTTGGTAACTTTTGGAATTACATGAAAAAGCCGTTAGTATGAAATGACTGTAGCGATTCACAAAATACGTCATTTACACGTATAAGAATACGTCTTGGTAACTGTCATATTCGCATTCAGCATGAAAAATTAATTTAGAATAGTTATTTTACCAGCTTCTACCCCAAAATGCCTCCAGGTGTCTGATTTTTCAAAATGCACCTAGTCTAGCGAGCTTGCCATCCTACGCGTTTTTTCAAACGAATCTTTTGAAAATATCCAATCTCAAATTTACTGTTATTTCTCCTGTGTTACATCTTATGAGCTGAAACTTTGCACTTAATTTACTAATATCGAGGTGCTCTTTCTATTCCTGGCGTCTATTTTGATGGTGCCGCTTGATTTAGGGGAGACCGGATCACGTGACCTGTTAGTGCATATGGCGTAATTATTTCTCAAAAGAAAGTGGGTGAAGCATTCTGGTAGTTGTAGTATATGACGTCATCATGCAAGTCGCCTATTCTTGGTTTGCACTGACGTCATCATAAAATTTTTCGGGCTTAATATAGAATATTTTTGAATGAAATAACTCGCATCTAAAAAAGCAGTTGAAGGTTTGTGTCTATACGAAATTTTTAGTCATAAGAATATTTTGATAACGAGATACGAGTGATCAAATATCTTCATAGTCCAGACCCAGGCCTCTTTTTACCCCGCTACGCTTCGGTAAAACAGAGTCCAGAAGAACTTGCATGCGCATGCGTTACATGAACCAATCAGACACCGTAAAATTTTGGTGTGACCTGGTTACAAGGGCTTTTGACGAGTCATACAGGGCTTGGATTTGCTCCAATTTGGGTAAAAACGTGTGCTTCGTACAAGTGAAGGCCTACTTAACTGCTTCGATGAATTCGTTTTCAAATTGAGCCCCATATAGCTGATTTAATTCAGATAATTTCAACGGTAGCTTTGCAACCAGGTCACACCAAAATTTTACGGTGTCTGATTGGTTCATGTAACGCATGCGCATGCAAGTTCTTCTGGACTCTGTTTTACCGAAGCGTAGCGGGGTAAAAAGAGGCCTGGGTCTGGACTAATATCTTCATTGTTTGGTGTGAAATATATGTATGGGTCCATATCAAACAATTGTATGTCGTTCGTGTGGGATCCCTGTGTTTTTGAGAATCGGGCTCCCTTTATCTACATACGGGGTATTTACAAGATGGCGGTGTTAAGTAGTCTTTTCGCTATCACTTCTGTAAGTTTTGGGCGATTTTGGGCTTTAAAAACCAAGAAAAACACCAAAAAAGAGTTCAAACGTACTTCCAAATAAGGTAAGATTACCATATATGGATGTGAATACGAACGACAGGTTTTTTAAGGCAATTGTTTGATATGCGCCATCTTGGTGCACAACCTTTGTACACCAACATGGCGGACAGTAACACGAAGGACCAAAATCACGTTAATATCGCTATAATTTGTGTTTTCTATGCAAATATTCACCAAAATAAACTTATTTATTACTACACCGCACTTTGACTCAGTTTCCACGTGCAGCTTTCTGTGCCTCAAAAACAGTACTAAATGTAATAAACTCGACCAAAAATACTCTAAAACTATTTTATGTACACTTAAGTATCTTTTAAAAAATCTATTCTAAGTTTTACTATACCTCAGGACGTGGAAAGCTTGCAGACAACTACACTGGCATCCACTGGCATTCAAATTCAAAATGGCGACATAAGGCAAAGCGTGAAGATAACACAGTACGGTGGCCGAGATGGTTCACCAAAAGTCAAATGGCAAAATGGCAAAACGTCAAATGACAAAAAGCCAAAACGCCAAAAGCGAAACGGCGAAAAGTCAAAGTCAGATTCAAATGTTCCAGGCGTTCCTCGTAGGGCACTAAGGGAGACTGGTAACTAAAAACAAAATATTTCTGAGCGTTTAAAAAGGGGAAGGAGATATAAACAAACCGATAATAACAAAAGTCTTTACCTTTGAGAATAGTTTACTAAAAAAAAATTTTTAGAAGTTGCAATTGAGAGGCTGGTTTTCAGTCATGAAGATATCGATTTGGTTTATCATTTGGGTTTCAAAATTTTCTGAGAGTTTTTTTTTTAATAAACAAAACGAGATAATAATGGACGTGGAGTGGTTGGGCAATAACCAAAAACATTCAATCAAGCCTTAAATCAAGGAAGAAAAAAGAAAAAAAAAAAAAAATCATGCGGCGTGCGTGTTGAAAACTAAATTCATAGATTCATACACCCCCCTCCCCCCCTGACGAAATTTATACACCAAAAAAATAAAACAAAAAATACATCTGTATTTAATAAAATAACTTTCAAAGAAGTTGAAAACATGCTGCATTAATTTATTATTGACAGTCTTAGCTTGAAAGTTATTGACGAGGAACGCCTGGGGGATTTGAATCTGACAATGACTTTTTGCCGTTTGACTTTTTTCCATTTGGCTTTTGGACGTTTGACGTTTTGACATTTGACTTTTGGACGCTTCAGCTTTTGACTTTTTGCCATTTGACTTTTTGTCATTTGACATTTGACAAGTTTTGGTCTTTCGTTTGACGTTTTGACGAAAGACCAAAAAGTCAAATGACAAAAAGTCAAATGGCAAAAAGTCAAAAGCTGAAGCGTCCAAAAGTCAAATGTCAAAACGTCAAACGTCCAAAAGCCAAATGGAAAAAAGTCAAACGGCAAAAAGTCATTGTCAGATTCAAATCCCCCAGGCGTTCCTCGTCAATAACTTTCAAGCTAAGACTGTCAATAATAAATTAATGCAGCATGTTTTCAACTTCTTTGAAAGTTATTTTATTAAATACAGATGTATTTTTTGTTTTATTTTTTTGGTGTATAAATTTCGTCAGGGGGGAGGGGGGTGTATGAATCTATGAATTTAGTTTTCAACACGCACGCCGCATGATTTTTTTTTTTTCTTTTTTCTTCCTTGATTTAAGGCTTGATTGAATGTTTTTGGTTATTGCCCAACCACTCCACGTCCATTATTATCTCGTTTTGTTTATTAAAAAAAAACTCTCAGAAAATTTTGAAACCCAAATGATAAACCAAATCGATATCTTCATGACTGAAAACCAGCCTCTCAATTGCAACTTCTAAAAATTTTTTTTAGTAAACTATTCTCAAAGGTAAAGACTTTTGTTATTATCGGTTTGTTTATATCTCCTTCCCCTTTTTAAACGCTCAGAAATATTTTGTTTTTAGTTACCAGTCTCCCTTAGTGCCCTACGAGGAACGCCTGGAACATTTGAATCTGACTTTGACTTTTCGCCGTTTCGCTTTTGGCGTTTTGGCTTTTTGTCATTTGACGTTTTGCCATTTTGCCATTTGACTTTTGGTGAACCATCTCGGCCACCGTAACACAGGAAGCCCAAACATCTAGTCCCATCTCTCTATCTATCACAGGAAGCCCATCAAACCGCCAATGGAAATGACCACAGGAAGCCCAAACAATACATTTTAGTGAAATGACGAGTTTTCATTTGAAGGTGAAAATTCATATATTCTCGCGGGTTTTGCATTTAATTCCTTCAAACTTCACTGTCTTGCTAATTTTGACATGCTCTTTCCAGCTATGGTAATTCTTTTTTCTGTTTTACGAATTTAAAAATACCTGATGAAAGCTCATTTTCTGAGCCTTAAAATAATGTTATTTATAAATTAATTATAAATAAATTAATTAATTTATTTGTAAGATAGAAATATCGACGACGAATTCTTTGAGCTTTACAAGCCATTGACTGTGCTACTGAAACATAATTTCTGACCCATTCAATGACGCAACTGAACTGACAGTGTTGAATCCATATGGTTTCCCAGTGAAAGCAGATGTGTTGTTAGATTTCCCATTAATGCTGCAAAGTGCGGTTTTGATCTGAAATGAAATTTATTTTGTTCAGTTCGTGGTTTTGCATGTCATTCATACTAAGAATCAAATCAAACCTGTATCCCTACATTTTCCGCCATGGGCTGCCCTAAGCTATACCCTACCAAGACCCTAACTTGTAAAACTCGGTAGAAATAAGATACAAAAGCAGAGTCAAAATCGTAGATTTTAAGGTCAACTATAGTGGGAGGGCTGCTTGCGATGTTCATCAGCGCTGGCTTAAAACCGTTATCAGTAGAACTGTCAAAGTAGACAGGTGTGTTTTTCCCAGATAAACAATGCCTTTTGCAGTCAGACGAACACGCTAAATAAAACAATATAATGCATAAACACTAGAAGGAACACAACTTGCGTACGGACGACAACATTCTATCACAGGATGGGCCAAAGTTTAGTGTTTGGATTACTTATAGGACTTTTGTCTTTTGAAGGTGAGTCAGGGAATTAATTATCGGTATTTAGTGTTGTTAAAATGCACTGCCTAGAAGCCCACAGATTTGCTTCGGAAATCAAATTAAATTCGTGTTTACGAACATATGTGAACTGGAAAATCTTTTAATCGAGGTACGGATTTGAGATGTGAAAAAGGAATCAAAACAGAGCAATAAATTGTAATTGATATAAAGGTAAAATTGAGCGGGCGTGTAATTAAATAACTCACAAAGTCAGCTTTTGAATGACTGATATAGTATTTAACTACACGAAGTGCACTTCTAGATATGCTATAAGATTTTGCAAGGGTAATAGCTTGGGTAATTCAAGGAATTAAAGAGAAAAGATACCGCTGACCAATTAACAAGTCTTTACTGATTTTGTATGATCTCAAATCTTTGCTTATTTATTTCAACAGTAATAAATGGTTTCTCAGTTAAACGAGAACTAACGTGTCAAAGAGCCGGCAGAGACTATCCACAAGGGAAAACATACACAACCAACAAGTGTATCGACATTTGTTTGTGCGAGGACGACGGAAAGTTTCACTGTCAAACATGCAGTGCATCAAAGAAACCAACTAACAAGTGCAGTGGCTGGACTCATCAATTGATAAAGGTCCCACTAAAAGTTGGAGACAAAGAAGAGGGAGGATGTCGTTGCTTTAAGTATGAATGCCACAAAAAATCTATGTAAGTGAACGGCTGAAATCATTTAACCCGTGAAAAAGATGATTAGCTAGTGAGTACACAATTTGATAAAGAACATCAACAACAAAACAACTGGTTTATAGCTATTTGTTTGACAACTTTTTCAAGGGTTAACATGGTTAAATAAAATCAATCTAAGAGATTTTGACTTGTACTGATGTAATTTTTGTGCAGTGCTATTAAAATACCTCTTTTTTAGGAAATATACTCTTTAGAAAAATATTATACTCTAAATGTCACAATTTTACTTATTTCTTTATAGCCTTGGACTAAACAAAAGAGGAGAAAACTTAAATTATTAATTAATGAAATCAAGTTGGTTATCCAAAAACATTGTTTAAAAATGTTGAAATGAAAGGTTTTGGTGGAGCGACACCCAAATAAATCCTCTTTATCTTGTTTATTAGAAATATACATTTGTAAGTAGCATTGTGGTTGATATTTTGTCATATTTATCTAGAAAATCCATTTTAAAAGAATTGTGGCGAAAATTCAAGAGTAAATTCGATGAAAGTGAGATCGATGATGAGTATTGAGGTAAAACAAATGAAATTTCAATAACTTTAAAAAATAAATATTTAGTATTAATTCCATTTGACTCGTTTTAACTTGTCTACTTATTTCAGGATCTCTAGATCTGATGCTCAAGAAATGGCCGTTCCGTATAGTAATGGTTTCTTAGTCATTAACATGGATTTAGTATTCAAATAATCATATGGTTTAGACTGCCAATCGAATAAATTTGAATGTGTGGTATTTCATGCCACAAAGAGTTCAAAATTTCTCAAAACGAGCTTTTAGGCAAGGTAAATTTAGACCTTTTTGAAATCCCACGGGTTCAGATTTAGTCCAACTGATTGCAAGACAACCACATGATTTCCTATTAATAATATACATGAAAACATTATAAAAACAAATGAGGTTTTATCTGTACAAAAGAGTGAGCATTTCTGAACTAAGCGATGACGTGTAATATGACTTTAGCAGCCCATTTCAGCCCAGCTACAATTTCATTCAAAAACACCACACACAAAAATCCTCAAGTTTTCACCATATTTTCCACCACAGTCGTTCCTCTTTTTTGCACTAAATTTCCTTGAAAAAGCACTGCTATAAGCCAATCAGCATCGATCATTTTTTCGTGTTATATTATTAATATATAATCAACTATCCTTGTGGCGCGTAACATTTCAATGGCTTCTTCGTAGAATTAGCCAATCACCATGCAGTAATACCAATGAGAAGAATTTTATAGTAATTTCAAGGAATGGAATAATTCTCGCTATAGAATCTGTAGATTATTACTTATCAGAAATGAAAATATTATGTGATTGATGATTCTATTTATTCAGTTTATGTATCAATGAAGATTCATTTTGTGATTAACAAATAAAACCGAACGATGTATAAATTGAACTACCCGCGACAGAGATCAACTGACAAACGCTTGGAAGCTTTGAATTATAATTATGGGGCTAAAGGAAGAAAGGAAGGAAGTTAATGGGACATCGCAAAATAAAAGAAGAAAACAAAGTATTTGTAGAATCTAAAACAACAGTATAGATTTAGGCAATCCTACAATCACGACACATTGACAGCAATCTGTATTTGAATAAACTAGATCGACCGCCCAGAATTCCGTTTATTATTTAATACAAAGATAATTTTTGTCAGTACTGAGATATTGTTACTTGTCATAGTCAAAAACCACGTGTGGGGCAGAGCACACCAGGACAAAAATTGTATAGATACGAGCAAGCACAGCGAGCAAGTTTTCTTTTTCCTTTACAATGCAATCACTTTTAAAAGCAAGTTAAAAAATCCTTTTTTCGTTACAAAGAGTAACAAGCACAGCATGTACTGCGCACCCATCTGTCAGATTTGTTGGCCAATTAGAGCACGCGTTTTATAAGAAACGTTAAAAAAATGCGTGCAATAAATTGCATTTATGATTTCATCTATTATTTCTACAAATATCTAGAGAGTTCGCAATTCAATAAAATTGAATATTATTATTTCCCCAAGACTTACTTCTTCAATTATAAACAATAAATAGGACAAAAGAATTCCATCTAAACACATGAATTACCAAGCAACAAGCTTTATGAGTTGAGTAAGTAAGCCATGAGCGAACTGAACGAAATAAGAAATATCCAGTTAAAATTTTATCATTTCTATCTTCATGAAGCATGAGTTTACTCAGTTGTTAAGCTCCAAAAGAAATCCGTGCAAGTTTAGTCCTTTATCAATAATATCATTATTGAATATCAATCTACGTTATATTAATTTAAATATCATTATAGCTGTATAATTTCTCAAATTGAATAATCACTTTAATTACTTTCAAATTTTAATTTGAGTAGTTTCACATTCAAATTATGTAAATGAAAAGAAAAGTACGTATGTCTAGGATGGTAAAATCTCTAATAGTAGGCAGTCAAAATATCAATATAATGTTGAAAATCGTTTTGTGTCGGGGCGAATTACTTTCTGTACAGTTGAAACGCCGGCTTGCTCTTTGAGCTCGTTGTATTTTAGTGAGAAAGTTTCCCTCTGTTTTGTGAGGCACAAGCATGCTGTGTAGGATATTGAAAGAAGAATCCTGTTGTGTTCATCTGTTAAGAAAACTGTGCAACAACTCAGTGACATAGTCACAGATGTCTTGACCTTCTCTCTACGAAAACAGTTTAGCAGTTAAACGGAAAGGTGAGTGAATTTATTATACGTTGGCTGACAGAAACTAAATCTATATGGGACGGGCGGTTCCCAGATGAAGTGTTTAGTCTATCGTAGATAACAATTTGTTTTTATTGCTATATGTTCTTTTTCGAATTTCGTGAACAATCAAATTTTCTAATCATTGACACGTTTGATGAGAACAATGAAATATCTTAAACCTTACAATCATGCATGAACCAGCCTAATCACTCCTTGAATTCTTCAATTCATCATTGTTTGTACCTTAATCTGCCATCATGACTGTATACTTCAAACTTTTCTCGCTCATTTCAAACAGTTTACATTCCGAAAACGGAACTAAAGCCGCGGCACACGTGACTCTTTCAAAGTGATCAACTGAAATTCTGCTATCTTTGTCACTTAGCACTTCACACGCTCATACAAACATTTGGGTAAGGTGTCTCTAGCACTATGAGCTAGGATTAACTCTTTTTTGTCGTCCTTTTTTGTGGGCGAAACTAAAATCAAGAGTAGGCCTAGTGCTAAGGCTGTACCTTCATGTAAACGTGTCCAAAATGTTAATAATGTTAATGTAGTCGAATTCATACTTTATGCAAGTTTACTTTTGTCGCTCTCGAGCTCTTAAGCCTCCGCCACATTTGAGTTTGTCCGCCAATATAGCGTGTAAACACATGTGAGTCACGTGATTGAACTGAACCTCAATACACTTAGGAATTGAACCCGTTATATTAAGCGCCGTCTGCATGATAAAGAAATAATAACTGCTATGGGTGGCATGGTTAGCCGAGTGGTGAGTATACGTACCGGCCTTTCACCGCTGTGGGCCAGGTTCGAGTCCCGGCTCGGCCGGCATCGGATCATATGTGAATTGAGTTTTATTTGTTTGATGTGTTGTTCTCTACCATGCCACGAGGGGTTTTTCTCCGGGTTCTTCGGTTTTTCCTCTAGGTAGTGAGTGTGAGTGCCAGCAGAAGAATAGCCACTACGTGGATCTGCTGTAGAAGATTATTTATTTATTTATTTATTTATTTATTTATTTATTTATTTATTTATTTATTTATTTATTTATTTATTTATTTATTTATTTATTTATTTATTTATTTATTTATTTATTTATTTATTTATTTATTTATTTATTTATTTATTTATTTATTTATTTATTTATTTATTTATTTATTTATTTATTTATTTATTTATTTATTTATTTATTTATTTATTTATTTATTTATTTATTTATTTATTTATTTATTTATTTATTTAAAGCTATAGCCACCACTGAATTGTTTTTTCTATCATTCCATGCCAGAATCATCTCACGATACAACAACAATATGAAGTACTTTTCTGCCTTTGCACTGTTAGTTACCATGGTAACGATAACCTGCAACCACGTGATAAATGGTAAATACTAATAGCTACTAGTTATATTTGCATATTGGAGTGCATAAATTCAATAAAGGTTTTACACTTGTAAATTTACAACTAACTTGTTTCGCATTTCCTGAGTACAGGTTTTGCGGTGAATAGATAAAATGATTGGGGGGGGGGGGGGGGGGGGAGGACTCCTATATATAAGAGGACGGGGATGCTCGTCGGAAATTTTAAAAGTTACCCCTAATTATAAAAGGTACCAAAGTCATATCCAGGTGGGCGCGGCAATACATGTTTTTATCCCTAAAAGGTACCAACTCAAAAACACTAAATTTAACATTTTGCATATTTTAGTCAATCAAGCGATCAAATATGTCTATTTATATACGAACAATTTGATTGTCGTGCAATCCGATCTTTGTTTCCAATATTGAATCGTTGATGGAGGAAATAATTACCCTTAAAGGTACCAGCAAGGTCTCTAGTAGTCCACTAAAGTCTGGGACACCCTAAAAGGTACCAGATCGCTGATTTTGACCCCTAAAAGGTACGACGAGCATCCCCGTCCATTTCCGATCGGATCGAGTCAAGCATTATGCTTCCCGCAGTCAGAGCAAACTATACATGCATAATCTAATATTGGTAAAATAGTTTGTTTGTATATACGCAACAATACTTTTCTATTTAGGTATGATGAACTCCTATTAAGCATCTTAAGTTTAAGATAAATTTTAGTAGATACGTAAGAAACATGATTATTCCAACAAAGGTGATTGTCAATGTTCACTCTTGGTTAACTTGTCTCTCAGCTATGTCGATGTCCTTTGAGCTAGAGTGAATTTCGGTGTCATCAGCGCATAAAACGGCGTGACAATTTTGACAAACGCTAGAAATTGTGTTGATGTGAACGTTAAATAGGGTCGGCCCGAGCATGGACCCTTGAGGGACTCCGCAAGAAACATTGGGCTTTGTAAAATTGATGTCGCCACACGTAACAAATTGAGTTCTTTCAGTGAGATAACTTCTGATCCAGTCTAATTACAGTTCCTTGTACGGCTACGGATCTGTAACTTCGTGATGAGAGTGGCGTGATCGACATCCTCGGGGACCCAGGGCGAAAGGGGAGGGGGAGGGGGAGGGGAACGACCACAGGGGGAGGGGGAGGGGAAAGGAAAGGAAAATGCGTGATCGATCACGTCGAAGGCTTTCCGAAGGTCGAGAAAAGCGCAAACAACTTTTCCCCCTCTGTCTAAGGCTTGTTTCCATGAATCAATTGTTCTTATTAAGGCTACTGTAGTAGAAGAATGCTTAACATAAGCATATTGGTGTCGTTGGATGAGGCCAACCTCCTTTGCGTAGACATGTAGCTCTATTTAGAAATGATTCCGGTTTTTGTCATGCCATACATATCTATATAAATCATTTGTTGTAGCGTCCTGTACAGTGGTTCTCAAAGATGGTACAAAATTGGTCATCGACGAGGGTAAAAGTAATATCACGAATTGCATCAGGTACAAGTGCTCAGGTTCCAAAGTAAAGCAGTCAAGTTATTACGTCATGAGTTGTTCGTATCAAGAACCCTGCTGTCATGGCCTACAAGGTGGTCAAAATACCCATGGACAAATTTGGCTGTGAGTGTCAAAAATTGGTATGCAATCCGGAACCAGCAACCTGGTAAGTCTTAGAAGAAATGATAAATCAATTGACGAATAAAATATGTCGCTCTCCTTTCTGTTCCCAGAGCCCCCATTCACGCAAACATCCTCACATTATATGCAGACTTGACAAGCGTTCACAAAGTATGCGTATAACGTTCGAACACTTTTACGTAAGGTCTTACGTACACTCGGAAATGACGCACGTAAGTTACATATGGGGTATTTCACAAGTGTTTGTATGTTTGGTAAGATTCGTTTACCCATGTTTACATACTCCGATTACTTCATTTTTCTCGTTTAATTTCGAATAAATTTGGAAGAATGGATTTTTGAATACCTAAAATTGCAGAAGCCATCAGAAGAATCAAAATCAAAATCTAAATACAGTTTTGGGTTTGACAGTATCAGCAACAGAATATGTCAAAAACATTCGATAAACACTTTCTTTCCTTTTTTTTTAACGTGGTAAAATGCTTTTGCCCGTGTATCAAACGGTTAATAAGTGAATATTTCAATAACTTTCAGTTATTACTCTTTCACGTAGGAAAATATTGAAACTGTTTGGTTGGGGGTCCAAGAAACCATGCTAGAAGGTAAGTATTAAAACTTTAAATAGAACTATCCCATGTACATAGTGCAGATTTCGTATGAGTGTGAAAAGCACCGCCAGCACCGTACCTTGACCGTGTCAGTGCCGTGTTTCCTATCAAAACATTAAAATTAGATAACAAAATGGACATGGCTTAAGTTATGTGCATTTATCATGTAATTCCAAGTTACTGGACAGAGGAATCAAAATTTCCATTGCATTGAAAGAGCACGTCAAAATTAGTAGAATTGTGAAGTTTCATTCATTTACTCATTTGCCTCTTAGATAACAAAATGGACATGGCTTAAGTTATGTGCATTTATCATGTAATTCCAAGTTACTGGACAGAGGAATCAAAATTTCCATTGCATTGAAAGAGCACGTCAAAATTAGTAGAATTGTGAAGTTTCATTCATTTACTCATTTGCCTCTTGCAATAAACATATTTAACTTTTTTTTCTAACTATGTATAATAAATACAATACATATATATAATTTGAAGGTGCTCTTTCTTAGGGGGTGTTTACATGGCACAAGAATCATCCTAGCACTAGGATCATGATCCTAGCAGGCGAATCGTCCTACCAGCTATACATTTACTGCATTCTGTTTACATGGAAATTTGTGTTTTAACTTCGGGTACTAGGATCATCCTACTACTACTAGCACTACTAGGAGTATGTTTCGGTCATGTAAACAGAAAAAGTAGAGATACTTCGCTAACTAGGACTATGAAATGGTAATGTTGTGGTAGTTGGGCGGACCCCAGGACGCTATGATACGCTTAATATACCGCCCACTCATTTCTTTGAACTCTGCTTCGGGTTGCTTCTGGTGACAAAAAATTGTCATGTAAACTACTAAACGTAAAGTTGGTTCGCCTGCTAGGATGATTCTAGTGCCATGTAAACACCCCTAATACTGCTGTCCATTTTGCGACATTATGGGATATTTTGTGCTGATATTTCTGTCTTAGTCATGTGACCAGGCCCTTCAAAGGGCTTCCTATGTTTGTATAGTTAAGGGACGGACCATTAGAAAAGTGATGGGGGTGGGGGTTGTGGGTGGGGGGAGTTCGGGATTGGCATAATTTTCTTTTGGCCACCAAAAGTAGAAGTGAATTGTTTTTCACTTTGGCAGGAATATTTTTTTCAGAAAATGTCCCAGCAGATTTTTTTTTTCAAAATTTTTATTGGAAATAAATCAGTTTTTTTTGTCCCCCCCCCCCCCCCCCCCCCATCACTTTTCTAATGATCCGCCCCTAAAACTGTTTGGATCTCCACGTTCCCCCTCCTGTTCACAAATCGAATTCATTTATTATTTTGCTTTTCTTTCAGATAATGTGACTCATTAGCGGATACCAAATTCACTCTGTAACTGTAGAGCAATTAGATACATAATAATCCATCGTGCATATATAGTTATTGTCATAAATCTTCGGCTAAGGAACCATGGTTGTGATTCTCAAAGGCATCAAAGATATATGAAATAAATACAATTTGAACGAACCAACATAAAAAGTGTAATTTGTATAAAGAATTGATGTTACAGTGAAGATAACAACTAAATACACCAATATGTCTATATTGATTAACCTATATTCTAGATACATCAAGTATTATTCACGCATCAAAAAACAAAACAAACAAACAAATAAATTACAAAAAACTTTTTTTTTCTTATTTCGATCAGTCGGCGACAACACTGTTAACCTGAGTATCAGGCCCTTTTGGGTGGGGAGGGGAGGGGAAAGAGGGGAAGGGGACTGGGGAGGGGGAGGAGAGGGGAGGAGGGGGAAAGGGCCTGATACTCAGGTTACAACACTGTTCAAGTCGCGACATAGGTTACGCTCGATTATTTCCAACCATTAAGGTGGTATGATAACAAAAAAAGGTCAATTTTGAGGAAAATTCTTAACCATTATATTTTTCATATAATATTAACCTCCATAAGACAAATCATTTGCTACTATTTTAACAGTTATTTTTGCTGTGGAAACGAAGCCACGTCCCAAAAGCATCATTTTAGGGCTCTTACTCTAGCAGCTCTAGCTCTATATCTATAATTGCTATGCAATTCATTCAAATTAGGGAAATTTATTGAACATGGATTAATCTATGCAATGAACCAAAATCTGTTGTTTGGCTAAAATATTCTTGAGATAATTAACAATTAAACAATCAAAAAGGTGATAGTTTTAGGCATTGTACTTAGATATATACTATCACTAAGTATTCCTGCCAAATTTCATGCTATAATATTAAAGACATGCAAAGTAGTGGGTGTTATGCCAATGGCAACCAGCCAACGGTTTTCAGAAAATTGTGGATTATTGGATGAAAAAATATTTTTTCAAGAATCACAACTAATCTACTTTAAAAAAGAGAGAATTTCTGAGGTGAATCAACTGGAAAAAATGTTTTTACAATTTTCTTCAAAATTGACATTTTTGGGGGTATCATACCACCTTAAAGCGTAACTTGGCCGAATCAAACTTTTTGGTAGTTTTCGATAGTTTTTTTTTACTTTTAAATTTTTCCCTATATACATATTTTGTTAGATCGATTTCCTATCATAAATTTACTTTCTGTATTGTCAAAAAATATATAGTGTACGTTCAAACTTCCCTCTCCTCTTTCCTTATCTGAGTGAGCACTACTGCATTGGAATGGCACCCATTATTGCTTCCATTCATCAATTCTCTCCTTCGCCTATTTCGACAGCAACAGCAAAAATAACAACATAAATATCTGAGCTATCTGAGTGCGGAATTTGCGGGAAATTGTACCATACACGATTGGATTGCAACAACTATGGAGAAGTAAAAGATCTCCTGAGAAAAGAAAGATGATCTTAGCTAATGAAGAATATTCAAACACCAACAAACTCAACCAAGCAATTTGCCCTGGTAGAGTTAGAACTGTGTAGAGAATTACAATCGTAATCGATATTTTTAGCACTTCTTTGTCTTGTCTTTGTCTGCGGACCATCTGGAGATGATTTTGGCTGTCTTCTCTAAATTGTGGGATCTTGTGACGTTTTAGATAAAGAATAATTTTAGTGTAGCAAATGGATATAATAGCCAAGGGGATTGGATAATGTAGCACGAATACTGCAACGACGTAAATCTTGCTCATTGTCTTCGATGACCATTTTTCCTCGCAGCCCCCAGCGTTGCCGCCCATACTTTCCAATACCACATATAGTGGTATAAAAATAAAATGAGCCCAAATCCATATGCCTACTATTGTTCTATAAACTACCCTTTTTCCCGGCTTGAATGTCAGTTGATTTAGAATGGCTTTACATCTAAATACGGCAATAGCAGTGATCGTATACATACTCACGGTTTCAGCAATTACAATGACTGGAACAAGCACTTTACAAATTAAACAAGACTGTTTTAGGTATCCCAGTGAAGTTAAAGATCAGGAATGTTGCTTGGAATATCAAATCTGAAATGCTTAAGTTCCCAATAAAGAATTCATAAGGTGTTTTCGTTTTGCGTTTTTTCAAGACCAGAAGGACCAGGGAGTTTCCAACAATTCCAACAACGAAAATGATGACCGTTATGACGATTCTAACAATCCATGTCAGGTTTGCTGTGTTGCGGGTCGGACTTCCATTTGTAGAATTGGACAAACTGCTAGAGTTATTCCAGCTCATCTTTATCACCGTTATCAATTCTCCTCGATATGGATATCACCAAAATAATTGTTGCCTACTTAAGCAAGCTAATCCTATACTAACTGCATGGTTTTGAATTATTCAAGGCGTATGATCGAACTGATCGAGTTTAGTCTGAGTTTAAAATATATGATTAGCGTAGCACAACAGCCCTATGGTGTTATTAAGTACCTTAAGAACTATAAATGCTTGTTGACGTTATAGATTATAACTATTACAATTTAACAGTCACTACAATGAATATTGCTGAAAAATGTATTGTAGTATTTAGTACATGCTAGTGAGGTAAATATTAAAGATGACATCTTTAAAGATATGATTGAAAGCGGAATTTCACGATACATAGAAAACATATCAAAACTTTTGAAGTTGCAATGATTCAAGGAGTTGAATCCGTGATCTATTATATTAGAATTTTCTAATGGCAATGCCTTGTAATATTTTTAAAAGTTAATTAAAATGTAGGATTTTACATATCTTTTATCCTCATCAGTACGTTGCCGTGACAGCAAATGAGGGGTGACAATGTCAAAAAGTCTTGTGAACAGGGCACCTGGTGCTGTATAATCCTCTCAAAGGTAAATTGGTTTCAAGGTGACAATTTCCTTGGTTTGTATATAGATATATTGATGAAATAGAATTTTTAATAATCCCTAAGGTTATTGTTTGACTATCATATTTATTTAGCAGTCACTTTACACTGAAGACTAAGACATTTTTGAGTTCTTTGAAACATGTCGGAAATAAATTTGAAGTTATCAGTGTCTACCTTGAATTTTGGACGCATTTGATCAATTTATAGAGCTATCGTCGTCAGTATATTGGCAAGAAGGCGCTTTTTCCAGGGTGTTTAATTTGTGCAGAAGTACAAACGTCAGTAAGTGCGTATACCGAAGACACTAAGGAAACGTTTTACAAAATGACGCGTTTTTATTTGTCAGTACAAAGAAGATACAATTAAGAGAATCGAAATTTCTAATTTGTCCCAGTGATATACTACATGATTTATTTAGGGCACAGTAAACAAAAGTGAAAATTATTGATTGGAATCCTTAAAAAAATTCAAACTTAAATTACAAGGATTCCTTGGCGCTCATATAGTCCAGGCAGCTTGGTCTGGCAATGCGCTTATAATTTGGGATATTGTCATCTCTCTGCGATTGACCTGTTTCGCACTCTTCTCGGTCGTATCTGCATTCCACACGGCCTTGTGCGGCCTCTTCATCGTCTCTCTTGTTGAGTTTCTCTGCGCAGTCGTTGAAGTCTTCTTCACACTTCATCATACAGTTGTCATAATTCGAAGTTTCAGCCCTGAACTGGGCGTCCCTTACGATGACAGCGCGCCCGCTAACATAGCAGGTCAGCAGACCTACAAGGAAGAGGATTAGCAATACCTTCATTTCATCTATCCTGAAAGAAGATAGAAAATTGTTTCTCCGTAAGTTGCGCTGTCTAAGAAATTGAGAAAAATTGACTCTCTTTTGAAATGCTAAACGACTGTGGCCACGTTCATATCAGAACATTGAAGTGATCACTTCGGGATCCAAGCGAAGCTACCAACATTCAAACGTACGGCTATAACTCTTATTCCAAACCTTCAATACACTAGGACATTTCTACCACAAACTTAGGCAAGGATTGAACTTTTGAAAACCATCAAGTTGATTGAAATCGACCTGTATTGTTGTGACATCACGATGACGTCATAGAAATCATTTACTACTGAACATCTCGAGAAAACGATCTAGCTTTCATGCAAAACAACATCAAATTTCCTAAAGTACCAGTAGGTCATAAGTAACGCATAGGAACATCAGAAAACCGGCATTCAGTACTAGTCAAGCGGAAAGACATAAACAACCAGTGATGAGCGTTGATATCGTATTCGTAAAGTTCAATCCTTGTCTAGCTTGTGGTAGAAATGTCTACGAGTTATGGCCTTTTAAATGTTGGTAGGATACGCTCTGAAATAAATTGCCGTCCGAGCCACCTTAATTATATATCTCTATCATCCCTCCTCCAATGAATAGAATGAGGGAAATTTACAACTAAATTTCCCTCATTAATGGGGCCTCAGGACTTCTACTAGGCCTGATCCCTTAGTTTCATAGTATACTTATAATTATCTCAATCTTTAACAATGGTTTTAAGGTGTGCTAACTATGGCTAAATGTTCTAATCTAACCTATGAATCCGTGTCTATTGTAAGTTAGCTACTGAGCCTAGTGGACGCCGTACCAGCCACAGGCGCCAACTTCTGAATTAGCGGATTACATATTTAACAATTATTCCACGAAATCGAGTCGTAGAATTCTTTATATTTCGACCATGACCACAGGTAACCCAAACTGCTCATTCAGCCGTTGGTCGTTCTCGTAAGTCGGTGTTCAAACCAGAGAGGCAAGTGCCCAAACTGGCTTGCGTTCTCCTTTGAAAAGTCGCTATCTTGCAAGTTGTGTTCGGCAATAATACATTTTACAGTTCTACCTCTCCTTTGGTGTGAAAACAGCATCCTTGGTACTGGCTGCTGGGGACCAGAGCCTTTGACTCACTCTAGGGAATCAGTTTCTGGTATTTTTTGTCTGACTTTTTTATTTTTTTCATGCCCATGGCTTCGTACTCTTAAGCCTAAAATATCAAAAGATCAAATAAAAGAGCCAAGATAACCCTGAGAGTGAGTCAAAACCCCTGGTCTCCAGGTCCTGCTGGTGGTTCGAAGACCATTATCGTTAACCCAGGATTAAATCCTAAAGAAAACCATTCATTTTAACCCATGCCAAGAATTAGCGTAAATCACCCTTCGAACAACCGAGCCCAGGGTAGTACATCCTTGAAAACCAAGGAGCATTATTCTGTCGCTCTGTGTCGCTCGTTTGGTCGACTTGATCAGGTCGACTAATCAGAAATGAGAGAACACGTCGAACTTTACGGTTCCGAAAAACATTTGCTGCCCTCCGTCGCAGCGTGCGAGATATTTTTGCTAACTAGCAAAGTTAGTAGCTAACGTTATAATTGTGATTTATAGCAAGGAACCTGTGAACGTGGAAAGGTCCAGCAAGGAATGATCGGTATTTTCGGTTTATTTCAGTTCTTCGGTTATTATTATTCATCTCAAACTATAGTCTCTATAAAAATGTGTCGTTCGCACGGTCAGTGAAGTCTATTCCATACTATGGGCAGGCATTACCTTATTTGGAAGTCACGTAGATTTGTTTTTGTTGATTTTCCTGCAATTTGGAGCCTCCGGAAATGTCAAAATTCCATCAAAACTTGCAGATATCGTAAAAACGATGAAACACATCACATTCGGTCCACCATCTTGAAATTAGCTTAAGGCTGATTTACACGGCACGATGTGTCGACCCGATTTTTGATAAGCTTCGTTCGGGAAAAGAGAGAAATCGGCCCGATTCGCAAAAATCTGTAGCAGTGCAACAGATTTTTCTCGTGTCGGGCCGATTTTTTGAATGAAAAAGGAGTGCAAAAAACAACAAAACTCAAATCGGGCCGACATATCGTGCCGTGTAATTCAGCCTTTACAAACCTAGCTTTTCGGTAAACAGGAAACCCAATAGTAGAAACACAGGAAGCCCGCACGAACGACACAATATGTTTGATATGATTATTATTGATTGATGGCTCGTTGCGTTAAACGTTTCGCGTTTTAGGTGCATTTGTTGTAGTTATTTTTTCCTACTAGTTAATTTTTTCAGTGTTTTAGTAGTTTTGCAATTGATGTCTCCTCATTATAGGGTACTTCATTATAATTCTTTAAAACGAAACTATACGCACAGCTTACCACCCTATAGACCACTTTCATAATTCAGTTTTTTCCAGTAGAGAAAATGAGGGCCTTGTGCAAGAAATTATCAATGCTATGTGGGAAATTACTTCAAGACAAATATTTTCAGAACATTTTATCACTTTTGGTTCAATATCAAAAAGTTATGCGCTTTGAAAAATAGAGAGTTTTGTATGTAATTTTGACCAAAAGCCTTGGTAGCCTCGTTTTGGTGCATTTTCAGAATTTTAAATCCCCATATCTTGTCAAGGATTTATTGTTTTGTTTTGAAAATTGCACAAATTATCAAAATCAACAATCTTAATAATTTTAAATTGATACAGTTCCAGAAATAGTAATTTTTCACTATTTTTGCTAATCAGTTAGCAGCGGCCATTATGAAAGTCGTGTATAGAAAAATATAAACAGATAGAACATTTTTAACTGTGCTGATATTCAATAAAGAATATCAAATTTAATTTCATAATCGAAAATTATAATTAGTAAACACACATCGATGCTATTACCAAAAGATGAGCAAAACTAAATAAATCATCACCCAGTATTGGCTACGAAGAAACTTTTAATTAACATTCTCATACGGATCATCCTTGGACTTTCCCGTTTTTTGATTCACAATTTAGAAATGTTATAAAATCTGATTTTTTCATGTGAATTGTCTACTCCATTTTAGAATATCTGACGGGTTATTATCATTATTTTATTGGTTTTGGTGATCTTGCCGGTAATTAGTATATGTTCGAAAATTAAAAAGAAATTGCCATATTCTATAGTTCTGTTCTAGTCACATATTAAATTGCTTTGAAACACTGATCCAATTACCAGTCATTACAAATTGTTTAAAAGACTTTAATGGCTATGTTTAAATACTACCAACTTCAGAAATTCAAACGGTTTACCATTATTGAAATTTTCCAGAAATCAGCTAAGATAACGACTTCACAACCTTCACTGGTCATCCACTTTTTACTCTAAACTGACGTGTTCTTTACAGATTTATTTTGAAAATATCTCTTCAAATTAATTGATGATGTTTTTGTAAGCATTAGTTTCTTACCTTGTTGGGTTGGTTGTGAAGATTTCTTCAGTGATTAGTTTTAAAACTGTTAGCGTCGAGAACGATTTCACATGTCAGTTTACAATCCGTTTAGAGAATAGAATGCTACTAGGGTAGTCAATGAAATGCCGTTACTAAGCAATTGGAGGTATCCCTCTAACTATGTAATTAGCTGAATCAGCTGTCGAGCTGGACAGAGAAGAAAATAACCAATTAGTTTAAAATGATTTTTTTTTTTGTGAAAACGATTTAATGTGGCTGCATGTATAATGAATTTTGGCAGTACAGTCTAACGACGTAATCTGAACCGGACATTCGTCAGTCTCTGATATCTTAATCAAAGTGATACGACAAAGAGTTATTATAAGTGATCAGATAATAAACGATTTCCAAAAGATCCTGATACAAAATATAACCTGTAAAGTGACCCTAGATTGCTCTGATTCGGTCGGCCTGCAGTGCTGAAAGGTGGATCCGCCATTAAATATCACAAAGAATTAATCAACATAATTTTTTTCTTAATAAGCTTTTGGTCAATATTCGTTTCGAAAGCTGTATACAGCTAACATATAGGCCTAGTTTAGAAGCTGTACCCAATTGCTAGCTCGCCTTTTTCACATGCCGTCCACTGGATGGCCATTGACAGACCATGGCAAAGTATTCTTCATTCTCGGAGTTTGAATTTACCTTAAATCGTTTTAACTGATCGACTGCTCTTGTTCGCACTAAAATATTGCCTGGTATCGTGGTGATTCTCCTTTCATTTTGATCTACAGAGAAATGACATTATTTTCCGATAATGTCGTCTCAAAATCATGCAGCGTTTGTGATTGGCTCAAATGTTGAGGACTGCATCGAAGTGGCTTTCTTCAAAATCACAAAAACCTCAAATCACGCAATCGCTATGCCGTCAGAACGCGCGCTCAAGAAATCTTACTAACTTCTCTCCCTTTTTTTCGCAGAAATATGTCATTGTTTGTTCGGTCATTTTATTCACGGATATTATCTAAAAAGTTGTTTCATATTTGCTGCTCAATTTAGAATTGATTTTCAGTAGTTTTTTGTGATTTTGAAGAAAGCCACTTCGATGCAGTCCTCAATGTTTGAGCCAATCACAAACGTTTATTTTGAGACGACATTATTGGAAAATGACATCATCTCTCTGTAGATCAAAATAAAAAGAGAATATTATTGCGCTAAGTTTATAGTATTTTGAATTTTTGGCCCATCAAAATCTGGTGGCATTGCTTTGAAGCGATGCTATAAACTTGAGAGAAGGGCTATGATTAAGCACATGGAAAGTTAGGTGCCTGAATCAATATTTGGAACTGTGTTTCTGATTTTGGGTGTGTTGTTAGGTGTTCTGCGCATTTAGCTAAATCACGCCTATGGGTGATCATATAAATAATGGTAATTAAACTGAGTGGAGTGCAATTTGGGCCGAAATCATATGAGTGATGACAAAAATGCACAACCGCGTAGGTTGGAAAAAAAGATGCGATTAATGAAGCAAAAGGATGCAATTTAGGAATTAATCGCACACTTTTTAACCAATCAGATTGCAGAAATCACCAGTGATTTCCAAATGGATATAATTATAGATCTCATACCATGCCTTTCATGATCTTAATGAAAAACATACTTCCATGTCACTTTAAAATTTGTTTTAACGCAGAAACAAGAGGCATTTTCAATTAAGGAACGCATAAAATATTACATTGCAAGTTATATCTCACTGACGCGCGTATATAGGTTTAACTAAAACATACATACAATGGTACATAAAAGGCATAGCGTAAAGTCAGTTAAAACCGAACTTCTTTGGTATTTTTATCAAATTAAAAACGCGATGTTTACCAAATACGATCGAGCCAAGTATTTTATTCTTCCATATAAGTATTGTTACACATGCCCTGTAATTCACCTTGAAAACATACGGGGAGGGGGAGAGTAGAGTAATTAAACCAATGTAATTCTAAATACCACTGACCACTAAGTTGATCAGAGTGCAATTAAGGCAATATCGCCCTCTTAAAAAAACGTACCATCACGGTAAATATCACGACTTATAATATTTATCTAAACTATAATTGAGGTGCTTTGACATAAACTTTCATAAAGAAAAAGAAAAAGATAAATCATTGACAAAGTATGGTTACTAATGTCTATGTATTTCTTACTCATCAATAAAAGTACGAGATTTTCATCAAGTACACCGTTAAGTCCTGTAATACTACTGCATGTATGCTTTAATAACGTCAAAGTCAATAACATCGTTCTTCTCCATCCTTTTACTTTGCAAAAACGTCTCAGCACAGCTTGCTCGTTTTTCGAAACGCTTGTTGTACGTGTTCTCGTCTCTTGACGACCCCTCACATGCATTCCTTTTTTGCTGGCATTGGGCACGACCTAGAACAGCTTCTTCATCAGAGGCGGTGTCGTACGCTGCAATGCAATTGTTATATTTGTCCTCACAAATCATCATACATTCGTCGTAGCTGGATGTTCGGGCGACAACATCAACGGTATCGTCACTGACGATAATCGCGCGCCCGTTAACATAGTAGGTCAGCAGGCCTACAAGGGCGAGGATTACCAAACCTTTCATCTGATACTTTGTGAGATCCTGTGTCAATGGTAATGAAGGTAAAAGTATGATCATTATATATATTATTCATGTTAATTCATGATAACTTTGATAACACACATCGCGATATAATGATGATTGTATCCCAAAAAAACAACAAGCAAAACAACTACAAAGCAACAACGACAACAAAAACACACAACAACTAGCTGACCAAAAATGGCCTTACTATTTTCTTCTGGTTCATCTGTTTCAGTATCAATGTAGGAGGGCTTAACCGCCCAGTAAAAGTTAAAGCATTTGTTTCTATAGTTTTGTCTGTTTCTTTTCACAGTTTTTTAAAGGCAGACGTTCGCTGTATTGCCCGGCACTAAAAAGTCTGCCTGCCGAGATGTTTTCATATATTTTAGTGTGGGTGAAGCTCAAACCATTGATTCTGGCATGCAAGTGCCAGGGAAAAGAATCGACTTAACAGGAAAATAACGACCAGTTTTTAGCAATAATTAGGCACAGGCTTGACATCTTTTGTACTGGTCGCTGAAAATGAGCTAACAACTTCATTGCTCAAAAATCTCACGGAAAATTAGACGATACAGAGAAAACGTTGAAGTTGTTTTAATGCGCAAGTATGATGCTTCGGCCAGTGTCCTTTTAACTTAATCAATTGGATGGGAGAAAAGAGGAATTCTCTGCACATTGGAGTCCGAACGTATCATGTGTAAATCACGTGACCCCATCTCCCCTAAATCAAGCAACACCATCAAAATGGAAGAGCACCTCGATATTAGTAAAAGTGCAAAGTTTCAGTTTATATAAGATGGATAAGAGAAATAATGGCAATAAATTTAAGATAAGATATTTTCTTAAGATTCCTTCGGAAAAGCACGTTGGATGGCACGCGAGCTTGCCATCCAACGCGTTTTTCCAAACGAATCTTAAGAAAATATCTTATCTTAAATTTACTGTCATTTCTCCTGTACATGTATTACATCTTATGAGCTGAAATTTTGCACGACGGGTGCTCTTTCTATTCCTGGTATTCATTTTGACGGTGCCGCTTTATTAAGGAGAGCTAGGATCACGTGACCTGTTAGTGATATGGCTTATTTCATAACTTTATTTCTGATTTGAGCATTCATGTCGATTCATCGTTTTATATCTCAAAATTAAATATTTAAATAATGATGTATGCATATAGTTTTAGCAATAAAGCAAACTTTCGAAGATAAATTTTTGAGTATCAAGTGTGGTTTTTTTGCGGATCGCGAGAGAATTGCAAAAATGTGAACCTAGGTTTAAATAGTCCAGTTTCCAGTTACTAAAGACCGCTGAGCTTCCTGACAAAAGGCGCATTTATACAGGGTTAGCCTCATTTTCAAGAAAGACCCAAGGGAGTAAACTCGATTTTTTTCTGTTGTTAACAAAACAAAACAAAACCAAAAAAATGCGTTTACTCCCATGGGTCTTTCTTGAAAGGGAGGCTAACCCTGTATAAATGCGCCTTTTGTCAGGAAGCTCAGCGGTCTCTAGTAACTGGAAACTGGACTATTGATGCTACGTGCAAACAGAACAACATTTTACAGGGTTGCATCCATATGGTATCACGTGCAAAGCCTGTATTCCAGTGTTTTTTGTTTGTTAGGGCTTGATTATATGAACCGGGCTGACTTCTTTTGTTTTGTGGCCCCAAGAAAAAACAAAACAATTAAAAGAAGTCAGCCCGCTTAACCGAGCCCGCCCGGTTCATATAATCTGGCGCTTAGTTTATCTGCCTTCTTTTTCTTCTTCGGCGCTCGTTCTTTCTATTTGTTGTTGTTATTATTTTTGTTAAAAGAAACTGAACAATAAAAAGTCCAAAATCTTACATCTGACCTGTTCAGTATGTTTTTTAAAGCGTCTGTCACATTAATTTTAATAAATAGCTTAACTGCATAATTAATTAAAACACTACAAATGCATATGAACTAATCACAAACGGTGCATTAGTAAACCCCTACGTAATTATATCCATTTTGAAATCATTAGCAGCAAATCCTGCAATCTGATTGGTTAAAAAGGGTGAGATATATTCCTAAATTGCATCTTTTACTTTAAATTGTATCTCTTTTAATTTTCAGCCAATCACAAAACAGTCCGTTTACTATCAGCCAATCAAAAAAGACAATCGAACAAACTGTTTGCTTGCTTTTAAGCTTTGGGATTGTTTCGATTTCAATACAATGTATGACTGCAAAGTGTTTTAATTAATAAACGATTTATCTACAAAAAGGCGTTTTCTTGATTGTATTGACTCTCTTATTTTATAGATTGAATCCGGATTTCAAAATTGATATAATTAAACTTCGTGTTGTGCCCTCTACGCGTTCGTGAAATTTTGTAATCACCCGTGTGATTTCGGCCCAAATTGCACTCCACTCAGTTTAATTACCATTCTATATACATAAGTAAAAATCGCCAATTCACTGAATCATCAAGTTGATCTCGCGAGAGTTGGCGGGTTTTTTAATGATATGCAAAAGTTTTAGACCAACGGATAATATTTCTGTAGTTTAAATGTAACACGTTTCTAGTGTAACTTGGATTATTGTACAAGGTATATATGGAAAATATATTTACAAATAAATATTGTAAGACTGCTTTTTGTTATGGGCTTAAAACATCAATTTCGTACTTCCAGATAGTGTTCTATATGTATATACACTTTTTTTCAAAAACACGTCATCGCGGTTCAAATTACAACAACAAGCTAGCGTCAAGCCAAGATCGAAATGAATGCTGGTTTTGTTTGTGATATATTCAAATCAGACTCGTTTCTATTGAACTAATTACAAGATGTAAGCATTTTTACGTGCTTGTTAGTATTAGTGCACTCAATTCTGTTGATAACGAGTTTGATTTGAATACATTACCTGCATAAAACCAGCATTCATTTCGGTCTTGGCTTGACGCTTGTTGCTCTGAACTGCGACAACGTTTTTTGAAATAAGTGTAAATGCATATTTCAGAATCGCCAAAATTCTTGGGATTTGCTATATATAATTTTAACTGCGCCAAAAACTTTCTAATGTCAATTCTACAGCACACAAATTTTGCCCAGTTTTTGTCTAGCACAATCAAGCTAGGAATTCTACGAAAAACATGAAGTGCTGCTTTTTAATGGGGAAAAATAAATGAGATACATAAGTAATTTGCAGTACACCACTTAAGAAAGAATCGACGATAAAGAGGCAAAGTTTTTAAAAAAATACAAAATCTTCTTACGTTACAATCCATGACGCTGGCGATAAAATTTTCTACGACTTGTTTTCGTATAATTTCTTGTCTTATAAGCGAACGAATGTCAATTATTTTTGAGGTTTTTTCTTTCCTATCTTGAGCGTGGAAAGCATTGAATTAATCAGTTTACTTTTGGGCTTAAAGAAGATAATATTATTTCGTAACTTTATTTTGTTCATTGTATTCAGTTTTTGACCCAAAAAACATTTTGAAAAATGAAAATAAAAACCTTATTACTCAAGATCTAGGAACATTGATGCAATAAGTTGGTTGAAATAAATAAAGTTTTTTCGATTTTGAAGTGTACTTGCCAAAATAAAAAGAAATTTCAATGTATTTGGAGTAAAAACATCGTGAATTAGCTTAGTTTATGAATCCAAATGTAACTGTTTTCTTACCTTGTCTAAAATAGACTTCTTTAAACTCAAAAAGATTTTGCAGCCTTCAGGGTTTGCCTCCTTCAAGAAAGACTTCTCCCAGAGCTATGGTTATGGGATAGGGTAGTCCTTGAAATGCTGTTACCTAGCAATTGGTGTTACCCCATCAAGCATGTGAATCACTAATTAAAAGTTATGACTCAGTAAGGGTGAATTATTATTTAAAACTAGATTTGTTGGCGAGTATAAAACTCTGTCTTTTAAGGAAAGAAGGATAAAACTACACAAAGTAGAGGAATATCATCGCTTTCGATCGATGACATCCTGCCATCACGTGATCAATACGTGTCATGCAAAAACACTGAAAATGTATGAGTCGCACTGAGTCGCTGATACCAATTTACGTTTCGTAGTTTAATTACATGATAATAAATTGCAGTCGAAGAATCCGGCTAATTCATACTGATCGCGACTACACGTGACATATACGTCTAACAGGATTTGATCCCTGTTGAAATTACAATACTTTCACAATATAACAAAAAGAAATTTGACAAAAAGTTGACAAAAATGAATAAAAAAATAAAAACATGAGGTTCGAAGTCAATGATTCTGGTTTACTGTATCGAAAAACAATAATATTATATCGAAGAACACAATTCAGTAAATCTCCGCCGTAATTAAATTAATCTTGAGATCCAAGTAAGATGAAATCCGCCATCTATTCCGGCATCTTCATATACCCTTGGGTTCAAGAGGTTTCTGATTTCGCACTCTTGTTTTTTGTGTGTAGAGGGAAATCCTAGGAAGCTGTTGCAACCAGGAATATCATCAGAGTTCATGAATATGGCCTGTTTTAATTTGTTGTTGTCGTGTTTTAATTTCAGTAAGTTTTTCTCCTATACAAACTTCTGTTCTGATTTCTCCAATGGTAAACACGCAAGTGGCTAGAACTGTAGAGCCTGCGAAAGAATGCTGGCATGCACTTGCATGTCTGACCTTGGCTGTGAGCGAAGATAAACAATCAACCTGTCAACATGTCCCTCTGTAGTTCTCTAGCCTATGATCGTGATAGCAATGGCTGCCAATGCTTACATAAGTATTGGCACCTATTGCAATACAGTTCTAACAACTAAAGTTTTTCTGCCAGTTGGAAAACAGACAACATATCTGACACACCGCTGCTACAATCAAATGGTCGCACAGATCGATTAAAGGGAATTAATATGTTTGCAAAAATAACCATTTGTCAACTAACTCGGCGGGCGTTTAGGCGTTTACTCGGCGAGCTTTCGATTCCCTCGGCTGGGCATGCGCTGTAGAGACCTTACTCGGCGGTTGTAGCAGTAACTGAGGAGAATGTTAGCCGGAAGTATGAAGGTTAGTCGGCAGGGGCGGATTTAGGGGAGGGGTGCAGGGGGTGCGCACCCCCTCATGAAACAACTTTAAGTCCTTTTTTCTCAATATTTTTCCAAAATATCCTCTCGGCAGTTTCCAATTTATATGATGGTACACTCCTTCCTGAAGATAATCTTGGATCCGCCTCTGGTCGCTATTTTTTCGAGATCAGTAAAAAACATTGAGCTTCTTGACAAAGACGCATGCAATTACGCAGTGTTAGCCTTCTTTGCACCAAAGACCCATGGGATCAAAATCGATTTTGTGTTGTCAAAATTTTATCGTTTTTTTATGTTGGTATATTTTGAAAAAATTTACATTTACTAGAGGCCATATAGTTAACCTGTACTAATGAGTGTGTTGTCAAATGCTGTGGGATATCATCAACTCGGAAAAGGTGAACTATAGCCATTTTTACAACCGAGGTCACAATCCCCTAAGGCTTCGATCAATATGATTTAGTGAATATAATACGAACATCTCCATCTTCTAAAGTGGCTATAATCCAAAACCACATCCAACGTTCATGTAATCAATCGTTCCTAGTCCTTTAATTTGCTGTAAAAATTGGGGTCATCAGCTTGGCCCATGTGGCATCGACCCTTGAACCAACAACAAGATTGGTTGCTATGGAAACCCTGTATCTCTCAAAACTAAGTGATTGTTAAATCTAATTAGTATGTGAGATGTCTGTAAGATGGCTGAAGTGGACCAAGTTATGGATTTTTTTTTCTTTCAATATATTCTTCACAAACATTCAGCCACAGGAAATGAAACCCAACGTTCTTCACGTGGTCTCTTCTTGGGTTATCTGTGGTGAAACCATTTTTAAAATCTGGCGAGGGCGTGATGATTGATCGTGAAAAGTAGACATGCCAGTTTCAAGAATTCCAATTTTGTTTGCTCGAGTTTTTGTTGTCTGATGGGCGTTTATATTGAAGGCCGACGTTGTTGAGGGGTAGAAGAAGAATCCTCTCTCAATCCCTTAACTCTTACTCGAACTTTCTCTCTTTCGCAAACTTGAAGAAAAAAGGGGAGAAAGTAAAGCATAATAGAGGCGAGGAAGAAGGAGAACGAAGAAAGATAAAAGAAACTCTTCAATGATTCTCTCCCTGTTTTGTGCAGAACTTGACTGAGACTGAGTAGGACATATCGAACCCTCTTAATTGTCAACGATATGGGGTTGAGTGCTGATGTCTAACGCGTGCCAAGCAATTACAACAAGGATGAATCACGAACTGAAGAGCTTTGCCATCGGCTTATTCTGTGTAAAACTCATTAGACCCGACATGTTAAGAAATCACTCGTCAAATCTATTGTGATATTTTCGCCTTAATATCTTCATGAACTTTGAACGCCTTAAGTCTACTCTAAATACTTCAACAATGCAATTCTAATCCGAAATTCAATTGCGGATTCTTCAGTGACAACTGTCTATAAAGTTGCAATCTGTTACTGTAACCGTGTACTCACGTGCACATTGTTTACTTTGACGGACATTTTGCGTTTTTAGAAGCGTTCACGACGCGTTCCGTGGCACGAGCCGCATCAGGTAGTAAAATGGATTCCAGCCGGGGCGAAAGATCAAAGTCTCAACGGGAAGCTAGTGCTAAATACCTCATATTTTCACGTAGCAAAACTAACAGATAAAACGTTGCCGAAAAGTCACTTTCTTTGCCACACCTTAACAACCTTTGTCGGCAAAAGCTACATATAGGAGTGTTACTCACTAGGAGTGAATGAGATTCACTAGGAAGACAAAAAGTCGGAGGGTTCTCTAAGCTTAAGTTATATAGATTGCTTTTTAATTGCATTCGAATGTCCGTCCTTACCTCAGCCAGACTCGGCAAGGGCGCAAATGTGTACATAAACGAAAGCAGATGTAATTGTATCTTGCAAGGTGGAATGTGCATCATAAACTGTTCCTCCGATCCCCCTAACAATGCATTTCAGTCGGTATCTTAAAAACTTAATGAACGGTATTTGCGTGTCTAATAAAGTATTCCACTACGCCGTTTTTATGATTTTTTAATCTCATTCCAACGCTTAAAATGTTAACACTTTGACTATCTAGATACCATGTGTCTTAGCATGTTCTGATCCCGTAAGCGATTTGAAGTATTTATCCCTCTTTTGGGCACGATCTTGTATGGAATGCCGAGTAGCGAGGCCTTCTGCTGCGCCGATAACGCCATTCGAACTCAAAGTTTACGAATGGTTAAAGTTTCAATACAGGAATGGCAAATTTGGAAGCATAAAGTACTTCAGTGCGCAGCTCAAATCCAATTTTACAAAGCGCGTAAGGTAAACAGCCCCTTGGCTTAGTGTCTTTGATTGACTCCGATGATGTACAGGTCAATTCCTGAACTTCCCTTTTAAAGCTCTCGAATTATTCGTACAATTTTTCCCGCCGGAATCCAAGTCAGCATGCACGACAAGGTGCCCTTTACAAACTCCAAATCCTCCACTAACACACAGTTACCTTTCCAGTCGACCTTAGAAGTGTCTAGTGAAGTAGTGTAAGTAATTCATTGGAAGTGTGAAGTGAGTAATTTACTACGCACACTTTTGTAATCTATCGCATCCTGTCATCACTCGACACCGGTCTGCCATTTAGAAGTGCTTGGTAACCCGACGCCAGGAATGAGCGTCAACTCACGGAAAGTTAGCCCCGCGTACATAGCGCCCACGGGACTCTACGATCAACAATCATTAATAACACAGTAGCATCTTAAATTCAAGGTAAGACGACTTTTAATACTCTTTTCTTTGATTGCCGTGGGGATTGTAGGCGATTTTCATACATTGCCAATAGTTGGCACGTATTTGCGCAGAAGAGTAAATAGTTGGTACCGACTATAAATACTGCATGTACTATTGAATGCATTGCAAAACCAGTATATATTTTCAATTTGAAGTTGAAAAGCTCTCTAGAAGTTTCACAACTTGTATATTGCACTTCAACAAAGGTAATGCAAAGATTTCCGTGAAAGTCCATCGAAGAGGCCACAAGCCAAATGTGAGAAGGCTGCATTTCCTGATACATTTTTTGTTGCGTAATTGAACATTTCAAACTTTTTTTCTATTCCATCAACATGTTTCATCATTTTGATCAACGAATTAAACAATATTCGAAAGAAGTTTACTAAATTGGTAAAAGTTTAGCTTCAAAACGGCTAGATTTTACAGCTATTTACATGTCAGACCATTTTGCCACGTCCTGGCTCGCATAGATATAAGTTGTTACGAAATTGACAAAAGCGAGTGCTTACTATCATGAAACAAGTGCTACTTAATTCTGTGCTGCTTTTTGCCCTTTTTTCAAACCAAGGTTAGCTATCTCATAACTATTATCGTAATGACATGAATGAAACGGAAAGGTGGACGATATGCCAAGACCGCTGATATATTTCCAAATGACTCAATGATGATGACGTCCATGGTCAACTGAGGCTGTCGGTCAAGTGGCAGGTGCTTGTCATTGCTGTTGACGATGTATTATTTGTATTCCCCATTTAAAAATGACGAGAGTCATGAAAATGTCCCCAAAACGACGACTTGGTGGCTCAGTTTACTAGCACGACTACACGAATCAATAACTCACCAGTTAAGGTTTCCGGTCGAATAGTACAGGAGGTCGGCTTTTGAAGCTGAAAACAACATTCAAAAAATTACAAACACGTGCTCAGCAAAACGACAATTGGATAGTTTACCACCCTGAGTTGCTAGCACAAGTGAGCTAACGCACGCCTTTACATGCATGTCGAATAGTAAAGAAATCAAATAGAGAAATATGTTAACAAGGATGAACAGAACCCATGAACCAGAAGTTGTTTCCGAGGTTTCCGGTTTGTTAGAATTATTGAGATAGCTAAGTCCATCTGCATCACTAACACTGCTGTGAAGGTCAATAGTTGCGAATAAAAACACGTGAACTAGAAAAACAAGGCATCGGATTCTAAATATCAAATATAGGAACCTTTAGTCGTAAACATCCCCATAAGAGCAAGTCCCCATAAGAACACTGCAAGTCCCAGCAAGAACAAGTCCCCACTAGAAATAGCTCCCGACGAACAATGAATGTCGACAAAATTAGAGTAGGCTAGGAATAAAGCCGAGTACTAATGGTGTTCAAGTTTGCGTGTCTACAAACGCAGATTAATCAGGAACATTTTATCAATCCAGATTAGAAAAATCTGTAAGTAACTGGTTGATGATTGTCCCTATAATTCCTGAAACTGTTGAGGATGCTGATTTTCAACATTTATATTTTCATTGATATTAACTCCGATGCAGTTCGTGGACTGTTTGCAGATGCCTATAACTTTATGATTAACAACGTACATTTTGAGTGAATGGGAAACCTATGATATGCTCGACTGGTATGGAGATAACTACCCTGATCCCAGAGGCGATTAATGGAGAGAAAGGGCCCTTTCTCTCCATTAAATCGCCTCTGGGATCAGGGTAGTTATCTCCATACCAGTCGAGCAAATCATAGGTTTCCCATTCACTCAAAATGCACATTGTTAATCATAAAGAAGAAGGCAGAAGAAGGCGAAGAGAGAGGCGTAGAAATCGCGATTTTTTTCTCCCCCTCTTCTCCTTTCTTTTCTCGCCCTTTTTCTCCTATTAATCGCTCCTATTAATCGCCTCTGGAACCAGGGTAGGACATAACATCCAATCTTGCATGATTCAAAGTTACACTAGCAAATCAATAGCATGCCGCAAAACTCCTTTTCCCGCTTTACATCTCATGACATCATGCAACATAAATTTGTTGAACAATGCGATGGTAATTAAGTTTTTAACCCTGTAGAATGTATTAATGATGATTGTAAAGATGCATGTCAATAATTCAAGAGCTTCCACTAATGTTAAGCAGCTTGAACATTTTTAAGAAATTTGGATGAATTCAAATTCAGAACACTTTAAGAACAAAAACGTAACAAATAGTTTCTTCTTTACTTGTAAAATCCTTGGAACATTCCCATCGATTCCCTGGTCTTTAGCACGACTTAATACGGATGTTATGCTGTGAGGAAGATTTCCACAAAGATAATACTGATCGTCGTCTAGACAACGGTTTTCGCAGCAAGCGAACAGCAACAAAAAGTCTTCTCATTCCACGCTAACACGAGGTGGCTTCGGGCCTTCCGAAAGTGTCACTGCTAATACGAAAATAAACCTCGTACGACGCAGTCAGCGTCAGTTATATTTGTAGATAACCATTAATAAATACTTGTGGCTTTTATGAGGTCATAATGGTGGGATACTATAGCTGATCAGAGACATTGTAGACACTCAAATTAAAATATTTAACAATTAATAAATCAGTTAAAGGTGAAAAAGGTACCAACGGTGAAAGAGTGGTATATAGAAGAACAATTCATGCAATGTAAGTCTTTGGAAGAAGTTGTCACTCGGAAAGATATTAGATATGCGTGTGTTTGTTTCAACGAGTGTGTGTGAAATTTCCTCGCGAGCCCAGACGGTGTTTGAACACGTCAAGGGTTTATCTTTGGATTTTTGACGGATTTTTGCCGAGCAAATTTTATCGTGCGCGCATTGTCAACAACGCTCACAAGTCTTTATAGAGAATATCATCCAATAGAAAGGGCGGACTTAAGTGAGAGGATCGGAGCTGATGGACTACAGGGGAAAATGGCTAAAATGATAACGGGAAAGGAAAGTTGGGGAGTCGATGCAAACCCAAATACTGCTCAGCCAAACTATTCAAATATAGTATATTTTCAGGCATGAACAGAAAAAAAGATAAATTAAAAGACGAAGAAATTAAAGGGATGATCATATCGTTTGTTTGCAAGCGTCCTCATTCATGTATATGCTGTGTTAATGGCAGTGTCTTTTCCACATCAAACTATTCTAAGACGATGCACTTCAGTTAATTTACCAATAGAGCAACGCATCTTGTTTGGTGATAATTACTAACAGAGCTTACACAATCTTTGCCCCTAGACTTACAATAAGACGTGAAATATAACATAGGTGATACCCAAGCATGCATGAGATATGCCAGAGTGAAAAGGGCGTACCGAAAATAAAGTAATGTTAGCTGCGCCGACTGTCTTATGATCACAGAAGCTTCATTTCAAACTGATCCTCTTGGCATATCTGGACACAAATACGATAGATATATGTGTGTAAAGAAGCATGCATACATAAACTAATATATAGAGATTTGATGATTTAATCAAACATCGATTACAAAAGGGTGGAAAAAGGGTGGAACTGCTTTCAACTTGTTGTCTCGGCTGTCCAAATATTAAGATGAAAAGCTTGGTATAGGCAATTAATATCAGTAGACTACTCAGCCTCGCGCTGGATGGGATTTGCCGCTATATGACAGGAATTTAGCCATCCACCTCCGCAAGAAAACAGCTAAGGAATTTCTCTGCTAATTTACAAAGGTCCAACCCCTGTTGTTCTGCGACGTACAGGACATCAAAGTTAGTTAACAAAAATTTACTTTTAAACTTTCTGGAGAGTTCTTTCCTTGTAATGCAATAAACTGCGATGGCCGATAGAACCAAGTTTGGTTACAGGATCAGGGTGACACTTCACGATTTGACGGATCGACAATACTTTGAAGTAGCTGTAGAGTACAGTGTATCTTGTTTCTTAGCGTGATCAAATGCAATCGACTTCAGTTCTACATGAATACTCAATGAATATTCTCATGGTACCGATTTGGTTTAACGGAAGAAAATGTACGAAATCATGTTTTATGCAAGACAATACCTCGTTAGGCATCGACAGCAGTCAACATCTTTTGGCCAGCCGTTAAACCATTCATCCAATCGTGACTGAGTAGAACGATCTCGAAATATGTACTTGGTATAAGACGTGAAGCACAGCCTTAGTCGTAGAGTCCTCCAGCCTGAAATCATAGATTTTACACTACAAGAAGACTGGTATAGTTGTAGCTGGGTTGGTACGTACATTTAGTTTCCTCGTGTCTAACCAGTTTTGGTTACCTAACCACAGGTATTTGAAATGTTCTTGAATGAGGATCGTCGGAACTGATTTAGAGGACTGACTGAGCATTCTCAGTACTTATCATTCTCTCATTTTTTCTTTTGCAAACATCACTTCAGCCTGTTTCAATGGGCCGGGACTCACACTTCTTTATAGAACACCCGGATTTTAAAATAAATTGTTCAGAGGCAACGATATAGGACATTCAAGAAGTTCTATGGGAGTCCTAGTTTATTGCTCAGAACTCAAACCGAGCAATTACGTACCTATTTCCTAAAAGTCATAATTAGTTTTATTATATACACTTCTTTTACATGTTGAGTGAATATTTTGAAATACAAGCGAATGCAACGAAATATTCTATTGTCAAAACAACTCAACAGACAGAAGCTTCCGCGGAATGCTAAAGATTTGCAAAGTCGTGACGAATGCGAACAAATATAAATAAATGCAACAAGAAAGTAGTTGTTCATTACATTGTGTAATTGTGAAAAGATCGCTGAGGGCATTATTTATGCCCTAAAATAACTATATTCCGTTGGCTTTGATGAGGATTCTCGTAAAGTTAACGTGGGTGGAATGGCATATCCCCTATGGTTGAAACCCGCCTTGCCGCATCCAGTCTTCCAATATAAGAGGAAAGAGAAAAGTCCTATTCTTATTATCAAAAAAGGGAATTTTTCTAGTTTAAAATTTAATTATATTGCAACCCTTTTCGATGCTGTAAGAGCATCAGTAATTGTTTTTTGGCTTAAAACTCGCTCGTCTCCACGCCGTATTAAAAATATATAGTTAAGTACAGTCAACAGATCAAGTCAATGATAGAAATTGATCCACCCACTCACTAGAAAGAGTCAAATAAGTTAACAAGAAATCATATAATAAAGTAGCCTATGAGTTTTTATCAGGTATTTTTAAATTCGTATAACAGAAAAAGAATTACCATAGCTGGAAAGAGCATGATAAAATTAGCAAGACAATGAAGTTTGAAGGAATTAAATCCAAAACTCGCGAGCCAGAATATGAATTTTGAAAAGTGTGAATTTGTAAGAAAACCTTAGATGCCTACCAGCGAATGTTTTCATACATTTTGGGAAATTCATATCTTCGTGAGTTTGAAAGTTACTTCATTCAAACTTAACAGTTTTAATAATTTTGACGTGCTCTTTCCAGCTATGGGAATTGTATTTCTGTACTGTGACTTTTGGAATTACATGATAAAAGCTCATTATCAATCATTTAACGCTACAATTGAAAACAAGCCACGCCACTATACCGACAGCCATAAAAACAAGCTAAAGCGTCGTTTCGTTACTACTAGATGTTCTTCATGACTGATTGATTGATAAATGTTATTCAGATCAGTGAGTAAGTAAAAACTACAGGAAGCTTGGTGGTAGAATGGTTTGATTGGCGGTTACTTTGGCTTATCTTTACCTACGCAAACTCATGGACAATCGATTTTGATCTACGTACAAAGCAGGAAGTAGTGGTTTGTGGTGAAGTAAAATTAGAAAAAAGGGAAAACAATTACTGTATGAAAATAGAATTATATATAGCTAGTGCGGTCAAAAATGCGAAGGCAGGAATTCCTCTTTGTTCCAGAAAAGCACTTCAGTGTTAATCTATTTTTATACGATAAACAGCTCACAACTCATTGAATATTGTGTTTTCAAGTAAATTTAAATCATTCACTCAGCTATGGCTCACGGAAAACCACAAGCAACCAAAAACTGAAACAATTCAAATGTTGAATACGCAGCACAAAAATAGAAGAGTTTGTGGGATAAAAGTAAGGAGGGGAATTCGTCTTTTCAAGGGCTGTACAATTTATGACCACTTATGGGCGTTGGCTTGTGGCATGGTCCCTACTTTTTCTTGCGGAGCATTACTCGGATCTGTTACTCTTCACAGTCATCTGTCCAGGAAACATAGCTTAGACTAAAGAATCCCAAAATTGTATGTCTTGTTTTCATATTTATTATCTTTCCGCTCAACAACGTCAAGGTCATTTCTCGGTGTGACTTATAGTAGCGCACGGGATGGCATGGAATAGTTTGCTGTTATAACCACAATAAGACAATAGAGCGAAGCTTTCATTGGACAGTCGATAAGTACAAATAGGAGATGTTCACTGCGATGGATTATTACACGGTGTAGCGTATGCATTCTTGACTACTTTATTCCTTGGGTGCTGATTAAGGTGAAGGATAATCATGCAACTGCTGTCATATTAGACGGAGTTTTATTTCGATATAAACACATATATTTCCTGCTAATCACCGATTAATTCCTTTGCAGGATTTGGTCATGGAGAGAAAGCTCAAAATGGACGAGTGGGTCATTGCGTTTGTCGTAATGTTGAGGATTGTTACTTCATCAGGTATTTACCAAAGCTGCTTCTACATAAGAAATCAATGCTAGTTTAAATAATTTCAAACCGAAAAAATCTACACATCTACTTTATCACTTTTCAACATTTTTGTATCAAGAAGAAACTCTACCATTGTCATTAGCATGTCATATTGTTTCAATTGTCTTTGAAGAAAGACTACAATTTCTATTTGCATGGTTTCAGTTGTTGTAGCTTGCGTAGCTAGACCCTCGTAACGGGGCCGGGTACTGCTGCTACGCAGGTAGGGTATGTTTCAAAAGATTTTTTTACTGAAATCGAAAATGTCTATAAATTATTATCTTGTTCTCGGCTAGAATTTCAGGGTTGCGAAAAAATCAAAGTTAACTATGGTCAGATATATAACTCAGTAATCATTATGAAATCTTAATACTTGATTCACGAATCTGAGTGATTATAAAATATGGAAAACTTGAGTATAGTTACGTATTATACAGACAAAATATGATGATAACTAAATGATGTTCAGGTCTGTTCAGGTCACATAAAGCGTTCGTAATTCATAAAAGCTATCATAAATCCAAAATTGTAATCAGTTTTCCGAGAATTTAAAATTAAAAGCGGAAGTCGAAATCCCCTAATTTGTGGTTTGTGCGGTCAGAACAGTTTATCTTCCTGCCACAAGTTTAGTCTAAGTTTGCTTATCTTCGTATAAACGTACTGTACGTGCACCTATGCTAACATCCGCTCTAGCGAGGATAAATTTTATAAACATCTTGTTTTCACTGTTTTTGTATCTTAAACAAATAGAAAAAGCCGTTTAAGTGTGAAATTGGAAAGGAAGGCCAAAACGCATCGTAACTAACGTTTTCAAATGAAAACGCACTAGAAGTAGTGCTGATGAGACGTTAATCAGTGAGTCATCACTGAAGAAATAGAAAACGCGCGCGCGTGCTGTGTGGAGATTTAGAGCACGCGGGGATTGATCAAAACACGAGAGAAGTGCAAGAGAAACACGAGGCGTAGCCGACTGCCTCTCAACGCTTCTCGAGTGTTTGGATCAATCCCCAAGTGCGTCTAAATCTGCACACAGCACAGCGGGTAAGTTTTCTATCTCTTAAATAAAATACATTGTTTTCAAGCATATTTAGTATTCATTTACATTGACCAAAAATTTGAAAAATATTGCGCGTGTGCGCGCGTGCTTTGTGCATATTTAGATTTCGCAGTATACGCGTCCTTCGGCCAATGAGAGCGAGCGTTATATGGTTATTTTATAATACTTGATATATCTTTGTAGTCGTTAATGACAAGGGTGGACAATCATTCGGATAAAATATGACGTGAATGAGGAGAATTGCTAGTAAAGTCCTGTTTTGATATCAAGACGCGACAACATTAATCTAAGCTCTTAAAAGTCATTTAGTTTGCTTGTCATTTTAGATTGCCTTCCACTGGACGGCAATTAACACATCACAATCAAACGCCTTTTCCCTGGAATGACATTACTTTTTGACAAGGTTTATCTTGAGGTCAGTAAAAATGTCTAAGCTAGGATTGACAACTGAAGAGTTGATATGGCTAGATGATAAATGTCAAAAAGCCGGCTTGAATATCAATGAGCACATATTAATCGATTAAAGGGCGAGTACTTAAAAATGTGAGAGCTTTGTAAACAATCTTTTGCGATCCCCATAAACAATCAATCGATCAATCAATCAATCAATCAATCAATCAATCAATCAATCAATCAATCAATCAATCAATCAATCAATCAATCAATCAATCAATCAATCAAACAATCAAGCAAATAAACAAATAAACAAACAAACAAACAAACAAACAAACAAACAAACAAGCAAGCAAGCAAGAAAAACGATATCCGAAGAAAGACTCAGGTTACTTCCACACTGCTCAGGTGAAAACCCATCATTTTTGCAACGCTTATAGACCTGTCATGTACATGCGTAGCGTTTGTCCGGATTTTGCCTCAGATAAACGAAAACGTAGAAACAACCAAATTCGAATTTCAAATTTATCTGAATCTGTGTGAACGGGACTTCACTCGGTTATCAGTGAGAAATCTCTTAGTCCTTCGGCTATTTCTGTGTTTTACTGGAAGCTAAAATCAAAATACTAGTGTAACTAGTCTCATACGTGCACAATCAGGGTGTGGCAAAGGATGGCCTAACTTTAACATATCGGTACAATTATGTTCGGGATTTTTCTGTTTAAATGAAATCAGCTGAGGATGACATCCACTTGATTGATGACTAAACCGCGAAAAGATAACAGTCGATAATGAGGCACAAAAGTGACATCATAAGTAGTTATTAGCTACTGAAGAACGTTTATCTTAAATAGAACTGATTAAGTACAGTTAGTGTGACAATATAAATTCCAAACTTGAAAAAAACCGGAGTTTCAGCCATCGATAACATCTTTCTTTTACTTGATCAGGTCGTGACCACGTTTCAGCAACGCCCTTCATAGTTGTTAGTAAATAGATGATTAGTTAGAATTTGAGCTGAATCTTTTTGCACATAGTAAAACCATATAGAATAAACAAAATGCAAACAACTAAAAAAAGCCGAAATTATCACTTGTTTTATAGAGGTATTGAACTGGATCCTTTCAGCACATGAAAAGGATCAACATTTCAACGTATTTCTTCAAGCTTTTCAGTGTTCATTATGTATATTTTCTTTCTCGTGATATACGGAATTGAACTTACAGATGTTTTTGATTCTTCATATATTAAAAAGCGCATTCTAGTCATTCTAGTCATCAAAGATTAATTGAATCTTTGCTGATCTGAAGAGATGAATCAGCCTCATTACCGGTCTAGGGTTTATAACTTCGACAACTCATTAACCTTATGCTCCGGTGTTTTTGCTTTGCTGGTCAACGTTAGGCACGAAATTCATTGAAATATCTAGAGTATTCTAAGTGCTTTAGTATAAAATATCGTTGACAAAATTAGCAGGGCACATCACACTACCTCTAATTAAACTTGCTTTGTTTTCGTTGTATTTCCAAAAGTGGCTCAGTGTTGAGTAAAAGGAACTTCAGAAATGTGGCCTTGATAAACACTCTGCGGGGATCATAGCAAAGATCACGAGAATTTAAGAAGTAGAAATGGGTTTTGCATCGACTAAATTGTAGGAATTTTATATAAAGACTACTTAGCAGCTAATAATCGATTTTTGATTGGAGCTTGCTGGTTTGACGTGCGCCGTAAGACATCACGACACAGGTAGCCCAGCTATGCTCCGTGGGGATTATCCGGCCCAGAAATACATGACAAAACAGAAAAGCCTTTCAAAATAAAGACTTTCAATGAATGCCGCTCACTTTCTCAGTATGACTAGATAGAACTCATCAAGACGTTTGTTGTATTTTAAAGGTCCTTCAGCCGCTGTTCCTTTAGAAATGTTTGCAAAAGGTAACTTATTATTCAATAATTACTCGCGGATTTGCAATCCACTAGTTAACAACAGGACAAAAATTCGCACTCAAATCGTATAAATATAAATATGCACGATGGAAAAGGAGCGAGTAGAAGAACTGTGCAATTTATTGTAGGATAGGAAACAATTGCTTGTGGATTTGGAATCCACGAGTTAAAAGAAGGAAAGTTATTCGCGCTCAACGTCCAAACATAAACACGCGCGATGTCCAAAGAGGAAATCTGCTCACCTGAAATGGCTATACAAATTATCTTAATACTCTTTATTTTATCAAACAATTGTCTCTGCACCGACCGTGATATAAGCAGGAGAGATGTAGAGCACAACAAAAGCAAGAAAGAACACGACTAGGCATACCTGAGTCTTTCTCTTACTTTTCTAGTGCTTATAAAATTATTTTAACATTTTCATACTATTATCTTTTCTGCCTTCTAACTTGCGCACAGCTGTCTCGACAAGTTCTAAGCTATTTGCAGGTTAAATACATATGTATTTTATAAAATCCATTATATAACGAGTAGGCTAAATCTAACTTGGTTTTCTTGTTTTCTACAGACCAAAAGGGGTCGTGTTTATTTCTGGGCAAATACTACCCAGCCAACTCTAGCTTTGTCACTCCTGATTGTACAATGCAGTGTTACTGTATGGGAAATGGTGCAACAAGCTGCATGAACCTTTGTAGTCCTCTTCCAAAAGGGGAATGTCCACTTGGAATGACAATACTTGACGAAAGAGAGCCCGCTGGACCAAGAGACAGTAATTGTTATTGCATTAAAAGATACTGTGCTGCGGGTTAGTAGTAGTAGTACGTTTCTTTGACAAAGGCAGGCAGGCAGGCAGGCAGGCAGGCAGGCAGGCAGGCAGGCAGGCAGGCAGGCAGGCAGGCAGGCAGGCAGGCAGTTGTATATATTTTACAGCAGTTTTAACCGACTGAAAATGTTATATAATGTCTTTGAATACGTTTTCCAATACGTCTTCGAATACGGGCATTTTGAAGAAATATTGATTCACAGTGGGTTTTCCGGCGGCTTTGACGGTTCATGTTTTTGACGCTTGACCGTTATAATTTCTTTAATATGACGATTGACGGAGTAAAATTAAGTCCGGTTGACGATTGACGGTTAACCCCATTGAGACTCTCAGGCAAGGGCTCAGACACTAGAGAGACAAACGACAAGTTACTGACTAAAAGCTTATGAATGAAATTTGTAACTCGGAAAGATGCTAGAAATATATTTAAGATATAATCATCGATTTTTTCTCTGTTTTGAAAAAGTGATATCTTCACATGTGAAGAATCACCGTTGCCACGGATAACCTTGTATTAACCCAATCACAAATGGCCTTAAAATCCTTCTTCCCGATTGAATCCTGGATATTCATCGATATTATAAAAAATAAACAGAATATTACATGGGCGCTTGGAGATACGAATTTTATCTTCTCGTGTTGATAATCTCACTCGTTAGCTGCGCTCACTCGTGAGAGATCCCATCAACTCACTCGAAGATAAAATTCGATCGTATCTCCGCGCACCCATGTAATATCCTCTAAGGGAGCGTTCATTTATTACGCCTCGGATTGGGCTGGAGGAAAATTAGCAGAAAGCGGAAAAAAAATCACAGCCCCTCCTACTATCACAAACTTTTTCACATAGGCCACCCTATTATCAAAGACAATATTACAACCCCCCCCCCCCCCCCCAAAAAAAAAAAAAAAAAAAAAAAAAAGAAAAGAAAAGAAAAGAAAAGAAAAGAAAAGAAAAGAAAAGAAAGCAAATGTTATAGACTAGGCGCATTTTCGAAAAATCAGACACCTGGAGGCATTTTGGGGTAGAGGCTGGTAACATAACTATTCTTAACTGATTTTTCATGCTCAATCCGAATATGACTGTTACCAAGACGTATTCTGCAATATTATACGTGTAAATGACGTATTTTGTGAATAATTTGCTACAGTCATTTCTACTAACGGCTTTTTTCATTTAATTCCAAAAGGTCCCAAACTTAAAAACAATGACCATAGCTGGAAAGAGCAAGTTTGAAGGATATAAGTTGAAAAATCAAGGAGATACGAATTTTGGCTCGCATTAAAGCACTGAAGCTTTCAGCTCCTCCAAGCTGATTTGACATGTGTCTTTACGTACACCAATTGCCATGTGCACGAACATCCTTTTCTTTGCATCCATGCATCCTTGACAAATTTCATGTAAAGCTCGCAAACTCTATAATAATGTTCTTTGATAAACTTCATAATTTTGGCACAAAAGTATCCTGGAGTTTCCGTCTGAGATACACCAGAACTTTTGTTGAACTGGTTAATGTATACACGGTTAAAGAAAAAGGCATCTGTTGGATTGTCAGTTACAGAAGAATGAATGTATTCATTAAATACAGGTGCACTTTCGATATGTTGGCAAGTTCCTTAGCAACCCACCATGCATTTCTTTCCATTCTCTCCTGTTCGTGAGTATCATACTCATGATACTTAACTGAGCAATCTCATCATCACTGAGATTATAAAATCGTGGGTATTTGTCCCACTGTAAAGTCGAAATTGTTTAATTAGGAGATTTTGAAAAAAACGTTAACGTAATTGTTATATGTTAATGTTGAGCTTTATGTTTAGAAACAACAAGTGCATGATACCAATGTTAAATGTGGCTTTAAAATAGCTTGTGAATTAATTAAATTGTTCTAGTTCTCTACACTCCATATTTTACTTTTCGATCCCCCCTTCTCAGCTAAAAAGTATTAAGAAGCCCACCCCTTGTTGAGCAATTATTTTCTGAAGCCCCCCTTAATTTTCCTCCAGCCCACCCCGAAGCATAATTAATGAACGCTCCCTAATTATCCTATAACTATTACACATTAGCCAATCAGAGCTAAGCATTTTCTATGAATACAGAGCGGTATTTCATGGATTTTCTATGAATACAGAGCGGTATTTCATAAAATGTGTTAGCCAATCAGATTGCTCAAAATTTGAATTTAGCCAATGAAATTCAATATTTTTTGAATATATAATTAGCTGAGAAACGAGCGGGAAAACCGCCGGCGCGTTTGCATCGTCGAGTTTCGATAGTGTTCAACTACTTCAAATGCGATTTCTTCTCTCTCAGAAGAAAATATTGATCATTATAGAGGCACAAAAGAACCCAAGAACACAAAAGAAGACTGAGGTGGACACTAAGAAGGTTTTGGACTTTATTTCACAAGCTCCGTACTGCAAAGAGAGTCCAACTGAACCAGAACGCTTGAACATTCTTGTCAAACATTGTCTACTGGAAATTCGCAAATTCGCAAGTATAATGGATCTGAATACGAACCAAATACTCTAACGTCTTACAGAAACTCCACTGGCCGATATTTTAGAGGTAAAAACTACCCAAAGCTCATCGAGAAGTGCTCAGTCAAGCAAAGAGAAAACTGATAAAACGGCTTCGCTAAGATGGGTTGGGGAAAAAAACAAACGCACGAAAATGTTTGACAGAGGATTTTTCCAATAGAATTAATGTTGGCGTCATGATATCTTTAGAAAAGCGTAATTTTTGACTAAAATGTGTAATAGTTATAGGATAATATGGTTATTTGATGTTTTTTATGGAATACTGGTGAACATTTCACTCGAAATTTATGTTATTTTGTATACAACTCGCCTAAAGGCTCGTTGTATACTAATAACATAAATTTCTCGTGAAATATTCACCCGTATTCCATAGAAAACCATCAAATAACCACTAAGTATATGTTCCTTCGAGTGGGAAATAAGTTCGTACGTGTTGTCGGACAGCATTCGTCCCCAGTGATCCGAGTACAAATACGAACTTATGATCTGCTCACTATTAGAGCCTTCGCTAGCTCAGTTGGTAGGGCGTCTGACCGGTACTCAGAAGGGCGCGCTGGCTCAAAATCCGGCTGAAGGCTCAGATTATTACGAGGTTATTTTAAACCTGAAGAAACATACACATAATTCTAACTAAAAGCTGTCTCAAGACAGATAATCCAATCCTTCCGGTCCAAGGTTCCAAAATACAATTCGTATCGATTCTTATATTATTAAAATGATTATTCGATGAATATATTTATTCCTCATTTTTATTTCAGCTTACTGCTACACCAAGAAATTTGAAAAATACAAAATAGGACAATCGTATCGAAGGGGAAGCTGCTCTGATATATGTACATGTACAGAAGATGGTAGTTTTAAATGTGGATCTGCTTGTCCAAAGAAAAAATGTCCGCCAGGGTTTAAAAGAAAAGCAGGAAAAAAGAAGCTTACTGTCTTTGGTTGTCCATGCCAAAAGCAGCGCTGCATTCCTAGTAAGTCAATGGTAGAGGGAAGACCATTTTAGGGAGGGGAAATAGTATGTTCTCTTGGCCAATGCCAATATATCTTTACCAACTACAGAATGGGGAGATGCATTCTTTACTCTCTCTCTCTCTCTCTCTCTCTCTCTCTCTCTCTCTCTCTCTCTCTCTCTCTCTCTCTCTCTCTTTTCTCGTTCTGCCGTTAAGGTTCACTCCGAACTATATAGTTTAATGAAGGTTATATACAATTATAAAAAATGATTTTAAATAATGATAAAAGTAATAATACTTCTTATTAAAATAACAAAAGTAAAACAAAAAACAAAACTATTTATCAACTTTATAGATCCATAGAATTTCGCTTTGATCAACTTACACACTCTTTCCCCCACCGGGAAGAGCGAAGACAAATAATTTCTCTTTTACTATAGTATTTCACGGTAGACATGTTTGCAAGGGCGGGTCCAGGGGGAGGATTTAGGGAGGTTGCAACCCCCACTATGAAAGTGAGAAAATTATGGCTAACTAGAATTAGGCTCTGCTTTTGCTTTCGTTTCCATCATTACAACCGTGAGGGATGGCGCATACCTTATCCTAGATCCGCCCCTTGGTCAAAATAATGGAATTTTTTTTCCCAAGGGAAATAAAAACTTTTGCCATTCAAAAACTTTCTATTGTACTTGCTCACAAAATGGCTGTCATGAAATCCCTCTCTTTGATACCTCGCTAGAATCAGTATTTTAAAAACTCAAACTAAATCTCTTTCCTAGAGAAACGACGAGCATGTAAATACAACGGCCGAATATACACAAGTAAAAGATACTTTGAGACTGACAACTGTCAATCAATGTGCCGATGTAAAAGAAATGGTTTGTTAAAGTGCTCACCATTGTGTCCACCGACCAAAAACCCAAAGTGTGGGCCAAATGAAAAACTTGAAGAAGTGCATACACCACCTCCACAATTAGCTAAAGGAAGATGTCAGTGTTTAAAAAGAATATGCGTCTCTACTGGTGAGTAGACAACGCGACCTTCCTGGCCTTCCTGGACTTGGTATACAGGGCAGCCCTGTTAGAAAAATACAGTGATACCTACCTACGGGTTTCCTGTCTACTTTTGTCATGTTTACACTTGCGCGTTGGCCTAATAGCGCTGTGCGACGGTCCTAAAGTAGCTCTCTGGTAATAGATTAATAACTCAGACAAAAACTATGCTAATAAAAGAAAACGGAGAAGCATATATTTTATCATGAAAACAATGCTTATTTTCACTGAAATTCAAACTGCAGAATCGGACTCAAGGAGATGAAAAACATAAAATGGTTTATTTGTCTGAGTTGGGACGTCACTGACGTACTCCGCTATTTAGTTGCTTCGACTGAAATTATTCAGCAGTGTTTCAAAATTCCCAATCGAAGTCGTATCTCAGGTGAACACTCAAATTCAAACACGACCTTATATGTATAGGCCTTTCCCAAATTCGCGGGAGTGACTTCCACGGTCAAAAGATTCAAGGGGAGGTGGGGTTGTTTACTGAAATAGTTGTCACGTGATCACTAATGTGAATTCTGGAAAGGTCTGTTCGTTACATGTGCGTGAGGCTAGTTTAATCACTAGGCCAGTTCATCGATCCTACTATATTTCACACCATCGTTCTGATTGGATGGATTTTAATGACGTCATGTTACGCATCAAGCAAATTCAATTCACGTGTCAAAGTGACTGAATATGCACCAAAGACGCTTTTTCACTAATAATCTTTTTTTTTAAAGACGAATTTTTGATCTTTTTCAGCTGTTCACAATCGATTAAGGCGACCCATGTTACCAAAGCTCAGAACTTGTAAAGTAGGAAACCGAACCTTGATGCCTGGTCAGCGGCACATCACAGAAGAATGCACCGAGAGATGCCGCTGTACGATGTCGGGTCATTTAGTTTGTATACCGCTGTGCATTAGTCCTCCTGTCACGTGTTCACCTGACGAGGAACGCCTGTTAGTAAGAAGACCAGTGGGTAGAAGTAAATGCTCGTGTACGAGAACAATTTGTAGACCACGAAAAAGTTTAGGTTGGTGGATTATTGTAATTGACTTAAATCTTGTAGATGGTAGCGCTAGTTTTAATAGGGACCTTAAGCAACGAAGACTGCAACGAGGACGACGACGGCATAAGACAATGGCCTTAATTACAAAATACAATAAACGCACGTGCAAATGAGAAGGGCTGTAAGGAAATCAACCGTACCTTAGTCTGCAAAACTACAACGTGAAAAGTCCAGATTTCACGCTCTGTAGAGAACGGGAACTTGAGGACGCAAACCAGTTTATTTTCCGTTCGCCCAGAAACTCTCTCTTTCATTTTCTTTCATTTCAAAACTCTGATCTGAATGGCAATTCAAATTAAATAAGCGCAAAAAATTGCAGTAAATATTGCGCTTGAATACTTTTTGACGTCCTGTTTTCCCTGCCGTCGTCGTCGTGGTTGCTTAAGGTCCCTAATGTTTTCCAAGAAGGAAGAGCCCGAAGAATCCTTCTGGTGTGTTAGCCTTCCTCCCAGACTGCGTTAAGACGGAAAATTGTGTCGTCGAGGAGGAGGAGGTCATGATATCAGTTAGCGTTTGCATCGCACCTCGGCTTCGCCTTGAACTGTCGCCCTCAATACTCTTCCCCGTATTGCGGATGTATGGTACGAATCGACATTTGAAAAAAGCTCCTTACTCATTCATACCGCTCTTTCGCTTCGTGGTTGTGTTCATTATTTCACCCATGTTTAGAGGGCTTTACCAAAGTTTTGCACCAAAACAAAAACACAGCAACAAGGAAACAACCAAACAAACAAACAAACACAACAATAACAAGGAAGTGAAGCCTGCATGTGGCCACTGATTTGCAAAAGAAGTAACCTTGCAATCTTCATTCTATCTGCCATAGTAACGGTCTTTTACTATATATGATTTGTTGCTTCTATTCTACCAGATCAACAAGAAAACGAATGTAGAGTAGACCAATACACGTTTACTCAAGGCATCGAGTACGTGGATCGAAATTGTACCAAAAGATGTGATTGTAATAAAGAAGGAAAAGCACATTGTAAGCCATTGTGCGCCGTCAATAACTCAACGCATAATTGTCCTAATGGCTTACTGAAATTTAATAAAAGACGCGTTCCTAATGCACCATGGTGTTCATGCTCTGTTAGAAGCTGCACTGCTTTTCAAAGTAAGACACTAGAGAAATAAATAGTGCCGTGTGGTCAGCACAAAGAATTGGGATGAGGTGAAGGAAGATTGTGGAATAGTTCAAGAAAGGGGCAAACCCGACGAAGAGGGAAGGGGAGATAATAGAGAATGCTAGTACGTGTTCAGTATGAGAGGAGTGAAACATTGGAGTATAACATTGTTATGAACAATGTAAAAACGCGCGAGTAAATTTACTCAAAAACGTGAGTAAATCGATGCGTCCACAGCAAAGGGTAAACAGTTACTCAGTATACGTTATTTGATTAAAGGGTATTCAGTTACTCAAATAACTTGGTAAAATTTACTCGGATAAGTGAGTTACTGTGGATGCACCGATTTACTCAAGTTTGTTAGTAAATTTACTCGCGCGTTTATTCAGTGAAGATACAAAACCAGATACTATATCGGTCTGAGTTCCTCAAAGCCCGATAAGTGCTAATCAAGGATTAACTCTTACGAAAACCATTGGTTTTAATCTGGATTAGCACTAGTGAGACTTACTGGAACCAGCCCCTGCACTATAACAATTGTACACTTATTCAGTGAGTACCACTGGTTTGGTGGAATTACTGAATAGTTCACCACCTCAACGTAGAATTCTAGATACACCTTTACTTGGGAGTTCCTCATGCTTCCCTCCCCCTCCCCCTCTCGATCTAATTGGGTGTACACGTTTGTGCTGTCCGTGTAGAACTTAACCTTTTTTGTGCCTAACCTTAATGGACTGTTAAGGGTTGGCCCAAGAGTGTCCACCTTAGGTGTTAGTACTGGGAGGGGTTTCACTCTCTTGAGGTTTTACTGATCCCAAAGTTCTTAGGGTTTGTCTTATGTTCTTACTAGTTAGGCCCTGATTATATGAAGGCAAGTTGTCTCTGGTAGCAGGGATAACTTTGTTTTGTTTTCACTTGAGGCACTAAAAACAAGTCTTTCTACTAACATCAATGTTTTGTTGCTGTTCACCAGATAACAGATCGACAGACATGAGTGAAATGTGAAATCAATAATGATTATTTCAATTAACTATACAAGTAAAATAAAACACGTGGTCACCAGGAGGATATCAAAGAAACTCGTCTTACAAGGCAATGGTTGCTTCTGAACGTACATAACAATGAATATAGTCATAAATGCATTAGGTATTGTCAATTGGAACCAACCAACCAATTGGAACATTGCCGTTACAAAAGAACATTTTAAAATGCTGTAGCGTAAAAAAAGGAAGAGGTACGAATATAGTCTTTCACAGTGACATCGGCCTTAAGTATAAAACAATTTATTTATTATCCCACAAGGAGACATTAAGCAATGCAGATCATTTCTAAGCAGAGATGTTTTGAAAAAATTAACAGGGCAGCTTTGCGTGACAGATCAAAACGCAGAATCTTGAAAACAAATAGTTATTTCATCAGACGCACTCTGTCCTCTCTAAATGCGAATGACAGAATCTTAAAGCTTGCCCTTAAGGTTGACGTCACTTATGTAGATTATGCCTTGAAGCTCCAATAATGACCGATTTACACAATAATGGTTTTATGGCACCCTTAAATTTTGGCATATGCGGTCGGATTGTTTTGAGCACGGCACCCCAATCAGACCAACAAATTTTCCGTTCAGACAATGATAATTACGGTTATGTGCCAATGATGGGTCCCTGTGCCCAGAATTAGGGATGCCATAAAATCGTTACCTTGTAAACCGTGCTTAACACTTCAATTCCTGGGTTTCATATGACGTCATTTTCAATCTCCATTGGAATTTCCATCAGCTGAAAGACAAGTTTTCAATAGAATATTCTCTGGATGAGAGCACATGGTGGTCAAACATTGACCACCATTTGAAGCAGATAATGAGATTCAACAGCTGTTTGAAATCCAGCAATAGCCGACTTCTGAGATACACTTCACTTGCAACATACAAAAGTATCAAAACGAGGCTACGTGCACAAAGCTCAGTCATTCGTAAAAAGACAAAAGTTTTAGCACGTAACTTCGTTCTAAATCCTTTGTATGTGGCAGGTGAAGCGTATCTCGGAACTTGACTATTCGTTTATGGCACGGCACCCCTAGATTTGGGCACGTGTACCGATTACTTTCGGCACGTGGACCTCGAGATATAAAGACACACGCATTGAAAGATCAAGTTTACACCTTAATTCTTAAGCTACATTATCTATTCAAATTCATTTAAAGCAGCACTGAGTCCTTACAGAAAGGACCTCAATATATCATATTATTTTTAAATATTTATATGCAGTCAAAGCCGTTTAGACAAATGGAGCACACAGGCGAAAGACCTTTGAGATGGTTACCAGGACCGATCTCTCTCGAAACCGTTTAAACCAACAATATTTGCATTTACTGTATTCGAGGTGATCATCCCTAGTAACGATCCCGAACGCCTTCACACCCTACTTTACTCCAGTCCTAGGCTTAAACTGTCTCTTATGCCAACACAAATAAATTATCATAATATAAATTAAAGTCAATTTCAAGCGTCTCTTGTCTTTAAAATGCATATATAAAAGATAAAGCAATATTCTTGGTGTTCACTTAATCACGTGATCGAAACAAACCCTTTGTCAAGAGCCCTAAATGAAATCAATACTTGCTTCTGAAAAAGTGTCTAAAACTATGCATTTCTACCAAATTTTGAATCAAAATGAATTTTTGTTGCAAAGATATGAGCGATCTAATATGCCAAATCTTTGGTAAGAAATGTATAAGTCGCCATGTTTGCCACTGCCAAATTTATGTTTGCACTTGTCTCGAAAACGCGTGACAGTATTGAGTGACACGATTAAGATCACTGATAGGCTCGAAAGGCAAGCAACACAAACAGACCAAGTTTTCAGCGAAGGCTTCTTCCGAGGATATATAGAAAATGACAGGCTGCCAGCTTTCAGGGATTTTTAGTGCTGGATAGCGCTATTCACCCTTCGTACAACCGGCCCCAGATTTTGGCTATCTGATAACGTCACGTAAAAATCAAGAACGCCGGTAGTTCCTTGAGCACGAACCTGATCTCCCAGGAAGCTGACGGTGCGCTTTGACCCCCTCTCTCCACCAATGCTGGTTTTTAAAGGTATGTAAAGCTTATTAATGCTTATTACAACTACAAAGAATGAAAAGAAGACGAAAAAAATGCGAGATGACTGGGAATCCAACTCGGGACCTCAGAATGCCCCGCAATAATCAACTGAGCTACACTTGGTCCACACATATGCTATGAACAGCATAATGATCAGATTGCTCGCAATTACGGCTCCCAGACAAGATTAAAGTTCCAGTTTTATATATTCACATAAAGGATGGGAAGCATTGAAAGTACACATATAAATTTAGAAGCTAAAAAAAGAATCTTTTCCTTCGGCCCACATTGACCGCACCCGCATTACTTTCACGTTATTGTAGTGTTCACACGTGTGGGTGGGGTGAGTAGGGAAAATGCACCAGTAAGAATTCCTTTGTCTTCTCTCTTACGAATAAATCAAAGGTCTGTTGATCTTCGGGCGCTGTGGTTGTTTCGGTTGCAGCATCTGACGTAGCAAGACTTGTTTGGTGAGTTTATTTGTCCTTAATTCTTCTTTCAACAAATGGAAATTATCTGCTGCAGCGATGAACGATTTCTCATGTCGATGATGTTGCTCCCTGGACTTCAACAATCTAGTGCCCAACGAAAAATGCTCCGACTTTGCTGTATCAATTCCAGTGCGAACGGAGTTAAGACGTTCGCTTGTTGTATGATAATCATTCATTTGGTCTTTATATTCATTTTCTGCCTTGGAGATTTCTTTTCTTAGATGTGTGCAGCGATGTACCGATTCCTCTAAATCATCTTCGAGAACTTTGGTCATCTCTTTTTCTTCGGAGTACCTTGCTTCAATTTCGGCCTGAATAAGCTGAGCTCTGATGCCTTGAACATCTTTTTGTTCTCGGCTCATTTCTTCCTGAAGCATGGTAAGGTAGTCTTTTTTCTTACTAAGCTCTCCGGCAAGTCGTGCACGTTGTGCGCTCATGGCCTTGAAGTCCCGTCTCATGTTGTCAATACGCTTGTGAGCGTCTCTGTACCTGTAGCTTAGCATTCCAGCGTCTTTTTCAATGTCTTCCATATCAAGAGACGATTCAACCAACTCAGTTTCAGATTCACGCATTTTGACCTTCAGGTTCTCCAGTTTGTCATGCGCAGAAGCTAATTCAAATTTCCTTCTCTGCGCAATGGCAGTACTAAGGTCAAAGGCCGCGCGTTTTTCAGGGATCCATTTCTTTTGTATATACTTGAGTTCCCGTATGTACCCCCAGGGACCAATTTTTGATCGCCACTGTTTTGCCAGGCATAGACACTCGAAAGCTTTCAGCGCTAAGTCGGGAATTAACCGCAAAATGAGGTTAAACTGAGAATCGCTTGCACTCAGTTTCACACCCATGTTATGCAGAGCTTCTGCGCTTTGAGGACTAAACAAACGATGATTGATAGGGCCTGGGACGAGAAGACACTCCCAGCGCCATAGAACACTTGAAAGGGCTTTGGCCAACGGTGATTTGGGGTCATCGTTGAAGAAGTCAAAAAGAGGTTGAGATATTTTGGTTTTGAATGTGTCTAACAATAGTTGTGAATCTTTGAAGGCTTGTAGAAATCGTATCAGCATGTCCACTGGATGGTTTTCTAGGTACATCGGTGATAAGACGATTTCTTTTTTGACTTTTCTCTTTTGGTTAGTTTGTTCCCAGTGCAAAAGCTCGTCGATCTAGCGAAAAAATGGAAAATTGGGATGTCATGTACATAAGTTAAAGTTGATATCGTCCAAACGAAAGAAAAAGCAATCTCATCCCTCACCATTCTTGGGAAGCCAGTGGTATTAATTTACCGCTCCTTTCAATCTAGTTCCCAGAAAAAGTAGCATCTGGCAATATTGGCTGTTCGAATTTGTTTTGGAACTCCGATTGAAATTTATCTCGTTATCTGATTAGGTCGACCTATCAGCTTGAAGTATGTATAAATAATTCACAATAACCGCCCAAAAGCCACCCTAATGCACGTTGACATTCGGCATAAGGTCTTACAGACTTTGCTCAGACTTTGCTCTTTGGTATTCTTTCTGGGATCAAGAAACGAGCGCTAGGATACTAGCCTTGTGTTCCCAAGACTGATCCTAGTGATTTAGTGTGATGTAGCAAATGCGAATATATCACATTCGTTCCGTTGCGTGACTACCTTGACAGCGCCGCCAAACCACATTCAGGACGTCATTTTGCTTGTTTTCACGTTGTCTTCTTGACGTCGGCGACACCAACGGCCATTGCGAACAAAATTAATCAGCGCGCGCGACGTCCTCTTTAACGTCGTGTCGCGTTTACTAAATCACTCTCATCTCGCTCCCTGAGCCGATCTTTCTTACTACGCATGCTTGTCGAACATGCGCATTAAGAGATAACGGCTCTAGGAGACGAGATTGTAGACCTTACCTTGCTGTACCGAAACAAAATCAGTAGCTCTACTTCCTCCTGTAGTTCTACGATTCCATGACTTGTACATACTCCTCGCTTGCTTGAGCCTGCGATACAAGTCACGAAGGAAGTTGCTTTTGTCAGCAAGAAGGATCTCGAGATTTTCTTCGAAGCGCAGCAGTTCTTGATCGAGACTCGCTTCACGAGAAGCTTGGGAAATCCTTCGTAGGTCCTCCAACTGAAAAAATATCAGATATATAGTTTGAGAGGATCTCGAATGGGGAATTATAGCTATGCCGGTTGACGTTTAAAAATTCTGGCATTTTTGGTGAGTCAGTCAATGTTTACTTTGACCTGTTGCCGGTAAAAATCAAAACAAGTCCTTTTTGATGACTCGAGAAAGAGTTTGTAATAAGTCTAATGGGTTTTTTTCCGCAAATTTTGAGATATTCCGACTAAGCCTAGAACTAAGCCTTTCAATTTCAAAAGTCCATTTCAAATTTTCTCATGTTTAGCTAATTTCTAAAAATAAACTTTCTTTCCGCAATTGTTCTTCATTTTAAAGTACAGGTAAGCTTTAAGCTATCAGTTTTCCTGTCAGTAGAAAAGAGCTAGTAGCCGGATATTTTGCTTTCATCGACAAAAGCCAGTTGTTTTGCTCACTTGGTTGGTTCACAAAGATACTTCCTATCACTTGGAGATAACAAGACATCCTACTCATTACAATTACTGTGGCTCTGATACTTTATAATGAGAATAGAAAATTCCCAACAGTAAAAAAGATCTAAATAACAAGAAAAAACTGTAAAAAGAGAAACTGAGTAAAGAGAAGAGAGGGAAAGAGAATAACAAAAAAAGTACAAAAACTAGAAAAAACACGAAAAGTAGTGCAGTAGTTTTAAAAAGAAAAAGAGAAATCCACGCAAATTAAGTGCACAATGCAACGATGCATAACCAGCAAAAGCAAAACTCTGAAAACTCGAATCGTTCGTGAGAATAAGAAAGACTACGTACTAAAAGGTGGCTCAATTACGTAAACAAAAATGCGACATGCAAAGAGGATGTTTCTTGATACTTTTGTGAGTAAAAGAAAGGTTATAGTAAAAAATCACAAAAGAAACAGTTACCCTTAGGCAAGACAAAACTCTAATTAACGATTGCGTATTCACTTTACAATACTGTTCGAAAAAATCTTGTTAAAGGACAGAATTTCACCAAAATATCGAATTCTTATTAATTTCTCTTTCAAATCAGGAGCTACTTACGGCCGGGAGCGTATGTCCTAACAACATTCACACAGCAAAGAGGCCATCACAAACCAATCAAACCCGATACCTAACCACATAGTAGTTAGTGAATCCATAGCAATACACACAGCACACAAAAGATACAGTTGCATATACACATTGGAAATAATTTTGATATAAATTAATCTGTTTCGTATATGAATAAAGTAGGCGCTTTCGATAAGCATTTTAAAATGCATCAAAACACATCAAATGTTACCGTTAACTAGTATTGTTTCAATCAAAAGTTTCAAGAAATTTCAATTTGATCGAGAAAGTGGAACACGATATTTTCTAAAAAGAACGAACTTTTTCCGCCTGGTTCTCCCGCCCCCAATAAACGTAATAAACATTTTAAATGAACTCCACGAATTCCTTGTCAAAGCTTTCAATGTTTCTCATTGTGACTGGATTGAGTTATATCCCGGGTTATATCTTATGAAAACTCCGATTGTTTGAAAAATACATCGATTCCAATTTGTGCTAGATTTCTTAACGTAACTGATTGAATTAAAATTCAACTGAACACATATCGAAAGTATTTTAATGAGATTTTGGCTAAGATTCTAACTGTAGCACAAACTAGTACAGAAAACAAAACAAACATTTGAAAAAGAAAAAGACTTACCGTAGTTTTACTTCTGTCCAACAGAAACATCTTCTTTCGGCGAACTTCTCGAAAAATACTCAACAACTGAGAACTTTGTCTCTCGCAAACAAAATAACAAGTTAGGCGAATTCCTTCAAAGCCTCGCGGCTTGGAAGTCCGCTAAGAAAGTATAGATGGCACTAATAGATCAAGGAGTACTAAACAATTAATTAAATAACTAGCGTTGTTAAGGCTTAGTTGTTTCCGTGGGTCAGAATAAACGTGTATGGCTGAGGCGCTACCAATGAAAGAGCTCATTAATAATTACTACGTAGAAAAAGAAAACAATGACAGTGAACGAATGTGGCGGTTGATGTACTCGATTTGAAGTGTTTGAATGATGATAACTGGCTACACCTGTTCGTAGCGAGAAAATACGGAACGGGATCGCTACAAATAGAAATGAAAACATACTAATAAGGAGTATTATAATGGCTGGGAAACGTAGTGAGGACGTTAAGACGAACACAGTCGAAGCAAAACAAAAACGAGGGAAAACAGAATTGAACATAATGCGAACTCACTTCCCTGTATGAATGTAAACAAAGAAATTGTTTATAAAATAGAGGATAACTTGGTATATATATAGTGTTCGATGATTTGATCATCAATAGTTTCTAATTAAAATACCTCAAGGATCTCAGTGAAGATCTATTTGATTCGGTCTTTGAATCAGACCGACATTTTGTAAAATGCAACAAAATACATAAATAAAAAAGAAATAAAAAAATTATTTTCTTGTTACCCAACACGTTGAAAGCAAAGCCTTTTGTCCCAGACATACTAATGAGACTCCAGTGGGAGAAAGAGAGACCCAATCGGTGGTTAATTAATTAAAAGAAATGTTAGCTGCAAGAACACTGAGAAATAGTCAATAGTCAATACAATGTCATTTTCATTACAAAATATTAGATTTACAATATGCATAATTTAAACGTCAATTTGATTTTAAGTCGTTTGTCAAATATTCTTTTCATGAGGTATCTGTTGCTAAGATACCATCCCCATCATGATATAACGGTTGCTAGGAAACCAATCAGTTACGGACAAGAAATATTCGACACTGTTTAACAGTAATCTCTTAATAAATTCTTGTCAATTAAATGTACTTCCTCGAGTGTCAATCAAAATGGAACCGCTGCAAGGTTACCGTGTACTTCGCGTCTCGTCTCCAACATTGCTGCATCAGATATGCTCTTCATATCGAAGACATTACCTCGCTTAATTTTACCTTCGGCTGTGAAATTCGCGGCTGAAAAGAAATAAAATAAAAATTTACAGTCCAACCACTCTACAACTAGAAATCTCGTAGCAGAAAAATGTGGTCATAGAAGAAAGTTTTTCATAAAGATTAAACGAGAAAGTAGGCTTACAAAAGATGAAGTCTACTAGAGAGGTGGTCCATAGTGAAGAATAAGTGGGTAATGTTGGGTGGTATAGTGTAGTAGTGGTCGATAGTGAAGAGCAGTCGGTACGTAGAGGTGGTTGACCATTAGAGCAGGTTTCGAATGAGTGTGAAACGGACCGCGCCGTGCCGTGGCCGTGCTAGTGCCGTGACAACTCCGTGTTGTCTATAAAAATGCTCAAAATTCCCGCCGTGACCGTGCGGTGCCGTTTTCACAGTCATACGAAATATACTCTAGTAGAGTGTTAGACAGTAGTAAATAGTGGATCGATAGTCAAGAGGTCGGTAGAGTTGATGCGGTCAATGGTGGCTGGCAATGAAGTAAAACGATGCCGCTAGTGCACAGATGGTAGTAGTGATGAGTGACCGGTAGTGTAGTAGTGGTCGGTAGTCAAGGGCAGTCGGTGTAGAGAAGTGGTGATAAGTAGATAGTTGGACAGTAGTGAATAGGTTGTCGTCGATAGTCAAGAGGGTGCCGTTAAAGTTGATGTGGTCATTGGTGGTTGGATATGAAGCAGTGAGATGTCGCCAAGGTAGCTAGAGGTGAGCGATCAATATTGCAATAGTATTCTGTAGAGAAGAACTGTCGGTATAGCGAGGTAATTACTGTTATAGATGTACGAAGATGTGAATAAATAGTAGAGAGGTGGCTACTGTTGCGAGGCACTGGAGACCGGCGTTGGTGAGTAAAGAAGTGGTCGGTACTAGAGAAGGCGGGGAGCAGTAAAGAGGTGGTTGCAGCGGCGGATCTAGACATTTTGAAAGGGAAGGGCAACATGGAGATTAAAAGAGCCAGTTTTTGGGAGTGGGTTATTTTTGGTACGCACGCGCTCAAAAAAGTAATTTAGAACGACTTTCATCCGGTCTATCGTAGCGTAAGAAAGGTGGCTTTTCGATCCTTCTAAAACAAATTTTCTCAAACGAAAATAAAATGGATCCAACTGAAAGAAGGGGGAACCGGCCACCCAGGCCCATACCCCTTGATCCGCCACTGGGTCCGTAGAAAAGGTGTAGATGACAAGTATAACAAAGGCTAATAATTATTACTGTGACACTATACCTCTCTCTTTCAAAGTTGACATTAACGTAGCCAGAGGGCGAAAACTGGTGCTGTCACAGCTATCCAGAGAGGACGCTGAGAAAACAATTGGTAAATTTTGTGAGAAAGAAGAAACTAAAAGTAAAAGCACAAATGGATGAATATATAG